>JAYRCB010000768.1:8114-52838 GCA_036026315.1 Trachelus stipa | reverse complement strand
AAATGTCACCTTCAGGTAGGCCTAGTGGCGCCATTTCTTGGTCAGGCCGGAAACTTATCAATCCACCCTCGTATATGAATGGGAATGAATTTTTGAAAAATTGTGCAATTTTCGTGACTTAAATTCAGGACGCTATATGATTTCTCGTTTTGCTTTCTTCTTGAGAAGGCTTGACCAGAACACAAATAAACACTTACTCTCTAGCTCGTTCAGTTTCTCTGCGTTGTTCGGTGAAGCTTTTGAAGTCGCTTTCGACATCACCCTGTAATCTCTTGATCCGCTCTGAATACCCTTTCCGGTCCTTTGTACGCAGTTATTCTGGACCCTGCGAGCCCTTTCTTAGTTTCCTCCTTCGCCCTTACAATTTCATTCGCTTTCTCTGTGTTTCTCAGAAGGACCATTTTCTTTCCTGCTCGTACCCTTTGACTACTTCATTTATCCCTTGACTCTGATCGTGTTCTTGATCACCATGAGTTTCAAAAGTCGAACATCCCTGTTAGGTGGCCCTTGGCCAAAGACTTTTGCACGCGAGTGTACATAACGAGATTGATATCTGGTCCACATGTAATACTTAAAATATTGATTTGTACGAATAAACGATTTTAAGGGACATACAAAACTCAAATATTATACAGATAATAGTTGGTATAAAATATTTGCACTAGCGTAGGTGTCCGTAATAAAATATTTGCCTGTCCATCGAACATCTTAAAGAACTGAAAAACATTTACTATATTTGTACGCCAAGCTCTTGACTACGTCATCTCGATGCCATCTTTCTATATGTCGCGTAGACGTCGCTCGAAACGCAATTATCTCGACCCACGTGGCAAACTAAGTTAAACTTGTGACCGTAGCTTGGCCCAAACAGTTTACATTATGTATCCGTAGTCCTCGGCACCGTTACACATGGGAGGACGTAGTATAGAGGGTGGCGCCATCTGATGTGCTGGTAAGACTCCTGACATCAGGGTAGAAGCGAATGTAGGAACCCAGACTCTGGATTCAGTGGAAGCACCTGCAGTTGCAGCTGCAACGAGTAACGTGGAAATTCAATCGCGATGTAGCGTTACCAACTTGGAAACTTTGCCCTCCCACCGCAACCACGATGTCAACTTTAGTCAACGCTCGACAGAGCTGCCAACTATCAAGGGACAAGATTTCCCACTTAGTCTGTACTTCGACTGTCAGGGCTCAGTGCTGCCACCGTGGTAACAGTGAAAAGTTCCCATGGGAATATGACAGGGGAAAAAAGTTTTTCCTTTTTTTTTTATTGGGTTTGGTTTGGTTTGATTTGGTACCTAACCCTTATTTCACAATTCGGATTCTACTACCTTATTTTCTGTTCTTGCTGTAGTATCCATGATGAAGTGTTGTTATCCCATATAGTTCCTATGGTTTACAAATAAATTCAAATGAGCTGGCTTGTAAATCGATTTATCTTTACTTACTGATAATACCGCGCCATGAAATTCTATTGGTTCGAATATCTATGATCGTTGCGTCGTCACGATGCATTATCATGTCAATAAAATTCATCAATAGAGTACCGTTCACTTCAGTAGTTGCATAGTGTTGTGTATACTGGGATGAACCGTAGACTATATCTATACTGGGTGTATCCTAAAGTTACGTGGCATATGCACATATGCGTAGAGTCACAGTGCATACACCCACTTCAGGAAATCGGTTATCGGGCGTCATTTGTTAAATAGCATCAGCCTCGATTGGGGCATTAATTGCATTTTTACCAATCAGCCATGCGTCACTCTCATGGAATTAATCGACATTACAGAGTTTGCTGCAAAGTCCACTCGATTCACGTTAATATTTTATACTAACACTTGCGCGAGATTAAAAAATTTATATCACCGTGAGAAAAATTGCAAACATCCCATAATGCAAAATTTTTTTCAGTCTACTTTACTGTTTTTTTAGAAATATTATTTTTATTATCCTAAAGCAAAGGATGACAGAGGTTTTAAAAAAATGATTGAACCTGCCGCGAATTTTGATTTTCGTAATCAATTTTTTTTAGCTCACAGAACAAAGCAAAAAGATAAGTTGTGCGTACCACGATATCCTTTTTTTAATACATTAGGATTTGAGTATTTTTCTCTCTCAGTATTTCCATAATAACAGCGGTATAATAGAATTCGTAAAAAAAAGTGCAATGTAGAATACAAATTCTACACTGTGCATATATGCATATTATGCGCATAGATATTTTTATGTATATGAAGAGGCGTATATAATCATTTATACATGGTCATGTTATATACCCATGTGGTCGTCGGGGTTTACGTAACAGCCGTGTAAGCACATACGTGTATGTACAGTTGATGATAATTCAGCGTTAAACCGTGACGCTCAATAAACCTTAAAGCCTGAATTAATATTTAATAGTCCCGCATACATAGCGGACAATAATCAGCGCATTACACCTATTTTACGTGGGCCAATATTGACCTGAATTCAAAGTACGTTCTGGGAGAGGCGATTGGGACACGACGAATTCATGAAAGGGAACCGCACGCGAAATTATGTAAAATCGCGACTCGTAAGTTGACAAGTAGAAATAATTTGGGAAATCTCAATTGAATGACAGCTCGAAATGCACGTTGTGGAATATGCGAATAAATACAGATTTAACATTGATATAATAGAAATTTTCGTTATTTTCATGGTATTCGATGAAGGTAATTTCAGTTTGAATTTATTTGATTGTTGCTGTTGCGTATTGTAGAATATTTGTAGAATTTTTTAATGAATATGGAAAACAGGGTAGTTTCAAAGTACGTGGAAAATTAATGTTTGGCGAATCAATACGAGAAATGGAAATCGAAGTTTATTAAGAAAGGGGGCGGTTAAATTATCGTTTATTAATATTTATTGATAACGAAATGCCAGTTTGTCAGATGTCTGGTTATATTCTGTTTACACTGTATGGTTCTACCGAAGAGATAATTACAAGCAGTAACTAGTAAATAAATGAATGGTTGAACGTGATTAACTCTGTATGCAATTCTGCTGTACGATTGTTTATAGATAGTAAACGTAACCGATCTGCGTTAACGATTGACAAATATTTGACGATATCGGCTTTTACCAAGAATTATGAACACGAGAACGTAGAAAAATTTGTTTATTTATCGTCTAGACCAAAGAGTCATTTTCTGCTCGCAGTATAATGTTATTTTTTATTTTACGCTCGTTTAAATAAAATGAGAATATTTTGCATGTACAGGTAGCCTAGTTATGAGTTACAAGGATAAAGGCGTACCACGATGGTTTTTACGAATATTCGCAAAAACAGGGAAAGGAGGTTGGAGAATAAGAAAAAAAAACTGAAATCAACCACTGTAAAAGATGAAAACATTCTGTTTAGAAAATCTCGTAGGCGAAACGAGGTAACTTTACTTGCTCTGGCGAACAAAAAAAATCTTTAAAAAAGTTTGCGAAACTTTGCGCCAGATCGTAACCATACGTAAAGGAGGTAGGTGATGGAAGTGAGGTGGGACTAGGTCGCGATTGTGCCCGGGGTTGAGGGGTTCAGAGGTCAAGCAGAGGCAAAAGGGAAATGGAAGGCATCCATAAGAAGAAAAATAGAGAACGGAACTGCCAAGCTCGTAAAGGAAGTGTGGAATCGAAACGGAGAAACTTTGCAAATACATTTCTGTCGAGCGAACTAGAAGAATATTTTTCCAGCTTTTCCTTTTTTTACACCCTTTTCCCACCCTCTTTCTTCAACGTTAAAGGGATTGTACGTGCGCGACAATAGCATCGTAGAAATATTTCGTTAAAATTGAAAATTGAAAAATGAAGGAACGATGGACTGGTAGTTTTTTGCAGACCTAATTGCGTAATATTCAATGATATAAATTTGCAATATAATATTACGTAATATTTCTGCGTTTTGAGGGGGATCGAGAAGTTTTTCAAGATTACAATTGCGAGAATGTTTATTCATCCCCTGAATTAAGGGAACTCTTGGTAATAAGGGTCGCTCGGTCGACCAAGTGGAGAATGGAGGGTGGATTGTACAAATAAGACCTATAACTTTATAAGTATAATGAAGCATGATATTAAATGCGTGCAATTCGAGGTAGCGGAATGAAACTTTAGTAAACCAGAGAAAGACGCGCGCGTTCGCCATCACAGGAAATTACATCACTCGATTAATTGGATTACTTAGTGACCCGTAGCCATGTTCCCGAGGTTACGCACAAAAAATAGCAAATAACAAAAATTGATGTATCTCTACGTTTACGTTTAAACTCGTTCAAATGATTGACTTTTTCCCCAATATATCGTAACGATATATCATTGTGATTTATTATAATAAACACAAATATAATGAATTCGTCCTTCGGTGTCTTTCGTATATCATGTGGTTCCCCGTAACACTAAAGAGTGTAAAGACGCGAATATACGAAATATTATATATCTCTGTATGGTACAGAAATTATCGAAATCCTCGAAACTCGTGCTAAAATATTAAGGTTACATAACACAACAACACTTTTGACATATAGAAATCCTTTCGAAATACGAAGTCTGCAAATCACCATTTTCAATTTCCATAATATCATATTCCATGGTTACCATCGTAACAGGAATTATCGAGTGCTTCGATCCGCGACCTCGTCGCTGACTCGTTCTCTCGGGAAATATTTCCAATAAACCGAAAAAGAAAAAAAAAAGGGAGGAGGCAAAAAATTGCACCACCCAACAACAACAAAAAATACAATATAAACTAAAAGTATAATAAAGCAAGGATATGCGGGACGGAGTCTGTGCTTTGCAGGGACGAGGTTGGTGGTGAAGGGGGTAGAAGGATGGCGAAAGGGAGAGGGACGAAAGAGACGTAGAAATCCTCGATTACCGGCAACCCGCTCGCAGCGCTTCGTAATTTTTAATCTTGCCCACGTAAAAACCCGCCGGGCACTTTAGCATTTCCTTTGGTCGCGGATTATTTCCCCGGGAAAGAACTCACGGGGTTTCAGATTTTTCTTTTCAACGTATATATTCTGTATTTACCCTCTTTTTGTAAAATTTTTTTACTACCACCGCCATTACCAACCAGCTAGTCAAAGCTAAAGCAGATGCGGTTACTATCGTAATCGCGGGTAACTGCACCTGCAATCGTTGGGTTACTGTATTACTTGTATATGTATTGTATACATATACAATGTCATTCACTTGTTACTTGGGTATATATGCGTTTGGCTTCGATAGTCCGACTGTTGTAACATCCGAGAGATTCTTTATTTACTTCGTAGGTCGTTTGTGCATAACAGTAAATTTTCCAAAGTCCAAAGCCTCTTCGGTACACTAGATAATACATACATATTGCAACACGAAATCCCTCTTGGAAACTATAGTAACTCTTAGGGGATATTCCCAGCAGAACCGTAAGTCTGGTGATAATAGGCAGTGTGTCTAGCGAGAGAAATAAAGTTCGTCCGAGATGATATTACTCGGTCTCTTCGATTCTTATTAACTTTGTTGGCCTGCACCTTTACGTAGGGTGAAACGCGAAGGAATGCATATTGTAATATTGCGCAAAAGTTCGGAAATATTTTACTAGCTATTTATTGCCGTTAACGGAATCCCTGGATATGTGCTATGTCTCAATTTTTTCTTTTTACACAGTCCCAGCAAAAAGTTACGAGCTTCGTTCCAAATAAATTTTGTTAATTTTCCAAAAATACGAGTAAACCGCGCGCACGGCTCTTTAATGTATTTTCTGTGAAAATTCTGAAAAATAATATTACATATGGTGGGTTGGGGGTGGGTGGTTAATACCGTAGAGAGAAACGCCGTGCATTCGTAGAAATAAAATATAGCTAACGCATTGGTCGTACGGATTTATTCAGCTGGGAAAAGTATATGAGGGTTTTAATTATTACGGTAACGAACTTTATTGATTTAATGATTAGCCTCGAGAATTTTGTAGAGACATTATTTTTTTGTAAGGGCAGCTGGATACAATATCTCAAAATGTTTCGTGCGGTCGTTTGTAGTAATTACTGGATGATAAAACAATGTAAAATATATATTGTGACGTATGCGGTCCATCGGCGTCGTTTAAAAATAATCTGTGGCTGCCTCCCATCGTGCTGAAATTGAAACCAAGATCCGAAAATCTAATTGTGGGCGCCAGGTGCGGCTTCCCCGCACCGCCATCCCTCACCACGGCCGTTTTCCACATTTCCCGACGGCTTAGCCTCAGCGCGCTGAAAATGATAAAGGAACATGGGGGCGACGAGAGAAAATTTCGGAGTCAGCGGATAGGCGCGCGAAATGATTAGACAGCGAGTAGAATACCGTTTCGTTTATTACCATTAAATAAAGGGAGGATTTTACAATACAAATCCCGTCGCGTACAGTGTGTTCCCCGACGGCGGCTCACGACTATTCCGAGTCGTGTTGGCTAGCCTGCCCAAGACCTGTCCCTATCTCGGTGTGCCTACCGAATCCGCGAATCCCCTCGCGGCGCGATTCGCGATCCTAACAGGTCTCGTTGGAGACCTGTTAGCTTTTCCTTCCCCGGGAGTGTGCCCTCTGACGTCGGTAGCCACCCGAGGCATCCGCGTGTCCGTACCACTCTCGCTCGGCTATTTGCTCGCGCAAGATATTCTCTCAATAAGATCGCTCTCGCGGTACTTACCGAAAACTGGCCGTCCCATCAATTCCTTAATAAATCCAAATAGTAGTGACCGTGTCCCTTCCGCCTACTTCCATGGTGCCGTGTCCCGGCTATACGATGGCGTCTACGGGGCACTCGGAGTTTCACACACTCCGCCACGCACTGGCACCATGCTATATACAAAAAACGGGAGCCACGGTTCTCTGCGAGAAATCCCAATAATCGCAATCCGCGATTATCCGATAGATCTGGCATCGCCCGAGTACGGAAGAAGAACTCAATTTTCCTCACGGTCCGCCGGATACCCGAGTCCTACTTACCCATTGACTCCCCGCGACACACTCTCCTGTCTCCCTACCGCTCTCCCGGGTAGGTCAAAAATCAAAACAATCCTCCTCTCCGTCGCCCACCCCGCGGACCCGCAAACCGCAGCCGGTCGAAGTTTCCGGGGTGCCGGCAGTGCGTCCCGACGGTTGAGCACCCCTTGCGTGTGAACCTCAACCCAAAAGGAGCCTCCGCCGCCGGTCCACTATTTCCCCCGTTCCTTCCTCCCGAACCCCGGACCCACGAACTCTTTAGAGATGGAGGCCGAAGACACCGCCGTACTGTCGGCAGCGCGCGGAGGTGCGGGGCTTTTGTAATGCGTCGTCCTGACGCCACGTTACAATATATAACATAAATAAAGATACATATTACAAAGTCGTCTTTAGGGTGTCTTAAGGACAACATCTGTCCCATTAGACATCCCAAAGTCGACTTCTGGACATTGGGTGTTGTTCGGTATAAATAATGACAATGCAAACGTTAATTATATAATCTTATTTTGCACACAAAAATGAATATGTTCAAATTGTATTCTCGGACTCTCGCGCATTCCCATTCATGTTTCTTCACATTAAAATAAAAGCATCCGATCAGGGTGAAAATCTTGGAATCCAAGATTGCACGCCCTGTGTCTGCCGAAGTTGCACCTAGGCGCAAGAAGAGCCAGTAGTGCAAGTCCAGCGCCCGATAACGAGACGCCACAGAGTGCACCGGCAGTGACGTCATGAAGAGGTCTTCCTGGTCTAGGTGATTTTGCAGCCAAAAGTAGAAGACCTGCGCAACTCAAAGCTGAAAGTCCTGCCAAGGCCGGTCCAGGTCCTCCTGAGAGTCCTGCAGGCTCCTGCAAGTGCACAACGCGCACCGCATCCTGTTGCACTGTAGCTATAGCCTGTTCGACGTAAACCTCAAAATTGTTCACTTTCACCATTGAACTGTATTCTGACTCGGGAGGCAGGTGACTTCTTCTCCGGTCCGTCACTGGTGAATTTCCAAGGAACGATGGTTCGGAATTTTCTGAAGCGAACGGAGGTCACGGTTTTTCAACATTTGCCAGTGTGATGATCTGATTCTCATGATTGAAGTTTAGTTTTTCAGTAAGCGGCATGTCGTCTTGTCATAGAAAGAACACTCTGATATTTCTGAAATAAGAAAAATGGTAGTAACATTCGTTATTTTCTTGTCGAAATTATCAGTAATTTTAACTTACTCGCGATAGAGATAAATTATTACGATGAAAATAGCCAACAATGGAATAGGTATTAGCCAGAATTCATTTAATGAATTGGGAACTTCGCCGAAACTGATGGGCAATGATTCCATTATAATTGGTTCATTAGCGATTTGCCCGTCGTAGCTCTTAACTATTAGGGTGACCTTGTAGTTGGTTTTAGGTTGTAGAGCGCAATTAAATTCGCCGTTATATGTTTTCTTGTCGCCGACGTCGAACGACTTGACATTACTCTGGAAATTACGTCGGATGAAATTGATACAGCATTATATATATGACAATTGAAGAAAATTTATTCTTATTTATTACCGGAAGTATAACTGCTAGCCAAATCGCTTCGGATGGATCTAACGTTATTTCTTTTTCCAGATCCTCCGGAAGCACTGATCCGGGCTTGCATGACTGTTGACTCCTCACCAAAATATAAGTCCGAGTATCTCGTGTGGAGTTTACAACGTCTGGTATCCTCAATCCGATCGTAAAATCGGCATCATGCGGAATAGACTCCAAATTGCCTTTCAAATATACAGACAATGTAGAGTTTACTTCCGTCATATTCGGATAGCCGACTGCGTTTGTAATCGTAATGGCAGTTACAGCAATTTCATATGATGTGGAAGGATTGAGATCCAACATGCGATTGTAGTCCCTACTGTACTTGACAATTGAATGGTAATCCAGTCTTCCGTAAGATTCGTTGACAGAGTTTTGATATTTATATGAAATTTATTTACGCGATTATACGTTTTCCAAGGATGAGACCAAGTTAGGGAGACTTTGCAAAAATTTTTTCGAAACTGCCTCAACCTTTCACAGGAGCCTCTGGGGGCTGTGCTGTTGATACCGAAAGAAGGTTAATTGATATTTGGAAGGTAAATTCATACACTGCGCATGCGCAGTTACTCACCATTCCAATTTCTTGGTATCCATGATTTTGATAAATCTCCACGAATGACGACGCCTTCGTTATTCGCGTATATCTAAGTACACGAGTAAAAATAATAACCGAGTTCTTTAATTCTAAGCAATTAATAAAATCAATTTATTACCCCAATCTGCTTGAATGAGTTTGTGTCGCCTGAAATATTGGCGCATAGTAATCTGGGCCACAAATCACAGCGTTCCTCAGCAGTGACATTGACACTTGCAATTAATTTATCTTCGCGTCCCATGAAACCAATTGTATAAAAGATTATCTTTCCATTTGTAGCTGGTGACGGTTCGTCCCATCTGACGAGGACTATCTTTTTCTCATTATTTATTTCCACGATTTCAAAATTCCTTACCGCAGGAGGAACTGATGGAATAAATGACAAATAATAATTCTTCAATTATTCTCAAGTTAATGAAAACGTACTTGTAGCTTTTGTATTCAATATTAAATTTTGATATGGAGTAGCGTTCAACAAATCGTCATACCGTTAAGACGTAAACTCGCACGCTGTACGTCTCAGCGCCATGCAGAGGCAGCTTTGAAATGTGAAACCAATTGTACACCGTTTGTTTTTTGACAAAAAATTGCGCCACGTTTTCACTGACACCCCGAACGACGATTGCGATTTTTGAGGTCGGTCCAGTAATCGTGGAACAATTTTCGGGTGGCTCCCATGATGTAAGGAAATTATCTATTTTCAGGTGACTCACGACCGACGTTGGTATTTCTGGAAAAGATTCGGACGCGAAATCGAAAATTTTTAACGTGTACCTAGGGGGTAGTGGATGTACACATTGGGAGTGTCCTTACCGCGGGCGGGAGTTTCAAACGTGATTTGAGCAGCTGGTCCCAGCTTTATTATTTTTGCAATGACCTGCACCGAATATTTGGAATACGGATGGAGCCCAGTTAGATTCAAGGAATTTGAATTTGATTCTATATTCGTTTCCCAACCCCAGCTTGGACTGGCTTTCTTGTGATCTTCACAGTCGCGCAGTAGGTTCTCTATTAAAAAAAGTAATCACATATGACCTAATATTTGGTGATAATTGGTATCTGCAGCGGTATTATTACGTTCGTGGTAACGATGTATCCTGTTAAAATTCCATTTGCCTTTTCCGGTAGATTCTAAAAAACCTCAACCGTATCTTCGGAATGTATTTTGATTTGTAGCTTCTGAACCTCAGTAGGTGCTACCCATGATAAAAGTGACGTAATTAATAAATATTGTTTTTATCTTATTATTATTAGCTCACCAGCCTGTAAGGTTAAGACGGTTTTGTTGTAATATTGTAATATGTCTCTTGCTCATGTCTGATGAGAAGTGCGTACGGTGTATATGGCTGCAATTTGTGGAATCTGTATTCCAGGAGTTTTATATTCGATTTTGATGGGATTCCTTCAAACGCTTTATTACCATTTTCAAGAACGATGGAATACCAGTTCGATGTACAAAAATATTTGTCTTTTGACCTCATTGACACAACAACGCTCGTCTCTTTTGGTTTCATCTCAATTTCCCTTTCTGCAAAAAAATACTTGGATTGGTCGTAGCTACTATTGAATACCAGATAATCATTAATTTCAACGTTTTTTTAAAACTTATTTACCAGCGCAGGGAGTGGTAAAATTTGTAACAGGTCCATAGATATCAAAATACATCGAAGTTACGTAAGCCACGATCTGGATGTGGTACGTTGTGCCGTGAAGTAACGAAAGCTCAATTTCTATTTGTTGAGTGTCATTATTGATATCTTCATAAATTTTTTTATGGTTCTAAAAAAGTATCATGGAATATAATGTTCACACGATTTTGAATATTCAGAGAGAAATTTCTTAATTTATTTACCATAATATCAATAGCCATTAGTGTTTCGATTGTGCGATATTGTGGATTAATCGGAACCTTTACTCGTACATAAGTGTAATTCAGAATTTCAATTTTCGGTGTCCCTGGTGGATCAACGACTGCGACAGAAAGTCATTGAGTAGCTTCAATAGAAATATTTAAAAGTCGTTATCGATATAGACTAATTACTTACCGATTTTGCACATGGGTTCAAGCTGAATATTATAGTCACGATTATAGCATCCATTGTCACAATTGCCAGTTACATGATCACAGTTTGCACTGTCCGCGCACTGCCGACAATAACCTTGGCAGTTGTGCCCGTATGTGCCGCCTGAGCAAGCTAAAAATAAAATTCGGCTAACGGTTCTAATAAAAATGAAAAATATTTTTAAATAATCCAAATGCCCTTACGATACTCGCAATTTCGGCCCTTGTATCCTTGAGCGCAACTGCAGCTATCTTCGTCCCACGTGGAAAAGTATTGACACGAAGAATTCGGACACTCAACGGTACATTGTGGACCAAGTTTAGTAACGGGACAAAGAGTGTTATCTAAAAAAGAAATTTTTAATCAGTAGAAATATAATGATTTTTTTAATCTATAACCTTTCACTTGTTATTGACGTAGGGGTTACGACAGGGAAAGCATTGATAAGAGTGCCCATATCGTAGAATAATTTTTGGCACGTGGTTGATGGCCAGAAGTAATCTGTGTCGTAATCCTGTGCTAATTGAATTTTCGAACTTCTAATGTTATCTACAATATAAATAAATAGATATAATTTTATTTAGCCTCCTGCAGCTGGTTTGCGTGCGTTTAGAATTCACCTGTATTTGGGCATATTCGAAACATGCCCACCGCCCATGAGCCATCTCGTTGGCGATCGGCATATCCGGTGAGGATTTTCAGTCTGATTGGATTTGAAAATCCAGGTAGCAGTGACGGTTCTATTTTGAAACGTTTCCAAGCCGGAAGTTGGGCGACTGTTGGCAATTCTGAACCGTGTATAGTTTTCATAGAATATTCCTCGTATTTTTGATTCACTAAGAGAAACGTCATCGTACAATCGGTACAGAGACCTATCGTTATCTCTATGCAAATTTTCCCTAATTTATTTTCCCACGGTGGACTGATAAGGTCACTCGATTTTTCCGTGTTCTGATAGTCGTCTGAAAGATATATCATTTGTAGCAAAGCCTAAAGTATATCTTATAGGAATAGTCGAGTCGATTACATTTATGAAATCTAAGAAATCCGTCGGAGGCGAATCTGACCCTTAATAGAGGATCATTTTGATTTATTTCTTCCTTTATCGAAGTGGACATTACGAGTCTAACGTTACTGTAAACTTGAATTTCTCTAGAACTCTCGGACAATTTCAAAATAAAGGTCCTCGACTCTTTTGGACTCAGGATATTTTCCTAAGACGATAATTGTGTAGATTAATAATCTTCAGTTGTAAGTTTAGTGAAACTCATGATAATCCCAATAGTAAATAAATAAAGTACTTACAGTCTGCTTAATTTTTAAAAGTCTGCACGATGTTAATGATTCGTCGTCGCACTGATTAATAGAAGATTTTGTATTTGACTGTATATCAATTAAAATTCCATAGCAAAATCTGTTGGTTTTATTTGAACCGAAGCAGAATAAAAAACTTACTTCCCCCTGGGTGCGAACAGAGAAAATCAGGGTATTTCAGGAACCGATTTTACTTAAATCCAACCATTGATCCTTATCGAAGCGATATTCTTCAAAAGCTGTAAAAAGTGATAGTTTTAGTTTAAAAAAAAAATCAAAAAATTACAACAGCATCGTACCCTCCCATCTGCTGTCGAGAACAGGCCCCATAGGTTTATTGAGGGAAGATGAAAATTGCCAGTCCTTGAAACCCGCAATCCACTTCTGGGTGCATTGGTCCTTTATTCCCAATTGGCAATTGGGCTCCTTCGCGTTAATCGACTTCGTGTAACCTGAATGTCGATTCGATAGAATGATGGTGTCAATCGGTATCCATAACTCAATACGAATAAAAGAGCATTACCCTTAATTAGTTTTTCGAAGTCCATGTAAACTTTATTATTCCAAAAAAAATTTTTATTCCATACAAGAGCGTCGCCGTCGTCCTCCGAGATGCAAGTTGCTCGTCTGACTGAAGGTCCCCAAAATTTCCTACTCTCTTCACCTCGCATCACAAAGGTCCATCCCATAGTGTGTGCACAAAGTTGGAGGCTGATGGCAACAAACACAATTAGGGTCACGTAATTTTGTGACATCTTGAAAGTTTTTCCGGCACTACTGTCTATTATTTCAGTTGCCCTGTATTCATTATTTATTGTGATTTTTTATACTTTATCAAAGAAATTGAATTTAAAATGCTTAACGTGTTTATTTAATACGTCACTGTCGATGCAGTTGATTTTACGTAAAATCAAACTCGTTCAGGGAATAAGAACCGTGTTAAATGCTGAAATGTCAGACTGACTATTTAAACTGTCGGATAACTATTGCTCAGAGAAAAAAGACTTCCTCTTTGCGTGTTTGCGATAAGAGTTTTAACATCCTCGGAATCATTTTAAGGAAAGCACGATTATATTTTTATAAGATCCTGTCTTATTGCGATTAGCCTTATAAGCTTTTAAATAAAGTTTTTTCCTTGTTCTTATTATAGAGGCCATAGGCCTAGAGGCCATTTGAAGATCAATTTACTTACCATTGCGTAGAAGCTCGTGAAAATGTTCGTGCGTTTCGCTGTTCCTCTGTATCTACGTGTGCTTGTTTTCATGCGTGAAGGACCAACTTAAGTAATTTATTATTTATGGATAATAAATAAAATAAATAATAATTAATAATAATTAATATTTTAATAATTAATATTTTATTATTTAAACTTTGTGTATTAAAACAATCTTCTGTACGTGTAAGACCCCTAATTCCTACGTTGCCCTCGTTTGGTTACTGCAATTGACGATTTTCAATTGAATATTTTAAAGTTGATCTTGAAATGCCCTTGAACATTAAGGTCCAGATAAAGGTCGATATTATCTCATACTAAGTCCTTATGAACTTTACAACTCGCAGCTGAGTATCATTACCTCATATCATTACTTCATGTTACTGATGGAATCAATTTAATATTTGATTTAATTTTTGTCAAATAGTCATTTTTGTTAATATGACAATTAATAAGAATATATTCAATTTAGTATGGTAATATTAGAAATTCAATCTTTGGTTCTTTTTTCTTGTTTTTATTTCTGAAAATTTATATATTATTATAACCTAATCCAAGCAGAAGTCAAAGAAGATGTAGGATTTGATGAAACAGTCAATTAGTAAAAAGGAATATACATATATGTCAAGTCCTTCGAATACTTGTAAATGAATGGAAATGAAAAATGAACGAAAAAAAGAAAACGTGTTTGAAAAAGGCCTAAATATAAAACCAGGCGTGTGCAGCAGAGTCGTCTTAAAAATAATGACTGCAGGCGATACTGTTACTGCAAGAAAATTATGCTCTCGCAAGAGATGTCACCGACGACGCTATAGATAAATATTAAATCAAGTCAAGCATAAAAAATTAGAATTCAACTAAAACGAAACTAAAGGATTTTAAAAAATAGTACAAAATAAAAATAATGCGGGTATCCAGCGCGTATTGAGAGTTTCAAGAAAAAAAAAAGTACACGTTCGTCATCCATCAAATCACGCAAGCTTTTGGAAATAGGGCGCGATACGCTTGCATTGGTACGAACTGAAAATAAAGAGAATGCAAGTGTTCAATGCGCATCAGGTATCCATAGTCTAATAAGGGTAGTACAAGTACCTGCTGACAGGAATTTAACGCCTAGGCGAGAGTAAACTGGCTCTTATTTAGCTGATAAATCACCCTGCGGATTTTATTACACACGACGGTAACGTCAATTTATTTTTTCATGTTAGAGACTACTTGATAGTGATACCCGAGTTACGCGCAGAGTTAATGAGCTCAATTAGCTGACTTTCTGGCCGCAATGAATAAAGCTGTATACGGTTTTTTTCTGTTGATAAGTTTCACTTGAACAAGCATCCTGACTTAAGTTGTACCGTAATTTTTGCCTCAGTCCGCTATTACGGACCAGCTAGTGGATATTTCCTCGTTCTTCACCAAAGACAACATAACTGTTACATATGTATATTCATCGGCAAAGTTGGAATTAACCATTTCGGGACATAACAATGAAATAAATCTGAACGTTTGGGTAGGAAATTGAAAGAAAAAACATAATTAGTTACAAATGGTCAAACCACGTTACCCAAATCTCTGTCTGTTATGTGGCAACGGTGCAAAGGACAAAATTATTAAAAAGATGTAACCTCCAAACAGTTTGCGTAATAAAAGTCCATTGTAAAACGAAGGGAAAACAATTGGACTTGATGGAAGAACTAGGACTAGAATTTATTTTATTCTTTTTAATTTAATGGTAGAGCGCTTATTTATTTGTAAGAAAATTCAAACGTGAGACAGTCCCCGCCATAAGTAATTCCTTATAAATGGTTTCCGCTCGAGCGATTCCTCGCAATTAAGACGCCTTTTGTCTTCGAGGAGCCACTCTACCACTCCTGGGGTACCCCTTAGGAGACTACAGTAATACGGTCCTGCGTGCCCTCGACACAAGTATACATTTCTCGACGTGTAAGACGGGTATAGCCGAGGTAGTAGAAGAAGGAAAGAGAATGATGAAGAAAAATAGCAAGAAACAAGGAACGAGAATGAAACAAAGTGGTGATGGACTCCGAAAGGGGAAAGGTAAAATGGCGGCCAGCCAAGGGCACAAAAAGTAAGGGAAAAGAAAGAAGTACGGAGAAACCCACCATCGAAAGAAAAAAAAGGGTAAAACGAGCCCTCTTAAAACTGTGCTTAATTCACGATTCCAACGGATAATCGGCCTCCCGTTGAAGCTTTTCTCAGAACAATGGAGAAAAGCTCACCAAAGAAAAGCTTCTCGCAAAAAGGCTCAACCCTTATTTTCCAACCCTTAGGTAACCTTATGCCTTACGAAAGGGCATTATGCAGTACGCAGAATGAGATTCAACGTTAGATCATTGATAGGATTCTTTGTATTTCGTATTACTTCCTTTTCTTGTTCCTCTCTTGAGCTTCGGAAAATGGAATTTGTATTTTCGGCTAGGATTGACATAAAAAATAAATAATTTACTTAGAGCAATATGAGATTTCAAAAAAACTTTCAATACGGAGTTATTGTCATTTTGCGAAAAACATCATAAAAATAGAAATGTGAAAATGATGTTATGTAATAAATATTAGGTTATGCATAACTCTCGGACGCTTTCCTTTATCGTATAGTACTCAAATTATCACAGTATTCTTGAATAAACCTATGGGATAAATTAATAATTATAATTAGCAAACTTTGTACTTCCGATATAATATATACGTAACTAATAATTACCAAAACTTCCTTAACTCACTACTATTCAATTAGAGCGTCGTATTAAGAAGTTTTTACTTGATTGAGCATTACGCGGTAATCTACAAAGTTGGACTTCCGGTAATATTATATTGGGTTGGCATGAAAGTAATGAGACACTCTAGAAAATTTGACACATGTTCTCTTTTAAATTAATTGTTTTTGACCATATTCTAGTGTGTTGTAGAACTTTTTAGATACTTCCACTCTCTGGGTATGTACAATAGAATATGGTCAAAAACAATTAATTTAAAAAAGGACGTGTGTAGAGTTTTCTAGAGGGTCTCATTACATTCATGCCAACCCAATACTTATTAAGTTATTACCTATAACTATAATTGTCTAATGTCAGGATAACGGACAGTATTTCGTTCATGAATTTCCCACAACGTTAGTACCTTCGGTGTCCCTTAGTTACCTTGTTTCGTCCAAATTTAGTCATTAGCGGCCATTTACGAGGAATCTTATTAAACGAAAGACAATGCTTTAACTGACAAGCGCTACATTAATTAGGGAACGCTTCCATTCTATACAACAAACACGACGAATCCATTAACTATCATATTATATATATAAAAATAATTTATTATACATGTAAGTTTTGTCATACTGCAAAGTGCTAAAATCATCAAATTGATGGCGAATTTGATTTTTAATCTACATTTGGTCCACGGGGGAGGGGATAGGATAATCAATTCCAAAACTATATAATGATTGTCCCCCATCTTCAATTAATTTTATAAGTAGCTCATCTAGCGTCAGGACTCTCAATGTTAAGTGCTTACAGGCTCTTAGCTCTCGGTTACTCCACAAAATTAAAAGGTTACTATCAGCCTGAAAGGAGTGTTTATCTAGGTATCCAACTACTTGCAGATTTTCGATGCTTCTCGACAGAGCAAGTTCTTCACTCTTGATATAGTATTGTAGTACGTTATACCAAAGCGTACAGCCAAGGGAGAGGATAGACGGCAAAATCTACTCCAGCTACTTGAAGGATTTACGGCGCATTTTAAAAGTGCTCCCTAAGTCAAGTGGACTTTTTCTCTATTTTGATAAAAATTGACTGGGCTTTATTTGAGTTTAAACGCAAAAATTTTCCGTCTCTTCGGTATCGTTGGACTGAACGAGTTACATATATAGAATTTCATATAAATTACTATATTGTGCAATATCCTTAAATCTTTAGAGATAGAAATAAAAGGATTCACTAATTCACTGTTTAACGTTTCATGGTAACTTATTCGTGCCTCACGTCTGGGAATACGTGAAAATAATGTGTAACAATAGAATTATATATATAACACAACACAATAACACGCTCAATAAACGATGTTAATAATAAAAATTACTAAATATACGAAGTTTAGTTCATCATCGAGTTGTGAACACAGTCTAATCCGTGAATCGAGCCTGTATTACGAGCCAAGAGGAAAACTAGTTACTTGGTCGACGTTTCCGCAGTTATTAATTGGAAAAAACTCTGGTTGCCGACTGAAGGTTGCCTGTGGCGAAGGGACGGGAAGGGAGCTGAAACGGACGAGATGGATGAACGTGAGGGGCCAAGGGGAAAAGGAACGTCGACTCGCCCCTGGAAAAGCGAGCTCATTAAAGCGATAAAATTAATTTAAACCCCGGTACAATCTAATTATTTTTACCGGTCCAGCCGAGCGTATTACGTTCGACGCGCGTAACTTTGAATTCCCCGCGAATTATAAACTACCCTCACCATCTCCGCCAACTCGCAACACGTAGGGTATCCATTGGCAACCTTTGGTTATTTTTCAAGAAATCTAATAAATTCTAGAATTAATCTTTTCCTTAAATTCCAATAATAAACAAATTTTCTGACAATTTATTTAATAAGTAAATTGTGTTAAATCTTCTTTTATGATATAGTATTATGAACTCTAATCGCTCCTACAGATTAGATAGTATCAACATATAAGATTATTCATGTATACCCACGCATTTTCAATATCTGTCAACCCTGTAAATTCATCTCTAAAACTGTCTTACGGGCTCGAAGCGATCAGCAATGGTATTATGAGGTAGTTCTACCTAAATCCTTTGAGATACACCCTGTAGAAAATTATTCGGGAGGCTGTCTGGAATTTGCAAAGTTTGACTACGTGTATTCAATAAAGGGGCTTTAATGGAGAAATTGAAGAATTTGTGCAATGAAATTTACCTTTATGCTACCTCGATTTCCGTCAAAGGGAAGCCAAAGCCTACCATTCTACTCAATATTAACGTGATTCTTAAAGGATTAGGCACTCTCCCAGGAAACAAATTAATAATCTCGTCGAATAGAGATCTTCGTGTTCTTTGTGAAAGCCGGGAAAATGAAATACGATACGAATTATTGATATCAAGAAGTTATTATTATTACAACAATAATTATTTCGATTATCAATAATCCAATAATCACTGGCAGTGTCCTGAAAATACACGAAGCATAATAAAAAGAATGAAGGAATATAAAAATGCAATTTTTCAACGAAATCAAATATATTATATAAAATTGCACGAGCAGCTACCGTATACGATAGCTAGTATATCTGTCAGTTCAATTATCAATAAATACAACATACACTAAACTCATAATTAATATTTCCACGCCCTTTACAACTTTCACGAAGTAAAAACGAGTTTGCCGACTTTACGAGATTTAATCAAACTTTCGAAAGCCGTAGACACCAGACTACCTCCGAGTGGAAATATACATATATATGTATATATACAGTAGTTCAAATACTATACCACCAAGATGTACGATGGTGTGTACTGCTAACGGTATATAGTCGAGCTACTACCAACTAGTATAGATATAATAAAATACTAGTAGAAACGGCTGAATATCTCACAAGTCCCAGAGAAATCGGATAAGTTTAAAGAGCCGCAGAAATTCGTTACCAGCGGCTGCTGCTTGCGCTTCGCTCTTGACTACGGGGATTGCAGGATGGTGTGCTTTGCTTCCTGCGGAACCACGAAGGGGTTGTAAGTTATAGATTGAAAAATAGCAGGATGGCAAAGGTAAAAGGAATACGCTTTTCACGGCGGAAAACGTGGAAATGGATCGAGACGCTAGGAGGAAGACTGTTGAAATCTTTTTCTAGCAGCTTCCGAGAGAAACTTTCGATTTGTGGAATCTGCAGTAAATAAAATTCCTACCCACGCCTGTAGATAACGTTCGAGATTTTGATTACTCGTTTTTGAAAATATTTACGATGTCGACTATTTTCAATGCGTTGCTTCTCTATTGTTTTTTTTTGCATTGCGGTATCGGGTAATTACTGGAAAAATATGCAAATTCAAAAGACTGATGGCACTTTACAAAACTTCTTTTTAATGCATTCAATCGAAAAGTCTGAAAAGTATCCACTCGCCTTTGAATTGTAAATATGGTCGTACCTTTGTAGATAATCTTTTTCTAAAATATGTATACTTCACATTTCTTCTTCTACTTTAAATGGTAATCCGACCGACCGCATATACTACAATGCTTTCCACTTTTTGCTATTTCATTTAATTTAACATTTCATTAAGAATCGTATAATTTACAAATATTTTCTGATAAATCAACTTTCAAATGTTGCACCAGTCTATTTGAGTCCCTGATAAGTCACGGCAACTAGTCGGAGTAACCAATATCTATTACGTCACATTTAAAACACATTACGTCCCATCAGTTTAGCTGTAACCAATATCCCAGTAAAACGTGTCAGATCGACGGGACTCTTTTGCATCGAAATTGGATGGCCCTTTACAACCTCATTCACCCAATACACGACTTACAGACGTATCTCCTACCGCTGGACGACTAAAACATTAAGGAAGTCGATGTAAGGTCAGAAACGTTTCTGTAAATAATTGTAACTATTACAGTGTGTTCTGTAATCGTCATAAATATTTTTTCTCTTTTCTCCAGTCTCATTCCCCAATAGACCTATCAGAGAAATCCGTTTGTTGACCTCGTTTAAAGAGTTGACAATAAAAGTAACTATACGTAGCACCTACTGTGCATGCATATCAAGAGGCAATAAAGCTCTTAGCAAGTCGCTAAGCTATTCCGCGGCGGTCCGTGTCATTTGGTAAAGTTCCAATCTTCACGTTTCTATTGTCGCGTCGCGCAGACAGTGGCAATTACCGGGCAATTAAGCCACCTCCAGCCGGTACCAGGGTGACTTCCCGACCTCTGGAGTATTCGCACAGGGAGTGACGATGGCTATATAAGGGTGAACGAGGGTGGAAACTACCCCGCGACACCCACTATTTCCGACGTACACCGCCCGAGCGTACTACCACCTCCGACGGCCTTATAATTTCATTTGGCCACCCTCCATTTACCAACCCCCCAACTGCTCCCGGGGCCAATCGGCCAGCTCCTACCCTTGTCCGCGCTTCCACGTTCAACCCTTCTTTGATCTCGCGTCGACTCGTCCCAAACCATTTCGGATCACGACAGTTTGCTGCTAGCGTCGCCTTTGAACCGTAGCGAATTTACGGGACACCGGCTAGATTAATGGGTCGATTTAGTGACGGGACTGGTTATTAATTGCGCGTACCTACTGCCCACTCACTGGCTCCTATTAATCGTTGAATTAGGATATGAGCATTACTGACGCGCTTTATTGTCCAATCAGGATTAAATGATTCGACATTAACAGTTCACTGTGTCAGTGGTAGTTGGTGCAAGTACTTGTTTGACGTAATGTAATGGTAATGGCATGGAGATAGTACTATAGCTATTTACTACGAACGATGTATAAGGGATGCAGGGAAACGGATCGTTTTTTCAATGTGTAATTCATGAAAACGATAATTAACTACAGTGCAAAGAGCAATCGGAATAAATCCCACAAGTAATTAGATCGAGACTTATCAAGAGTCTTGTGCCAAGTACGTATAGCATACTAGGGCGGGGAGACGAACAGCATCCCCATATACCGTAGTGCACTAGTTCGAAAGATACGAAAAAATTGAAATTGAAATAAATATGAAATATTGCTTGGAAGTAATTGTATGATAATTTATGTTTGAAAAATTGTAATATTATAAACCAAATCGGAATTTTTATTACAGTTCTCAAAGGACCTGTTAATATACGAGGTAGGGAATACTTATGACTCCTACTAATTCGCGCTAATTATCCCTAGCTCCAGGAAAAACAAAAGTAAATTTCGATTATACGGTTGAATACGCCGTTGCTCTTGCATCAAGTCGTAAAACGTAAAGGTTTGCCTCGTGCCTACTCGACAGAGTAAAATTCAACCCTTGTATACCAAGCAGCCAACCTACCAGACAACCAACCCCCTGCCAGCCTGTACTAACTACGTTGAAGCTTTTGGCGAAGCTTTCTGTGAAGCTTTTCGTGCTTTCCAAATGAGGGTTAATGAGCCCTCCCGGCAGCCCTTCTGTGCCGCCGCAATATTTTATCGTTTACTTTCCACCTATTACCAACCAAGCCACCAGGGACAAGCGGACGAGCTGGCTGATGTGAAATTACCAAGAACCAAGGAAATAACGAAGACCTTCGGTTACAGGAGGAATCTATATGTAGCTACGGCCCTGGAAGCTTAATCGAGCGATCAATTATTCTCTGCAATTAGCCCCTAATCGTCAGCCCACTGAGCGAAGGAAAAGAAAGGGGATACAATCGAGGGAGATAGGGCACGAATAAAAAAGGGTAGAAAACGGACGCATCGTAAAGACCTTTCTTTTTTTCTTTTCATTCCTTTTTTGCGAATCTTGAAAAATGACCTGGATAATTCTGGTTTTCGCAATGGAAGCTTTCGCAAGAACGAACAGTCATGACTTGCTCTTCTTTTTTGGCGATAGTGCAAATAGTCAAGATCAGCGAAAATCGATTCAATCAGAATTTAATTATAATGGAGTAGAGCATTCGCAGTGCGAAATCAAGGACTGGGTGAAATGGGGTGAAATTAGGTAAATAGGGACGTGACTAAAAAAGAGGTCGACGCGTTCAATTATATATGTGTATATGAAAGTGAGGGGCGGAGGTTGCAACGTGACACAACGTATTCCAGAAGCATCGGTGGATGTAATTAATAAGCACTGACGTTGAGCTCCACTCTCTGTGATGAATCACGCAATTCAGAGCTTATACGCCAGAGTTAGCCACCATGTACTAAAGATGTAGATATAAACTATGAATTTATATGCGCTTATACGTTGACGAACATAATAGCTAAGACCGATACAATGTTCAATGTTGCTAATGCAATTTAGTCTGGCACTCGTATCATTAAAATTGACAAAAAAAATTTTACGATACAAGTGTACTGATTAATGGAATATGCGATTGCTAAAATTATTTTCAGAACAGTATAAATATATTAATTTTGGCTTCTGTAATGAAAATAGAAAGCAGAGTGTTGTACTATTAATAATCATTATTTCATGTGAAATTTACGCGTTAATCTTTGTCATGGGTAAATTTACGAGTATGTACACTGTCGTACGGGTATAGGAATAACTGAAATTATGAATATGGACAGATGAGGACATTATATACATGCATATGTAAAATTGAACGCGCTAAGGGGACTTTGATGTTTAATAAATATGATAGCGCAACCGAATAAAAGCGGTGAAAGCCTGGAAATGGAGTTTTGTATGTTTAAATAAAAAAGAAATCAAGATTCCCTCGATTTTTTAAAATTATTTTTAAAAATTTGCTATACCAATCCTTTTAGACTGGTAATCCAAAATGATGTCAAAAATGACCACGTAATTTTTTCTAGTCCAACAACAATGAGGTTTCTGCTCTTTGACCGTGACTGGAAAACGAGATTAGTAAAATTTCGTAAAAAAAGAGCGAGATAACGAGAAAGATATTTTTGCAAAAAAGATTGAAAGGGAGTATCGTCAGACAATCTAGTGACGCAGTTTTTCCACGAAATTTAAGTCAGCTTGATGTGACGCCTATAGAAATTTTACAGGATGTCTATGAAGATGGTAAAAGTGCGATGCTATTGTAAAAAAGGGGCGCTAACGTTTCACGTGGAAGCTTTTTCGGATTATTATTTTCATCGCGGATTCCTTTTTATTTATTTTCTTTTCTTTTTATTTTCCTTTTCTTAACAATCCTAAAGCAGAACGATCCGTGATTCCCGGGCAACATATAAAAAAATTTCTCTAGGCCTTTTCAATTTCTTCTATCTCGCACTCGCTTTTCCAGCCTTCCCGAGCATGACCTTTCACCCTCGCGCCTCTCTCCGAAGATCCCTCGTCAATTATCGTCATTCTTTCTGCCACTAATCTACTCTCTGTGAAACTTTCGTATCCCACGCGTGTCTAGCATCACGCCAGAAAATCATTCAAGGTTATACAGTGCGAATGATTCAGTGACTTTGCGAGGAAACTTTTATACAAATTTCTATTAAACGTTTAGCTTTCTTAGCTAATGAAACATGGCTGTCATTATGGTATTGCAATAAGAATTTTACTTGATGCCTACCTGTAAAATTGTTTATGACTGTAATCGTCACAGAGCACACCTAAATCATAAAATTAAAGATTAGCTGGCAACTCTCCAGGCCACGACAAACTGGACACCATGGATCCCAAATGAATTTCAAAAAAAAATGACAGTAGGTGTGTTTAAAAAAAAGAAACACTAAAAAGAGAGCTCGAAGCTCAATAGAAAAATACGAATTTACGAGTATGAAAAATAGCGTGAAGGAAGCGCCGCGCGAAGAAGCTACAATGGATTTGCAGCGCGTGATGCAAGGTAAGCGTAGACGGTAGAAAACGACGGTGCTACAAGAGGAGAAAAGTGAATTTTGCGGAAGGAGGTAAAAGAGATAAAAGTACAGTGGAATCGAGGAAGGGACAATGGGAAGCCGTCGCAGGGTAAATTTTCGTTGAAATAACAGTCGAAAGCACACGGCTCTCTAAAAAATGTCCTTCGCTACTCCAAAGCAAATAAAGTAGAAAAAGGGCAGAAGCCGAGCGTAGCATGCCGTTACATACCTTTACGAGAATACACGTACAAGTATCCACCACGCGTACGAATTCCATAGGACATACTAACTGGTCTACTCGCTACCTCAAGGTCTGACGATATGACGTACCGTAACTACTTCGGACTGTAATTATCATACCACTAAAAACCAACCTGTCTACATATAAACATAAATACGCACACTAAATCAAATTGAAAAGAAGAACGCGTAATGATAAAAAAGTACAGTCGTCCATAGACAGCAAGCTAACCTGACACTCGCGTACATAAAAAATAGAAAAGCACGCACCAATATGAAGCGCACATTGTATGTACATATACATGTATATATGTAGCAAAAAGTTTGCGTAATTAAAAAAAAGGTAATTGCCGGTAAAAGTCATAAAAGTGGGCGAAAAAGTACTTATGCAAATATATGCACGTCTATGTACGGGAAACGGTATAGGAAAGGGACTGAACGCAGGTAATCCATATAATTTGAAAAAAGATGCACAGACATATTTTTTATTTTATGCATATGTGTATTTGAAAATATGGCAGGTGATATATGCAGCAATAGCAGCGGAGATAGTGTAGCGGCCACTATAAAAACTCAGCGAGATTTCTCGTAAACGGGGTAGCTCGCACGTTTTCACAATCTGAAGGTTCCAAGGTAACGCACACGCGGATCTGGCTTCGCGTATATTTATGTATCAAGTTATATACCGTTTTTCGTGATAGTGATAGTCGAAGGCATCAAAGGTATAGTATTATAGGTAGTAGAGTAGGTGAATAAGTACGGGCAGTAAAGAAAGAACGGGATGTTTTGAGGTAAAAATAATGGTGAAAAATAAATGTAAAACGACGTGGTGGTACTTGGTACTTTTTTTTATTATTTTATAGTCCGTACTTTACGGCTCTTCGTATACATATAACCTTTCAACACGTCTTTAAACTTGCGCAGTATCTTATTGGACGTTTCAGCTTTTTTTGCAAGACTTTGAAAAAGTTTGCCTAATTTTTGGAAACTTTTCATCGCTCCCATTGTACCTTTTCTCCGCGGTTGTATAATAACCGAGGACAAGATGGGAATCTTAAAAGTCGAAAGGGATTTTTTTACTACCCTTGAAAGATCCTACCCTTCGCGACAATCAAGGTTTGCGGGATTTTCAATAATTCTTACTTTCTCACTCCCTTTTATTCCTTCCCGGCCCATTATTTTCGCACTTTACTCCCTTTTAACGGTGCTGTTTTATTTTTATTATGTGTCTGCCGTTTATTTATCTACTTTTTCGCTTTTTCTTTTTTTTCGTGAGACGCGGCTCTAGTTTGGCGATGACTCCGTTTTCTCCTTTCACAAAATATTTAAAGAGAAAATGAAAAAAATATGAATCGTAAAAATATACTTTTACTCTCCATAATATTACGTAATACTTTGTGCGTCTATATTTTTTTCCGTTCGTCTACACATAAGCTTTCTCGAAATTCAAATATGCTATACAGCCGTATACACACATATCGTATCTTTAGAGCACAATTTGACTTTTCCAAATTCCTACTTTGAGAGAACGTCGAATTTAATTAAATTCTCGTATATTTTCATCTCAAACGAGGGAGCATAGAGAAATGTTTTTTTCCAAATTTACTACGGCAATTTAACATGATAATTTTAGGTTTGTCTAATTAGTCCGAAGGTGTCATACATATATGCTTCTATAATCCCCAGAGAATTTTCTTTAGGGAATACTCCGGTTGAGCACCGTATGAATTTAGCAATTATGCCTGGGGTTCCGCAGGCGAGGACTTTGATAGTTAATATTAATTATGGTTAAAGGTAGATACACAACGTTTCACAGTGCAACAGCACCCGGTAATATTTCCCAATGAAAATATCACGTATAATGATATACTGAATTTCGCGTTATCGTCATGAAAAAAATAACACGCGTACAATCAATACTAGAAGCAACAAGTAACATGTATGATCAATGTCTTTTTGCATTACATAACGCACGTAGCATCAAGCTCGTTTGTTAGTAGCAGATTATTATAGGGTAAGAAAGTTATTTGCTCAGCTCGTGTTTTGCAATTGTTTTACGAAAGCAAAAAAAGTTTTTTAACGAAGAAAAGTTACTTTGCGATTAAAAATGAAGAAGTGCTACGATTTCGGCAACTTTACCCTACTTGTCGAATTTTCGTTTCTGACTTTAGCGCAAGGGTCGAAAGTATATGCGAAACTATTAATCACGTCCAACTTCGTCTTGTCAGCTATACAGAGTATTACAGCCCCTGTAAAGTCCTGTAAATCATTCTATATCCTTTTACCGAACTCGTAACAGCCTTTACTTCTGTCTTCTTCCCATCGAAATTGCACTGAAACTTTCTAGCTGAGCTTTCTTTCTGACAGCTTGCGCGAAAATTTTTTTTAGCATTTGCGAAATCTGTATTTATTTCAGCAACTTCCACGTGGGAAAATTCACCGGGATATCCATATGCATGCATTGTACAGAATATGTAAAGGCCGTGTGCTTCTGTACGATAGCTCTAACCAGAGTTTCAGTATAATTTTCAAAATTAAGAAAAATACGTGCTTTTCATGTTTTACAAGATTATACAGTAGGTTTTGGTAATATTTTAAGTATCGTAAAGAATTGGCGTAAACGACTAGACGAATTATAATATAAAACAATTTTTGAAATCGTGGCCGTTAATCTACCTCAAAGTAGTATTTTTGGATGTGTCAATTTTACATAAGTTACATAATATACATAATGTACTGATGTATGATAGTCAGTGCATGAATGAGCAGCGTGTCGATTAATTCACAGTTAATTTGACCAGACAGACACGGTTTTTGGTACATTCGGCCGGTTGACTCGTATCGTTTTGCATGACGCTTCAAAGAGGAAAAAAATGACGACTAGTTACTTAAGGATTCTAGGTTTAAAAAAATAAACAAAAAGGAAATTGGAAAACCGTGCGCCGGCGTAGGGATAACGAAGGAAACAAAAAAAATAAAAATCTGGAAAACCGTTCGCTTCCGTGTGAGAGAGCAGAGTGCTTGCTAGCCAGATTCATTCGAATTGAATCCGGCAGGGATTTACATTTCCGCGAGCCACGCAGAAAAACCGGCAGTAACTCACTTCCGGTTAGAGCCACCGGAAATGAAGTCTTCTCCTAGCCGAAAGCTTTTGTTGCTAAGCCTTTACGCACTTACAAAAGCATGTAAAAAAATAAAATAAAAGTTCGAATAAATTCAGCGTCTGTTCTTGAGACAATAAAACGAGGATAAACGAATATCACTTTATGTAAATTTTGATCAGGTTTATGTACGCATGTACTTTAAGAAAATTTCTTTTGACCGGAACATGAAGCGATTCGTTAATTAACGTACGATTTACGACGGAGGAATAACTTTCTTTTATAGGTTACCCAAGCTACACCGGTAATTGTGAATTTCCTCGAAAAAGGGAATTCCACGGTTTTCTAATACCAGTTAGGCCAAGTCGTGATAACTAACGAATATGAGGTAATAAAAAAGAAGCGTGAGGATGAGAGAGGCCAGTGGCGCAGGTTAATGGGGTGGGATTCAGCAGGGTAGGATTGGCATGGGCTCGTACTAGGGGGTGGGTGGGAGTAGGAGGGCAACCAATGGCGTACATCCTGGGGGATGTTTCACGTTTCGCATTTCGAGTCCCTGATAAACGAGCTCCGGAGAATTAAATTCTCGCACGGCCGCAACTCTCGGTTCCCGTAACTCACAATCAAGGCAATGGGGAGTCCGCAGCGTAACGCAGATTAATCTGTTTGCCGATTGCTAGGATCGCCCTGTGACGCGACCCCTACAATTTTATACTATTGACCTTATTTCGGATGGTGCATATCTGATCCAACGATGAAGATGCAAATTTGACCGAGATTCGTAATGCAATGAAATAACAAATTTCAACTTTAAGGATAAAACGATTGTAACTGAAGAAATGGATGGATTTCATTTTATTTACGTACAATAATATATAACGAGGCAAAATATGCAGATAGTTTGAAAATATGAAATATTGTACAAGTATTTTTGTCACTGTTGGAAAATTCAAATTGTACTATTTGGAATTTACAAAAAAAAACAGATAGAAATTTCACCTACTGTCTCGCTCCCTCTAACAAAAATAAATCTATGCAGATGTAATCGACACGAAATCTTCCTATCAGATGGAGCAGTCGGAAAATGTATGAAACGATACTTTACAAAAAAATCTTTTTTTTTTCAATAATCCAAAAAATTGAAATAATCATACGAGGATGTGCCACGAATCAATTTTATCAAAATCGTATAGCAAAAATGATATGAAAACAATTGTTTTCTAGTCGTGTCAAATATGTGCATCTTATCAGTGCGCCTGCCGCGTGCATTCGCGCGTCATTGTACAAACACGAACGCGTCAACGCGTGCACATGCGCACGTGACTACGCTACCCAATGATTCAATTATTTTTTGGCTCTTTTATATTCAAACGGCAAACCAATCATTTGTCATGTTTTATTTTTCAATGTAAAATGAAACAATTGCGTGGCTCTATTCTGTATACCCCAATTCTCGATTTTATCTAGAAGTAAAACACGTTATGATGCGATACAATCGTTTGACTCTCGAAAAATCAATCAAGATATTTCATTATTGTGCACGTACCTTGATCCGCTATTCACTGTTGTTTTAACAATCGCAAGCTATATTGTTATAAAACTTTGAAATATTTTTTCTACGTTTCGTTTTATATATGTATGTAGTGTCCATTGACATTCGTCAAGATTGAACAGAAAATAATAACGAAAAGGGCTGCATGGTCGCAGCCTCAAAGTATATTTTACAGTAAATGGCATACATATGTGGGTGCGCAAAAAGCTACAGCGCCTGGGTTACGTTATATTTTAGAGTATACAGGCAACGGCAGGAATATAGAAAAAGAGAGGGGGAAGAGAGAGAGAGAGAGAGAGAGAGAGAGAGAGAGAGAGAGAGAGAGAGAAACTGACGTGGTTGGAAGGCAATGGAAAATCGAGGTTATAATTGAATTTTTAACGCCGCAATCCACGGAGAGCCCAGCTGCGATGCAACAAAACTCCATCACGCACAATTGTTGAGTTCAGCCGAACATTCTGAAAACGTTGCGATGAGTTTCGATATAGATATTTACGTTTTACGTACATACGAATATACCATGTATACATTATATACGTCCCAAAAAAAACACTTATTAATATCAATAATGCAATTGATAAACTTTTTACCAATAGAAATCAATAGTTTGGAAATACTCACAAGTATACCAAGAACTCGTGTACATCCAGTTCCAGTATAGCCCTTTGACATTTGATATGCAGTTCCGATAGTCTTGCCCTGATGTTTACGTTTATAAATTTGCACTATATATTCTGACGTAAAATCACGGTTCACCGGGTTTAATTAATTTTTTCGCGAAGCGAATCAATAATGTCTATACATCGCATTAATTAACAGAGTATAAAATGGTGCTCTTCGGATTGTCCAAGATTATTATTTTTATCATGTTTAATTAGAATTTTTGCATTATAAAACCATGTGTCTATTATACTTTTTATTATTATATGCATATTTACATGTTTAATGGGACATGGTCCTGCCGATAGGGACAGTTTCTAGGACATAGGCCACTCACAACGGCAAACCAATGTGTTATTAAAAAAAAAAACTAAACCTTGGGACATGTGGCATTGAAATTCTAACCTAATTTAACCTAACGAACTACTTCTTAGTCCATCACAACTTCGAATGTCTAGCAAAATATTTTTTGGGAAAATTCGGTGTGAGTGCCGCTTTTATGGTCCTAAAAGTATACGTTTCGTATCGAAATTCTTTCAGACCCGTCCTGAAAAGTACCAAGTGTCCTAAAAACTGCCAATACTCAAGACAAAAAATCCTGAAAAGCATCCTTTGACATGTATATATCTATATGTATGTGTTGATGTTGAATCATGTTAAACATTTTGTATTTTTCTGCTTCAGGATGCACAGCTATACAGCAGTTCGACGAGACGCCACAGTATACAGAAGTGAATCCTGGTCAGGATGCAAAACTCATATGCCGTGTTCAGGGCAAACGCGGTCAGTGCATCTGGCAAAAAGACCGTAAGGTTGGTAGAAAAAGATGACAGAAAAAAGGGACTAATGTAATTTTGAGATTATAGCGAATCGAGTCCTCCTTTGTTACTCGTGTGCTACTGCCATTTGACAATAAAAAAGAACGCAATAACTTGATCTCGTGGGATGCTGAGAATAATTTGAAAAGAAAAATTATAAAAAGTAACTTTTACGCAATTAACTGAATCTTTTCATTTTTTCCCAAAATGAGAAATTCTGTTAGCGGCTGAGCCTTAATGTGTATTTTTCGGAACGCTGGGATACCGCTTTACCGAAATGTTGGAAACGCCAGTAAAAGATGGTTAATGGAGATACGCGGAGAGGAAACAAGGAGTAAAAAATACAAGGTACACCAAAAGGCATCACTGAAATAAATAACTGTTGCCAAATTGCACAAAAGAGATAAACGATGGGCCAAAAGTTAAGGAAAGAAAAAGAAAATGGAAAGGAAAGCGAACAAAGAAAAAATGTGAAAGCAAACAAGTTTGACTTAAGGCACAATCCATGCGACCGTAAAGTCGCACCTTCTGCATGTCCTATCGAGAAAAACAAACAATTTTCGCGTCTGCGCTGCTTTGAAAGCAGAAGTGTTGGGTATCTGGCGAACACCACTGTTTCATCTGCGCCCGATGCTTGATTTTTTTTCTGTGAACACGATCGATTCAACGGGCTAGAATTTTTGCCACAAAACTTCACATTCACGCGCATACGCGTATAAAATTTTTGCAATGGCGAATACATAAAACACGACCACGCGTTTCATGCGGTCGCACCAAAAAAGACTCGCAAACCATAAAAAAGATAAATATAAAAAGCATCAGCAGAGTAGGAAGTGGTGAAATGGCCAGGAGGGATAGTCCCGGAGTAAAAGTTGAAGTTGGACTCCGTGGCAACCGTGGCTTTTAAATTGAAGTCGTTACAACACCTAGTCTGAAAAAGTTGGCCGACTGGGCTTTCTGGGGGGTTTGAAAAGGGGTTGATGTCGAGCGTCAGTGCTTTGGAGTCAAATGAAAAGGGGTAGTTTTCCAAGTAAAGAAGGATAGAAGAAAACGAGCAAGTACCAGCCAGCTTCAGCAGCATCACCGCGCCACTACCTTCTACCATGATTCAAACTTTGTCCCTTGAAGCCTCGTGCTGAAAGTAACCCGCTATAAATTCTACGCTCTGCGGTCCAGCTTCCAGCTTCCAGATCTCTTGTTTCATGTTTCACATTTAAAATTACAGATTGACCTTTTGTGAACACGAAAAACTGCGGTGCTCGATGCTTCTTTGTAAAAGGGGATGCAACTGTCCTTTCACTAAGTGATATCCTAGAGCTTTTTCACCCTTCAGCTAACAGCCCTTTACACAAAAGAACATCCCGTCGTCACTTCCTGCCATATGGCTTATAACTTCTTCTCTACATGCAATTGGCTGAAATATGTGATTTCTCCAGAAAATATAAAAAGCTCATCCGCTTGGCATAATAATTCATGTTTATGTTATGTTTTTCTATTTGGTAAGGATTAATTATTATCCATTACGTTATTTCGCTTAATTACTAATTTTTTATCATGTTTTGTTTATTCATTTATTCGGACACATATTTTTACCTTGCATATTTTTATGCGATATTTTTGTTCCCTTATTTTTATCCGGTACGCTAATTTCGAATATTACAGCAACGTTGCTGCTAACCTTTTACGATTCATTCACGTGTAGATTAGGTATTATGTATATCTACGGATCAAAGATGGAGATTGGTTCATTATACGAGTGCATGGAATTTCATCGATGCATCAAATTTCATGCATTCGACTATGTCGATCCGTTTTAATGACAGCGGAATTATAAAAGTCGTCCGCATTCTGCCTGCATGTCCTGACTTTTTAACACGAGGCAGGTGATATTTCTCTTTTTGAATTTTTGCCATTATTATTCTTTTAAAAAATATCGTAAATTTGCATTTTCGTATTCACCTGTTCACATCGAAAAAAATATTTTTAAACACAAAACAATGAACAGAATTTAATTTAATTAAACCCTGTATAATTAACAATACTGCAAGATTATACTGCTAAACAATATTTTTTATTGTTAATTAATTAAATTAAATTAATTAAACATTTTCAAAATAAACACAGTAATGAACTAAATCGGGTTATAACGTAATACTGTGATGTTTACAATAATTTACGTATTAATCAATTGATCAAAGTAATACACGCCAAAGTTGCATATTAAGTGAACAATAATTTCGAAATGAATATTTAAGCAAATTAAATGTTAAGTACGTACAAATACAGTCATCTATACTATGTATATACTACCCTTAATGCCATTATACAAGTTTATGGTCAAACATGATTAAAGTCAAATAGGAGCAACTTTACCAATTTGAAATGCAAAATCTGAAATCGGGTTTGCCAAAGGCAGCGAATAGAAACATTCTGTAGAAATTCATTCGACCCCTCAAATACATTAAAGTAGCTCGTTCTAATATTGAAGTAGAAATGCATTAGGGAAGGAAACCATTTTCAGTTCCTAAGCTACTATTCATATCAACAACTAATCTATGCATACTACGCTTCACTCGAATATACAGTTAGTATTTTTATAAGTCTTTATAATTTGCTGATGTAAAGCATAAAACTAAACCAACTACCATTAGAAATAATTAAAATTCTTCTATCTCGTGATAAACCATAGTTATTACGTTAAAACAAAATAAAAGTCACCGAACGATTAATAAATGAAAATGCGTACCTTCCCGATATATAACTCCATCCCAAATAATATTAGGGAAGTGAGAGTAAGAAAAAATTTTGAAGTCCCAAGAGGTAAGAATGAAGGATAAGGATTCCATCATCTCTAATCCCATGCCGCATCCCTAGTCGCTGCATCTCTCATTGCAATCGGGGCTTTTACCATCCCCCCAAGGGAGAAAGGGATGGCACGATATACCAGCAACACGGTAGGAATGGTAATAGTAGCAAGAGGCAGTTGTACAGTTCTAGGGGTGAGCTCCAAACCGGTGGGTCCTCGGGTCGTTTTCACTGTGCGAGACGAGCCGAGCATATAGGGTAAGTTCCTGTACTATCCGCTGATGGGCGGGATGTCGGAGGGGGTAGAAAGGTGGTTAGGGGTGATGGGTAGAGGTTAAAGGGTGCATCGGCAAGGGTAGGGGGTGTGTCTGCGGGTGCATTACGCTGATTGCTGGTCGCGGCCTCTACGGAGAACACTGAACACTGCTCGGGGGTGCAATAGGAGTGCAAGGGAATGCAGGCGGTAGCTGCCGGCGCTGCTCTAGCTTTGGCTGAGTGCGCCAGAGGGTAACTCGAGATTCAGAGTCAGAGAGTGAGGGGGAGAGAGTGCGAGAGAATGTGAGTTAGAGGCCGAGAGTGTTGGGGGGTGGGAGGGGGTGCGGGAGAGAAAAGGAAATAGTCAGAAACGTAGAAATGAGGATGTAGGAAGGGTCGAGGAGAATGAAGAAAGGGAATAAGGGCTCTCGCTGTTAAGTAAGTGAGCCGGGGGGGTTGAACTTTCTGCGAGCCAGAGAGCGTGCCCGGATTTTAATCCCTTAAATGAATGACGTGGCTTTTGTGCCATCAAAGATCCGCAATCTCAGCCTTCAAAGCCGTCGCTGCTATACCTTTATAATATTCAACCCAATGACCTTTGGATGCCTGCAAATTTTTCGTTTTACTGGCTCTTTTTTTATTATCAATTCTTGATTGGCGAGGGGAGGAGGAAGAACGCCCTTTAACATTTTTTTTTTTTTTACTAGACCGGTACGATCTTTAACCCTCTGGGGATCATTTGGGTGTCGAACCACCCAGTGTCACTTTATAAATGAAGTGTCTGGAAAAGGAAGGAAGCGAAGATCATGGCTATTGGTCTGTAAATTAGGGGAAGGATATGGAGTACCTAGCAGACATAAGAACTTTGGCAACTGATTGCTGATGTCTGAGTAAGAAGCTTTTATAGTGCGTTTTGGATTGAAAAATTGCATAACGTATTTTTTGTAGTGTCAATTTGGTGCGGTGAAAGTGAAAAATAAAAATCTATTTTAGGAAATATAAGGAAGTATTGTACGAACGAAGATCACGGAAGCGAAACGTCGTAGGCTCAACGAATAATCTTGGTTCGTGGAAAACAATAGACGTATGACATCGAGTGTACGAAATCGATTGCGAGTTTGTGTTACATTAATATTTGTATTATCATAATTAAATATACCTTTTCATTTGCAATCGTTGCTCCCATGTATGATTTTACTGTATTTATATAAATTTGTTTATAATAATAAGTTTGCTTTGGTTCTATAGTAATGAATGAAAAGTAGTTTATAGTAAATGACTGCTAAAAGCGACCAAGAAGTGTTGAACCTTTTCAAGGAAGAAGATTTCGATGAGAACGATCAAACTTCTGAAGAGGAGGATGCCTCAGATTTGGAACAGGTGTCAAGCCAGAGTCATTGTGGCACAGAAAGTTTGCGCGAGAATTGTTGAATGACTTACCTGAACCTCCATTGCGTTTGAGGATAAGTCGAATATTTTTAATATTGAAAGTTCTTCTTCTTAGGAGAGAAGTGGTGAATTGGCAAAGCATTGGCGAAGCGAACGAAAAAGCTGAAACGCGTGCATCACTTATAGGGCGCCAATATGATCTGAACATCGTTGCTTACTCTACATTGCATGCTTAGACGATTATTTATAAAAAAAATATACATATTAGTATTAATTCTAGTATATTATAAATTAGTATTTTTATAAACTACCAATTTTCATGAAAAAATATATGTATTTCGCAAAGGAAACATGGTTTTCTTATTTATGAATGCTATATGAATATAGGTACTTTTCGAGAATCACGTAAGAACTACCGATACATTCTTATAGCTGAACGTCTCCAGTTTCTGAAACAATGATATATAAAAAAATGTTGTTCAATATAAAAGGAAACACTAAAAACGGAATAGATGATTTTGACAAATTTTTCGGACAATCTGACATTTCCATTAATTTCCACTGTTTTAAAAAACTAATATATCGTCGGCGGACTCGTATAACCCTCTAATGATTTAATTTCAATAATTTAAAGTTAAAAATAAGAAATTAAACACAATTTATTTATAGTAGAATTTATAGGTTACTAGACACCCAGGTAGGTCCAGATCAGCACACCAGAAAACTTGGAACCTATCTCTTGCGGATTGGTTCTATTTAAAAAACCATTTTCTTAATAAAGACAAAGGAATTTATTTAACAAAATCCCAAGACCATGTAGAAATAATAATTCGGACAGTATCTAATAAATTGCTCATCTTTTGTTGCAGCCAATAGGAATACATCTAAAAAAATATGAATGGGTCGGATCGCCGGAACTAGGAGATTGTTCACTATGGGTGAGATCAGCAGCCCTGGAGTTTGATGACGGCCTATGGCAATGCCAAGTGACAGCTAGCGAATTTACAGCTCAAGACGCCTTAGCGTCGGATACAGCCAGATTGGTAGTCCGCGGTATGAAAACATTTTTCCTATCTTACAATTTTTCCCCGAATCACCAAAATTCACAAAATAAATAATTCCAAGCTAATCTAACTGAATTTAGTTTATAGTGGGAATATTTGATAACAATATTCCCATGATGTATTAATGGAGGTTGATTGTACACTTACAGTGAGCCCTCAAAGACCACAAATTGAATACGCCGGCACTCTCATATTACCTGGTACCAACGTCACTGCCAGGGCAGGTGAGATAGCCAGTCTCACCTGTACAGCACGATATGGGAATCCGTCACCGCTAATTAAATGGTTCGTAATTCGATTCATTGCGTAAAGTAGCAATAATAATTTATACATGGTATGTAGCGAGTAAAGTTATAGTGTAACGCGACCCCTGCGGTTTCTAATAGCTATGGGAATTATACAGTGAAAATGCGCTTCAATGACTATGATTTAGAGGGTCGTGGAGATAGGGCTAGGATTTATGTTGATGGAACTACTAGTGGAAACACTAGTGCCATCAATGAAAATAACTGTAAAATAGTATACTATATTGTAGTATAGTGCCTTTCAAGTATTCTCAGGTAAGACCAATAGTTTAGCCAAAGTCTAGAGTACCTTCTTGTGATATTCACACTATGAATAACCATGATCTACTCTGAATTTCGTATAAACAACCCTAAGGAGACAGGGCGCCATTTCCGTGCTTTTACATATTCAGAGAACCATCCGAACAGCTGACGCGTGAACTTTCGAAAAGCTAACTAAATATAGAAAAAATTATACACCAAATGTGTAAACTGAGATTTTTAATGATATTACAAGTTGGTATGATAATTATTTTCTATCATTACGTATAAATTGCTTAAGAGCTACTTACATGATAATGGCCCACCTATTGAAAGAGGAAGACAAAGAGGTCCCGAAACGTTAGGGGTGCAAAAGTTCATGTGATCTCGCAAACTCACATTCACGATTTATGTATTTTCAGGTACCTGGGAGAGACGGAATTGCGTACTTTACGACCCCAAACTAACAGCACTGAGCCAGACAATCCGAGAACTTGGTCGACCAAAAGTACTTGTGAAATACTTGCTGAGAGGTCACGATACGGTCAGCCAATCAGATGCGTTGCCATTCATCCTGCGTATGCTAATCCAACTATGTCATCCAGTACTGAAGTCCGTTTTGATGTGCGATGTAAGTGTGAAATTGCCATAACTATATTATTATGGTCCAGTAAGATAATATATTTTTAAGCAATTTCAATGTCCCAGTGCGCTAAGAAATAATAATAATAATGATAATAATAATAAAAGTTACGAAAAAAAAGAAAACAAATGAAAAATATTACATCGAGAAAAGAATTTCGATAGGAAACGCAGAACCCGGCAATAAAATCCCGAACGTTCATTTCACGAGAACCGATTAAGGGATAAGCCTTGAAGGGATGAAATTCAATAGTAAACGACATTCTCGGATTTTTTTAGATAATTTAAAAGGTCCGTACGAACGACTCCTATATACCCCCTTGGACGCTCTTCGATAAAAAAGATCAGTTTCGCATCGATCTTACTAGTGCGCCATATTTGAAACACAAGGGATGATTTCGTATGGGTGAACGCCTAGGGTAAGTCAGGGTGAATGGGCCGAATGAGGGTGAATGAAGCAGCGACATAGAACTGTATATATAAATATATATATATATGTAGTACGTACATGGGTACACGTATATGAGAAACACAGACACCAGTCATGTGTATTACACACACTATAAAAAAATATATATAGATATACAGTCGATGCATTGGTGCATATAGTTGCATACGTATGTGATTGCAGCTCAGTTATTTTCACCACTGAACTATACGGTGGACCAGATACGATACAGACTATGGACTATATACATGGAAAAAGCAGCTGAATTTGTGAATGGGTCAGCGGGTGTTCGTTGGCGCGTTATTTGAAATCATTGTTACGTGAAATAGACAGCTACGCTGACAGCTCGACCAGGTGCAAAGGTGCATATTTTATATGCATTTTTTGAAGAATCCTCATGGGCGAGAAAACAGCTGTTGTCATTGAGTGCAGTAGAGTGGAGTATCTTCTGGTACAATTGGTTCAATGAATCCTAATGATCTGTATAGATACGCGATCGAGACTTTAGGATAAAGTGAAAGGTGGACGACAGAAAGAATTTTGAATTTCATTTGTGTCCTTCGTACGTTTGTTACCTTTTTAAAGAACTTTTAATTTTTTCAGGTTTACTTTTAATATATAATTAATAATTAAATAATTTAATATATAATCGGTAGCTATACGAAAAATAATTGTTTATTGATCAATTATAATACTTACGTATTCTTAACGGACTGTCATCGATGTAAATCAGATTGATTTACGAGATCAGAATGTTGTCAGATGGTTCAGCCTTTTTATTGGAATTTTATCGACTTTTTTTTCACAAATTTATTATCCCACTGTGCAGATGCACCTGAAACTAGACTAGTCGGTGTGCCAACTGGACAATTGGAAGAAGGTCGCAATCAATTGGAAATACGATGCTTGGCCGATGCAAATCCACCTGCATCAATATTATGGAGAAAAACAAAGGGCACAGGTATCACTGAAGTAGCGAGTATTGGCGAAACCCTGACCTTTACGCCAATCTTTCGCGATCATGCTGCAGTCTATATTTGCGAAGCTGCCAATACGGAAGGTGAAAGCAGTCCGGTATCTGTTCAGATATCAGTCAATTGTAAGTTCGCAAGTTCAATCTCAAGCAACTGCATTGTCCAATCATCAATAACGACAATTGATTCTAACTTGGAAATTGGCTGTTGCTCAGATCCACCGAAAATCATCTCAGCAGGACCAGATCATTTTACTACAGCACTATTGTACACAGGTACATCCTTTGAGTGCCATGCAGATGCAATGCCACCAGCTGAATACAGGTGCGCACAGTAGAATTCTGTTAATAATAACTTAGCATAGTTGCAATTAATTCTTATCATCACGCGTTTGCTATCTCCTTCTCCAGATGGGCTCAAATTTTTACCGACGGTAGACCACCAGTTGAATGCGGATCAGGTCCTCGATTGATATTGAATAATGTGACTTATGAGCAGCAAGGTCAATACATATGCTTAGCCTCCAACAAGATCAACGGAAACATTCGAGAGGTCAAGAGCAAGCCAGTATCGCTGAAGGTGGTTGGCGCACCCAGAGTAAGTCTTATCATCCCTCAATTATCACCGGACACTATTATGATAACCATTAAATAATGATTTCAGGTCGTTAAACCTGCTGGTTCAGAAATGTTTGTAGTCTCCACTACCGAGGGCAGCCCAGCAAAATTGGAAATTCGATTATGTTCTGATCCTGTTCCTAAGCTTGTAGCGTGGGAGTGGGGCAGCACCAGACTTCATGCTGGTAAGATACCTAATCCGCAGGATACGATGATTAATGATCATTGTAGAATGATATGGATCATTGAAGATCGATAAAGATAATCCCCTCGCATTACGATAGATAAACAGTCGGTTTTACATCATGTTGCCAAGAATACAGTACCTAGAAACCTAAACATGATCGCTTTTTTTTTAATCCGATATACTCATTTATAATTAAAAAAATTGGAATAATAGGCGAAGTGCTGGAATCCAGATATCGTGCTTTGGATCTACAGCCGTTGGCACTGGAGAACTGTTATATAGCAATACTAGAATTGACCAACGCCATGAAAGAAGATCAACGATTGTACAACGTGATAGTTGAAAATACTCACGGAATGGATCGCCGCGCACTCATGTTAAGAGTCACCGAACCTGGTCAGGTGTGTAATAAGTAGAAACAATTATAAACAATGCGTAACTGTTATAAGCTACTATACGTTACAGATACCGCTAGTAATTGGCGCGGTCGCAGGCTTCACTGTACTATCAATACTGATAATGGGATTCATCTGTTTTCTACGATCCGATCGTTGTTGTGTACCAAGGAACACGGTGCCAGCACTGCAACAAGTACATTGGTAAATTATCATTAATCGGATTCACGCTGTATAACATGCATACGTTTACTATGATTATACCCAATAAAATTATCATTGCAGTACAAAAGCATCCAATACAATGATAGAAGATTCACGGCTATCGGTTGAAACTATGGAACGAACGGCACAACAGTACGTGCAACATGAAAAACGTCAAAATCACGTAGTTAAGCCGGTACCGTCCCAATATCAACAGGAATATTATCAGCATGAACAACAACAGCAACAACAGCGGCCGCCGCTGCCGCAGCAACAGCACCCACAGCAACATTATCAAAGGCACCAGCATCAGCACCATCACGGGCCACAGTACACTCTGCAGGTCAGACAAGCACGGAACACGATACACCTAGAGGATCTAGAGAAACCAAGCCGAAGGAAGGAGAGTTATCTGTATTGAATGAGTTCAAAATGAATGAATGGGAACTTGTGGAGATACAGTGCTTATGATTATACACTGTATCCGGAATGCATTATAAATAGTGCATAGTGCATTGTGCATCAGGCTGATGGGAAATCGAGATTATAGTTGTGGAAAAGGGGATGGATATAGTTGACCGCTGATAATTAATGAATGAAGTAGAATGCAGCATGCATCTTGCGGCTTGATTATCTGCCCCACCCTCGCCCCGCCTCTGCCCCACAGCCTTGCAAGCCCATGCAACACCATTCTACAATCATTTTTTTCACGTCCTGTGTAATTTAAATATCGGCTGGGTATTAATATGTATAGTTTTTAATGATGAGGAAATTGTTATACATTCTTTCGAATGATTAGTACATTTGGTTTGATATTTTTAAGATTTATGGTATCGTTGAAAGATGTTTTGACACGGAAATGGAACAAATTTCTGGTGGCTAGGGGTATAGATAGTAATCATGGACGATGTACGATTTGTCACTTATTTATGTTATTTGACTCGAAGACTGACTGAATTTTATTTCCTCTAACAACTGGACCCAAGAGGACTCTAAAGGGGTAGGACAAGTTTCCAGAATGGTTTTGTATAGATGGGTATTAAGAGAATGAGATGAATTAAGAAATATTGAAGACTTGGACAGATGGATAGTAAGTAACATTGAATGTGAATGTATGAGAAAGTGAGAGAGAGTAAAAGTTATGAACGAATTTAACTGTACAATACGGAGTAAGAGAAGAGAAAGTATTATTATTCAGAGAAAATATCTAAGTGAAAAGAAAGGTGTGAATAGGAGTAGAAGCACAGAAAAAGAAGATCAAAGTACTCATACATAAATCTAGTATTACTAAAGGAACAGGAACGTATTTTGAATCTTGGGCGTGTGAATTTGTTGAGCGTGATTTTTCAAAAATGTTAATTGTATTTTCAATAAAAAAACAGTAAACGGAAATACAGATTCAAAATATGATCTTGGAAGTTCTATCTAATCAATGATTGTTGCTCAAAAATCCAAAGGTAAAACCGTAATAAAGTTCACTCTATCAGGATCGTTAGTCGTTTTTATGTGTTGACAAATCACTCATTCGACTGTTCCATTTTTGAGGTGGCCACGTTCCAATTAGAATACATGGAAACTAAAAAAAAATCCTACGTCATTTGTTTACCAGTGCAAACCTTCCATCTTTAGCCTAGACATAAATGTATATTCACATACATCCATAACTTTTGTAGGGCAAGCATTCGTTCCCGTCCTATTTGTTATCAGCATAGAAGAAATATTTGTGCACAATTCCATTAATAGGAATTCCACCCATGCACCTACATGCATCCCTAGTTCAATTCTCTTAGAATAAAAGTATATCCTTTTTTAAATCATGTGCAAGCTATTTCAAGCGACCCCGGAACTTAAAATTGAAAAAAAATGAAGTCATGCTAGATTGGATAGTTTATAGTGTTTTTTCTTAATTACCCCTAGATCTGCTCTCTTTTGTTTTCTCTAAAAAATCAAAGTCACTTGTGCAGGGGGAGCAGCTGTTTCTCAAGCCGGATCGCCTCGCGACCTTGAAGCCCCGTTGCAAGATTGAGAAACCACCCCAATATACTACCTTCAAGCCGAGTACGAATGACTGAGGAACGATACCACGGTGCTTCGATTTTCAAAATGTCCAACAGGATTGGAAAAAGTAAAATCAAATATAAAAAAATGAAAGTCTGTGTATTATCAGAAAGCCCGGTATTTTTGGTCCCACAGTTCATATTTGTTTGCGAAAAATTTAATAGACTTTTCGCAAGAGAGTGGTAATGGTGCTATTCATTATGACTAAAGAATTTGAAATCAATCCAACTACAGTTGGAAATACAGAACATCATACATAAAGTGCATAATCACTATAAATGGGAAAAAATGAGATTTATTTTATCTTAAGGTAAAATAAATGTTCTTCTCAAATTCCATCAATCAGCCTACATCTCTTTCGAACCTAAAAGATAGACTGAACATCGTACATACAATTCATTTTTTTCGTATTTAAAGTCTTTATGTTCCTAGAAATATAAGAAATATAGATAAACACGACTGTGGTGAATATTGTATAAACAACCAAAACGCTTCTTAATACTATTTCATACGTATTTCTAAACATTTCATATTTTAAAGCAAATAATTTAATTTCCAGTTTAAGATTCTTTTCAACTTTGAATGACAAAGCTTCTTCTAAGGACCCTACTTTGAGGCCATAAATGATCATCATTTACGATACTGACATTTTATAAACATTTCAAGCCGATCAATTTACTGATTCATCCGCAATTTTTAACATACATTAACGCATAAGTATAATAGAACCAAAACACCATTTCAGTTCATAATTACTTCCAACATAAAAGGTATTTCCTGTATGTGGCAGTGACGTCATATTCAATCCAATTATCCGTTCCATTTTTATCACACAAAGTGAACATGTTTCACAACCAGCCACAGGAAGAGCTATAACGTCCAAAACCATACTTATTTTTACTAAAACTAAAATTATTTCATTATTTAAATCGAAATTATCAAATTATCAAACTTTCATCTCTAAGCTAATGATCGATTGAAGATTTTCTTGTAATAACTGACTATCAAACACATGACTGTTGTGATGTTCATTTGATTGAGGGGTGCAAATTGCTGATAAAAAATAATAATCCAACCTTTGTACTGGTATACCAAATACATGCTTTTTTTATTAAATGTCCAATAACTTAGTCAGGCTCCCCCCTAACCCCCCTCACACTTTAGTTGTCAAAACTTCTACATAAAAGTGGATATTGCAACGATGTGCACGCAATTCTACATAGACCCATTTCAACCGCATACTTATTTCAAGTTATACTCAAGAATAAATTAGAAATAATAGTAAGAAAAATGAACCGATTTATTGTCGTTTCGAATGATTGCAAGGTATATTTCCATGTAGCGATATTAGCGAGGAATACTCGTAAAGCTCATGTCACTCCCTTTTACTTAAATTTTCGTCCAGATTTTGTTTCACTACCATTCTTTCATTCTTCATCATTCCTTCTTTCATTCCAATTCAATCACTTCCTTGTTCTCATACAATGTCCTTTAATTATCTTCAACGTTCCTCTACGTAGCTCTTTTCTCATCAATTTCCATTTTTCAAATGCTTACTGAATGTAATTCTTTTACTCGCTCTCCCTCATACGTCTCGTTCTTTTAAGAATCTTGGATTCGGAATTAGTAATAAAAAAAGAAAATGACGTAAACTGTCACAAAGGATACGCTATACCATGTGACCTTATAATAATAATGTCTTATGAAGGAATAGTAATCAATTATCATTATACTTCATTATCCGTTTATTGCTATGCTTACTATTTTATAAATTGGGAATCGTGCAAAACATTCAACGTACATAAAGTGATTATCAAAACGTTAATGCCCGAGCCGAAAGTACCTTTTTCAAATAATGAACATTTAGGACGTTTAAATGGTAAGGTTAATTTCCCGCAATTCTTTGTGGTAAATTGTGACGTCCTTAAAGTACATATTAGGCACGGTAAAGTTGAATCCATAGACGGGTCTGTCCAGTGGGAATCCCATAGATTTTCCATCACTGTGAATGGTGCCAAATACGGGGGACTCGTACTTCCACGCGGAAGCCTCTTCGTAATGGCTAACATAGACAAACATCTGCATCGGCATACCGTTCTTAGTACCCATAGGAAGGAACATACGCTCAGGGAAGCCGGAAAAGCGTTTATTGTACATGAAGGGTTCACCACTTTCCATTGATTTCTTGACTTTCTCCATATAGACTTGAGAGTTTGTCTCATCGGGAACACAATATATTGAGTCCTTGCTGGTGCGCTCAACGACGTTGTTACCAACTTTCACTAGACGTAAGAAAACAAAAATTTATAATTTCTTTAAGGATTAGACAAACATTTCCATATCCGTCACATTGTGGAAATGAAAATATGTGGTTAAATGACTTGTTGATTTTGTTTGAACGTTGGCAGTACTTACGTTTAATCTCAAACTGGTCTACTTCCAAGAAGTTCATGTAATTATCAGTAATATTGAGTACGTGACCATGTACGTCATATTTTGGTCCCAAGAAGATGCGCATCATGGCGTTGGTATTCTTATCACT
>JAYRCB010000766.1:2100-12265 GCA_036026315.1 Trachelus stipa | reverse complement strand
TATCTCTTTAACTAATCAGACAATTGTTTTCAAACTTTGCAGATAATTTTTTTTCATATTCACCTATAGCATATCAAAAATTCATGAATTTCTCGATATTTTGATTAACCGTGCAATTCCTCCTTAAACTTGTACGCGTTTTTATTTGAATTTAAAAAGTAATAATTTGTTATATTTATACTCTTACTTTTTTTTTTTTAATCCTTACCGTATCAGTCTCTACTGATACTACTACTACTACTACTGCAGGTGTAGTAGGTGTGATATCTTTTTTTTAAACCTGAGGAGGGGGGTGCCTGTATTCAATTTTAAAATCGAATTTATTTTAAATTATGACATTTTTCTTCCGTACAGAGCATGGCCCCAAAACGATCGGGTACATCACCCTTGGAGGTTGAGGGACATTTCGAGGGTCCCCAGCAAGATGACATCAGGCCACCTCACAACGACTTTTTTGATTCGTTATACAGAGGTCGTTGTTATTCTGGGGTCCTGTATGTTCGCGGCATAGCATAGCTGTGCTACTGGTGCGTGCGCGTGTAACTGCTAGAACAGCGGATTGAATACAACCCCTATATTTTACATTTCTTCGTCTTAGATGACGAAGAAATGATAAGGGCTAGGGCTCGGTATATACGATGCACGCAGAGCGTCTTGCACTCGTATGCACCTGAAGACTGCGTACGCGGCGTCGCGTGGTATACGGACCATCGCGAGTTAATTATAACCAATGGTGGTGCAGAACTCCCCGTCGTCCCATTATGAATATGTATAGATATATAGAGCATTATTATTGTTATTCTTATTGTTATTGTTATTGTTATTGTTTTTATTATTACAGCTATAGTTTTAACTTAACTTTTGGGAAATAATAATTTTTTAAGAAAATAGTTTTTACAGACAATTTTTTTTGTTAATTAAAAATCAAGTTAAGAATAAACGGACTATCGCTTTGTTTTTCTTAACAAAAAATTTCCACTTCGAATTTTGAAACGCAAAAATTTTCTCGTACGGAAAAATTTCCACTCGATTTTTGAAACGAAAAATTTCAACTGCCGATTTTGAAACTAAAAGTTTTCAGCCGTAAAACTTTTGGGACTCATCCCCACCCCAACCCCCAGGTCTCCCCATAACGGATCTATTACCACTGACGTCAACGGCACTTGGTGGTTCTCTGGCAAATTCAACAAACACTTATCTGTATTCGTCACCGTTGGTATTTCTCGCCTAGAGGATACCTGCTTGTTGGTGATAGTACTTGCATTCGTTGACGTTGATGGTACTTGGTCCGAGAGGGTTGACGCTACTCCCGTCGGGAGTAAGCTGTGAACGACTAGTTCTGGATCTGGAATTCTTAAGAACGAAGATTTTATCGTCCTGGTAAGGGTTCGGACGCGTTACGTACGTTCCAAGTTCCGTTCCGTTCCTCTTAAGTTTTCATCATCTGTTCGACCTATGGATGAGCCAGCGATATTTTGAACAATTTCCGCTGACTTCGTTTGCAATGGAGTTAGCGCACGGGCTATCTGCCAGACGGACCGTGTTTGCGGAGCCACCAAGATTTCAGTTCTGCCGCGAATTCCAGGATAGGACCTTGAAGGTTCATTTCGACATTTTCACCTACGGTCGTGACGTAGTACACTCTGTCGGCGGATGTTAACGTGTTCTGAAACAATTTCGCAAATGAAAAGGAGCTGCGTGGCAGATCTGTTCTCAGAACTTTCAGTATTTCCGTCAGAGTCTGGTTTATCGACTGCGACGTCTTACGAAGCGTGCGCAGACTCAGCAATGGAATTTTATTTAATTTAGATTTCTCTACGTATGTAGTTGACACTCCTACTTGCTTTTTACTTTCCGATCCCGGAAAATTAGCTACACATAATGTCCCTGTGCCGGCTGGCATCTTGCAATATTCAAAATTGAATATTCGGGTGGACGCAGGATTCCATGCTGTACCAGGCGTCCTTGAAGCATTTTGAATATTGGGGTAATTTTCACCGCTACAATATCGGAGGCAGGATTTCCAATTCTCCGTAGATGGCTTGAACTTTTTCCAATTTGACATTTTACCGAGAGGCAAGTTATCCACTACATTATAGCTGGTTCGACAATCTGCGAAAGTAATGGCCTTCAACTGGATTTCCTGTAAATAATTTGATTCAAATTTCTCTTTCACCATGTTCAGATAAACACGCCAAAGGCCTTTAAATTGTCTTTGCTATTGAGGGTGTGGATCTTCCCGGAATTAGATCGACCATATACCAGCAGCAAGACCTTTCGATTCACGAAGTTATCGGCATTTTGCAACATGTGCAGAATATCCTGCGGGTCGTACACTATATTCGTGAAGGTACCTATGGCCTTTTCGTCCTTCAATTTCTTTTCTTTATTGCATATCAAGAACACTGAGTTAAACTCAGGAGGATTTTTTGTTTGGATGGCTGAAAAAAATCTTGTTAGTGTGTAATTTAATATATAATTCTATACGTAGCTTCATATGCAATTCAATACGTAAAACCAAAGTTTCGCTTGTATCGGAACTGTTTGAGAAGTAATGTAGAAATTCATAGATTGTTTCATGAATAAGCTCAAAGTTCACTCGTATTGGAAGAATAGTCTAAAAAATTATCTTTCGACAATAGTACAATAGTCGAAAATTTCGTAACAGGACAATTTTTAACTGTCTAAAAAGAGAATGTGGACTTATTTATTTTTATTTTTATTTTTTTTTGGGACACCGTAATATACAGGGTGGTCCACGGAACTTGCACACCTATTATAACTTTTAAGGGGACAACACACTTTGAACGCTCCAAAAAAAGCCTGTTTCCGCGAATTTATTTAAAGAATGGTATGAAAGATATTGATGTAAAAATTAATAGGTTTGATAAATAAAGTCTAAAAATTAAAGAAAAAAATTTTTTTTTATTATTTTTTAAAGTTTTTATCCACAAACACAGCAGTTCATCGTAAGGCCTTGATTTTGAGAGAGGTTGATGGGCGGCATACTTTCTCAACAACGGCTTATCTCAAACAAATAATTCAAAGTGATTTAGATTCAGTATGATAGTGGTCATCGAATGGACCTTGGGCAACAATAATGAACAACAAATAATAAAATGGCAGCCGATTAAGGAAAAAAAAAATCGTCTTTATTCACTGATATTTGTGAGAAAAAATTAATATTTTTTCTTGTCCAAGGTCCATACGATGACTATTTATGTATACAATATGTGGTTAAAATTTTGTAAGAATCGGTTCAGTCATTTTACCGGAATCATGCCGCCCCTATCGAAAAACGTGGTTTTGAGAAAAACGCGTTTAAATTTTTTTTTAATGAAAAATCATGAATGAATCTTACCTAAATTTATTCAGCAATGCCTGCACCGTACAAAATGCCTTCTTGTTGTTCCTGGCCTTCAGTTTCTGCCAATCTCAGTTGTCTTTGCTTTGTTCTGGCCTCTTTGGACGATTGCAAACTTCGACGGTTTGCATGCTGAACGCATGATGCGTTACGCGTGCTAGCGTGCTCGATGGTGATGGGTCCCAGCTTCATGCCTAAGTCCTCCATTATCTTTAAAACTGGCCTGTACCCTTAATTGTAGATGCAAGCTGCAAGTTTGCAAGCAATTTCCACAATTTTTTTGCCATTAAACATGTGCTTGGGTGCCATTTTCCATACGCAAGCATTGAAGCTTTCGTTGATATTTTGCGTATGGCCACCCAAGCACCGTTCGAGCAGCTCCGTTTTCGTTAAATCTTCATAAATAGGCTTTAATACCTCTTGAACATCAGCAGAAAGAGCAGGTGGATGTTTATACTTTTTTTTATTAGCCAGAGTTTTCAGGTACTTGCACCATTCAGGCGAGCAATGCGAGTGTTGAGGTTTGGCGTCAGTAGATGTTTTATGATAAAAACCTGACCAAATTTCTTTTCGCATACCTTCAACGGAATCGGTATTTTAACTGTAGCGGTATTTCATTTCAAAAGAAACATTAAATATAGATATACTGTATGTGATTTAAAATAAGAAGCAGCTGTTTGAATGAATAGAAAGGTAGAAAAGATTCGTCGACCGATGGGTCGGGGAGCGCGCTAATCCCTCAGGTACGCGTGTTCAGGTAGTAATTTTGTGATCGCAGAAAAATATACTTACATTGCTCGGATCTTTATGAATTTTTAGTATAATATTTCTAATGTGATATATTTTCGAAAAATGCAAAAAAAAAAAATTTTTCAAAAGTGTCAAAGTGGGTTGTCCCCTTAAACGATGCATCCTACATAAAAATTTTGTATATAAAATTTGTACGGTTTTAAAATATGCATTATGTGCTGAATATCTTTTTTTATTGTGGTGGAGACGTTTCGGAGATTTCAAGGTCGACGTAGTTTTTTTAAATGGAATGCTATATTTTTTATGCCAAATTGTGAAAGTACGCAGAATTTTGAATAAAAAAGTACTGATCTTTATCAACCTTAAACCTAATAACTAACGAATAATTTCACTTTGTTTCTTGAAAACTGTTTTCGCGTAATATCGCAACTAACGTAAGTGTTCTAACTGATGTCACAAGGCCACAAAAATTGTCCACCACGACCAATCCATCGATTGTGAAATTTTCTATCCAGCACTTGCCTAACATTACGTGCGTAATGTGCAGGGCATCCATCATGTTAGTACCAGATTTGTGTACGAACATTTAACGCTACATTTTCTAATAAAGTTGGTAAAGTTTCATTTAGAAAATACGAATATTTTTGTCCCGTTAGTCGACCATCAATAAAATATGGTCCAATCAATTGATTTCCCAATATTCCACACCACACATTGATATTCCATTGACGTTGATGGTCAACTTCTCTCATGCAGTGAGGATTTTCTAGTACCCAATAGTGCGTATTTTTCAAATTAATTTGCCTGCGATTGGTAAATGTTGCTTCGTCGGTGAACAATATTTTATTAGAAAAAGAATTGTCATTGCCCATTTTATCCAGGAACCACTGGCAGAACCGAACGCAGTGGACTACACCTCACCTGTCGTTTCGTATCGCCGGTATTGACAGTCCATAGTATTAGGACTAATACCGAAGACGAGGAAGTCTCGAGTTCCGTGAGGCACCTCGTGCTGGAGGATCCGCGGTCCCCAGAGTGGAGGCACCGCAACTGGCTTGCCATAGGAGGCAGAAACGACCAGACCTACCGACGACATCAAGATCCTAGCCAATATCGTCGAGGACAGGACGGGAATCTCATCGCCACTAGCGGCCTCTGGACACCCCGAGCTACGGTAGCGAGGACGTGACTATGTTCCGCGTGGCTAGCGAGCAGACGACCAAGATGTCAAAGTGTTGCGTTTAGTCCGCGAGTGGAACTTTTAATTTACGCCGTCCTTCCGAGTATCGTGTATCGTTGCTTACAGGAAGGTTTCGGCATCTATTGAATATTTTCGAAGTCCGTCTCAGATGTCAAGATGACATCTCAAGATGACGTCTTAGAAGCCACAGATATCACTCTAGTATTATATCGTATATATTATTGAGGAATAGTACCAACGGCATGACTTTTGTAACGGCGTAGTAATACGAGTATTATAAATCCTCCCGAGAATCTTATTGGCTATTTAAGGGCACTACTTTTGATTGTTAGTGGGGACGCGAGTCCCAGCCCTAAAGTGAACGTTGCGTATAGAACATTCTTGTCTGAGTTACCACCGTGGTCGGGTGCGAATTTTGTAGCTGCAGTAGTTTCGATAATACCGGTGAGAATCTTGTAACGAGTCACGAAATCTTTTCCATACAGCTGACTGTAGTATCGTTGTTCGCGTTCGCATTTTTCCCAAGGCCTCCGCCTGTGGATGATTTCGGTATTGCTAACATGGAAAAGATTCCGTGTATCGCCTATATTTCTGTAGTGAACTAATATATCTTGATTTTGTAATATTTTCTTAGCGCAAAAGTCTCATGACCCTGGAGACCTAACAGAAAGAATCCGCGAGTTCTCGCTTCTCGAGGACGCGTGTATTGTATCGTGTTTGTCCCGCTTCTCGAGACCTCACGTATCGTAGCGTGTATCCCGCTTCACGGGAGTTCATGGATCGCAAACCCAAATTTCGTATTTGAATTACTTTATATTTCATTGGATTTATCTGAATTATTGTCGATTTTATTTCTTTGATTTGTTTCAAAAATTATTATTTGTTACTTGTTGAAATTCTAAATCGGTGGCACTCTCTCTCCGTCCCTTCTGGACTTATTTTGCAGATTTAGTTCCGTGACGCAAAGTTGCGTCTGGCGTCCAATCGGTCAATTTTTAGGTATCGTATTCCAGGGGGATAGAGCTTTATTATTTGTCGACGAGAAATCAGCTGTTGGCTACGAACGACTCGGGTAGTTAATTTTGGATTAATATTCGGAAAAAAGTTTCGTCACGGTATATATTTATGAAAGGTTACTTTCGACTTTCGGGGACCAATTCGGGGTTCTAAGGATCAATATCGGGACATTTGTTACTTATGCGGACCGTCCCCACATGTTTCTCTATGAAACGTGCATTATCAGAACCGGTCCCAATATGTATCTATTTATGAATCGTATCCTATCGGGACCATAATTATTAAACGACTTCACTAGGTTAAGTATCATTGTGAGGACTGAGTTATTAAGGTTTTACCATGCATCCTATATAATCATTGCAAACGAAAAACACTTCAATTTCATTTGTAAAAATTCATACAATAAAGCATGTAGGTAAAACTTGCTCAAAAATAAAATGAATTTGATCTCCAAATCAAAATTAAAACACTTCTATCATACCATTCACTTAACCTTACAACAAAACAGCATAGTTTCCCAATAAATAATCGATAAGTAAGTATATTATTTAAAGCCATTAGTAGCTCGTAACTGGTTATTTAACCACGAAAAAAAAACTAATACATAAAAATACATTAAAACTTTCTAATTGAAAACTTTCGTTAAACATATTACTATTATTATTGTCTGTACATCACCGCCTTTCCCAAAAAATTAATTCACACAGTAATCCAATAACCAGTGATTTTGGTGTGTGTATACAGTATAAAAGAAAATTGTAAACTGACTTACTAATTTATTCTTAATTTGATAGTTAGTGTCGTACCATATTTCCTATTCCAAGTAGGATACCTAAAATTACCTTATCCGTAAATGATAATTCATAACCAAAACATTTGCCATTGAACTCGACTGTTCCAGGTATCTTATTTCTGATGGAGACACACAGTATAATATATATAGAGAGGGACGCCACCGTAAATGCATTTCCTATTTCATATGATCATCATAAGTCTTGGTACGTCGTTTAGACCGGTTCTCGCAAGCACTATTACGTAGACGTTGCCAGTCCCCACAAGTATCTTTACGTTCACGAATGAAACAATCTATACATATAATGTTGGTGTTATTTTATTTATTGGATTAGGGATGATAATTTAACCCAATAAGTTTCTCTGTAAACAAAGTTGAGATTTTATTATTTTGTTACATTAATTATTTACAATATCTACATACCTGTAAACAAAGAAACGACAATTAAAGTTTATAATTATCCCTTCCTCATTTACTTCACTTTATTCTTCATAACTTTTATGTTTAATTTTCTATCTTTTCTATCTATTCTAACACGTGGTGGTTATATCATTCTTCTATGTCTTTTGTTTCCTTGTTAATCATACTACTTGCTCCATCTACCTGTATCTCATCAAGGCGCGCGAAGCATGGGAGCGCGGCAAATTTAAATTAAAGGAAGTATACTTTCTTTATTTACATTTAGTGGAAACGTGCAACCAACAATACTCCGCAGTGCTGCAAGTCCCAATATAGTCCATCTGTACGTTCTAACGATATTGCCAAAATCGTAAATCTTTGAAATACTTTTTCAGTTCATATTCCCCTGTAACAGTTGCTTGGCGAACCGTACACATAGTTTAGAGTACTAACCATAAGAAAGTATAAGTAAGGGATTGCGGAAATTTTGAATTGTCAGGCATAAATTGAATATCCACAATGCAATCAAGGCGTCAAAATTGATGCTGGAAGGAAAGATTAGGCAAAGACGTTCCTTAATTCGCGCGGGCTCCATAATTCTTGGAATGTCTTTTACGTATGTACGTCAGTTTCTATACGTCTGGGAAGATGGATGACGTCATGCTGACCATCACCATTCTTTTCTATTTAGCTCGATGCTCTAAAATTTTCTATAACAATCGTATGTTCCATGTAATTGTATTTTTTAGCAGATCTTAGCCGGTTTAAATAGTATAATTACTCATAAAGTATTATCGAGATAAAACTACCTATTAATATTATACTACTTGTTATAAACATTAAAATTAATTTCGTCGTGCTTCGTAACAGGAATAGTACATCTACCGTTATTGATGTATAATTGTCAAAAACTGTATGCTTTGATCTTATATAATGAAGGAAAGCTTACGTACAGTGGGGAGCAATAATGGTTTTCGAAAATACTGTTATAAATTAAGGCTCTTACACTATAAACACGAAAGCCATTATTGATCTACAGTGTATGTACATTTGATTCTGCACTTGGAAAGTTTCAAATTTGTCATTGTAGTTTTTCATTGGTATTAGTATTGGAAATCTTTATTGTAGTATATTGATATGAAGCTTACATACAGAGTACAATTTTTCTGTGTATTTATAGTGGTTATATGAGTTTCGATCTTTGGTTGAGAGTAACAGAACAAGAAAAATTTAGTAAACAAAAAGTTATTCATTGTGCAAAAAGTATTCATTGTGTTAAAAGTATAAGTCAAACTTTTAGTGCTTATATGTATATTTTTTCTTCATGAACAATAGAAGTGTATGTATATTAGTTCTTCTTTGTCAGTATATTCTTGTATTGGTTATGGATCCACGTTTTTATTGCTGCTGAGTTTCTATTTAAAAGTGCGTTAGCATTCTTCAGTCTTTGAATTTCTCCTAATGTAGGTAATGTTTTTGCTGCAATATGTTTACTAAAACTAGAACGAAGCTTAACTGTATATCGAGATCTCTTCATCAATTAATAATTTGGGAGAACTCACCGGAGCTGGTATAGCTAATCTGGGATGGCCGAGAACTGTATCCAAAGGACACGGTGCTGGGAACTGCACCAAGGCACTGCACTACACCTCCGTATCACTTCTAGGAATCCATAGAATTCCTGGATTTCATGAAAACAACGCGAGATCTATCCAAATCGAGAACTGCTAAGCCGTACCGAAACACGGCTAGAAAAACTATTAACAGATAGCACACGGGAGCGCGAGGCAGCCCATGACACCTGGGTCGGTGCCCCGAGACAGACTACCTTGGCAATAGTCAAATTTAAGAACTAATCATTCTGATTGGTCGAGATCCTTATGTTCGCTAACTCTTCTATCTCCTTCGAGTCGTCCCTTTAAACCAAATCGAGAGCGTTCCTTAGCGAATCGGTACGTATCATATGGGGATCCTCCACGGCCGCTTCCCCAGGGCATCGGGCGACAGCTGGGCACCACACCCTTAACTCGGGCAGGAGGTTCCTCTCCTGCCCTTAACCGTAACAAAACTATAACGCCATCCGCTCTACAGCCCTTTGCCCATCTCCAGCGGAGCGCCGGTATTTCACCCGGACTTCTGCTGGTCCGTGGAGACGTCTCCGTCGGGTACTCTCCTCTGCCGGGCAACTCGGTACGTCGAGACTGTCTCCCCACGGCAGATTCGAGCACCTCGACCTCGACTAAGTCGTAACTAAATCTTACGAGAGCATTGACATAACTATGCGAATCAATTCGAGAACGTAGCTTCTGAGCAGGGTGGGGACACGAAGGGAACCAGAAATCGAGAACGTTAACTATATTGGTAACCGGAGCTGCCTTGGGACCGTGATTCGAAAATTCACGTCACAATATTGTAACAAAAATGGTACTATGAACTCCTTCACGCCACCTGGCTCGAGGTCCTCAGAGGCCTTGAGTATTGCGTCTAGTCTATAATAGTGTTAATTGCGTATATTTATTGTTATAGGTCTGTTGTATTTAGAGTTAAGATCCCTTCCCTGCCTTCCGACCTATAATCAACAACGATCAGCTGTTGTCACTTCGCTTTGAAATCCCGACCTAACCCGTTCTTTCGGCTAGCC
>JAYRCB010000763.1:152720-163835 GCA_036026315.1 Trachelus stipa | reverse complement strand
CACGCTGGCAAGAAGTCATTAATAATAATAGCAATTATATTATTTAATAAAGTTTATTGACGGTAATAAAAATTTGTTTTTATTATATTCCAAAAACGGACAGAACTTTCCGGTAGACCTAATATATTAAATGCTATAAAACTGTATGTTATAAACGCTATCAAATTTTTGTTATATGCGACTAATATGAAATTCTATGAACTACTAATAATAAATTTTGAAATTAATTTTCAAGTGACAACGATATTATAAACTTTTCACTTTGTGTGGAGATAGAGAAACACAAATAGAAGACTCATGTAAACAATATTTAAAACATAACGGATATACAGTACAGCATTAATAAATAATAAATCTTATACTGTAATGATTCTAATTATTGTAATATTAGGCGAATAATTGTAAAATATTGATCATTTAGATTACTTGTATAATTATTACTTACAGGTGGTGTTATAAAGGAAGCATGTCACTTATGGTTGATAAATTTTTCCGTGAAAGATAGAGAACGTTGAAGTTCAGCATTACAGTTTCCAATAAGCGAGAAAAAAAATGTAAAATAAAAAAATGAAAATGCTAATAACTTCTGAAAGCCTCATGGTCCACAAATGCGATATACCACCGATCTATAAAAGATGAGCGAACTGTTGACTTTCAGACATGTCTTATAACTTCTAGGAAGCTAGATATAGTTAAAAAATTAATTATAAATATGTAGTCATAATAATCAGTTGAAAGTAAAATCATCAAAATCGGCCGATTTGTCGACAATTTGTTGTTTCAATTCTATACTATTTTTTTAATTATTGTTATTTCATATAAGCTCTATATGAAGGACATATATAACTATTACTTATAAAAATTAGTTACGCAGTATATTTTGAAAAATAGTACTAAGATTGTCTATAACACTTCTAAAGTTGACTGCTTTTTTTATCTTTGAAAATTTTTATCATATCAAGTATGCATCTTTTACTGTAGTTTGATTCTGTTGCTAAAATGCTCGCGTCAGTATAGTCAAATCGATAAATGTTTTCCATATAAAGAATTATGGCATACTGCAAATTTAATTGCCACACATCGGATATGAATCGGAATATTTCGTAATTTTTATCCATCTTTTCCTTCATAAATTTCAGGAGAATTGCCCACCATCTAAATGATGGTGAATTCCCCGCATAGTCCTCCTGCGTGCACATATCTCTCGAAACACACATATCCTTTAATTACCTTGGCAATGTATAATCCAGAATAGTTCAATTTATTTTGTTCATTCACTCGTATTTATGAATCCTATTGTAACTGCCGCTGGGTTGATTTCAGACACGTCTGATTACTACGGCGACCGGTAATACAAAGGCACGAGACGAGGACTCACAGGTATCACATAATTAATTGGTGACACAAGTGGAGAACTCATATTCAAGCTATTCACACTTCTCGACAAAGTAATCCTAAGGTCGATTTCTATAACTTCTATGTAATGAGCTGCATTTGTATCGAGTGGCATTCAAAGAACACATCTTTCAGAATATATTATGCGACTCTTAGAGCTATTTATACCTGTATTTAAAAAATTATTTTAATACAGGTATTTGCTACGACTTCTTGTTGAGTAAAGCTATTCATCCGTTGAAAGCTTTATTTGGAACTCTATATAAATAGACAGTGTATCGCCCAGTACGCTTATCACAATATTTCTTGCTCTTCTTTGACGTAGATCATGAACTCATTAACTGATATCAGAGTCAGAAAGTCCATGCTACATCAGGGGAATGCTCAGCATCCGATAACTGCATCATCTGATACCACATAACGACATACATGTATCATCATATACAGTCTTGCATGAAAACGCGAAGGAGTATAAAGCAACAAAACCGACGAATCTAATAAGCCAAACATAATACGTTGACGTCACCGCACAGTAAGGAATTTACATGTGACAAGTATTAATTATCAGAATGAAAGACACGGGTATCTTTGGAATCTTGGCAGTCGCGATTGTCTGTTCAACAATATCTGCGGAAGGAGGAAAGGTGAGAAGAGGCTCACACGTGCCGCAAAAGCTATAGAAATGGTCGGCAAAAGCCAGTAGAAAATATGTTGGATGCAGTTTTTTTTTAAATATTCACAAAAGATATTTCAACATACTGGATGAAATTTTTTACATTCTGAATGAAGTAAGGCATAATTAACTTATAGGTAAGTCGAGGGACTTTGAAAAATCATGATTCATATGATGTACGCGTCGTAGAATAGAGAAAATTTCAAAAACAAAATAAGTAAATCGAAGAGCAGGATTTTCTATTCGTCCCCAAATTTGTAGATATTACATTAATGGGTCTTCCATGATACGAGTCATTCTGAACTCACCAGATAAAATAAAAAGTACCGTCCCACTTGAAAACCCATCCAAATGAGACTGTTCTTGGTTCTGTGAACGCGTATGACTCTACCGACTCGTTTTTCCTACTTATTTTTTAGAAAATTCAAATTAAAACGATTCACGAGATAATACGAGTTTTCTCTTTCATTGTCACGCAGAAAGACCAACGACTTTTTCTAACAGATCAGATGAGATCAGATGTCGTGTCGGAATCCGCAAACTAGTTTTGTCTTTCAAGCTTTTACGGAATTCAACTCCAGAGAATTCGATAAGATTGAATGAGCTTGCTTGAGTCATAATGAAAGAACTAACATGCTGTCTCTCTCTAGCACCCATATTGGGTACTATTCATATCGAGTCTCATAGGACAATAGAATATGGAGCATACCAGAAAAATGATACTAGCTCCTCAGGAGAGCATGAATACTGTACACCAACATCGCCAATGTTGGTATAGATACCGTAAATATCGTCCAATTGTGAAAATTGCGATGAAACGTTTCATTTTGAATTTTTTGAATTATAGGACTTCACTTACCTATATTTCTGTTTCAATTCTTGCAGAGTAAAACTGTACAATGATTTATGGCATGGTATGAACATCCCCAGAACTCATTCACCCAAAAAGCATGTCAAGGCGATTTTGACAGTTTTTCCCTTTAACAAAGGGAGAATGAGACAAAAGAAAGAGAACGCTCCTTATCAGTTGTCTCATTTGAAATGAGACATATGATGTATAAGCTGTATATTATTACGCCTAATCGTAAATGCTCGTTGACTACTAGAAATATATGAAATGATGAAATTCGATTTCTGAAAATAGCTATAATGTTTCATTCCAATTGATAGTTCCGCTAATTCTACGAGAGTAGACTCAGCTGACTTTGAATAATAGTCAACTGAGGCCTTGACGCCTCTTCTTTAACACGGACTAATCGAACCACAGTTAGTTTCTCGTAACAATATAATTGTTTTACACGTGATGATTCATGTGGTGATACTTCAGGGAAAGTATTTTATACCAGCAGTTTTTATCAGGCTTCCTCTTTTTGATGCTTTTCTACTGCTCTCCTGATCTAAAATTCCCCAAGTTTTTTAGAGTGTAGCACCGACTGTGGTTGCAGTCTTTGTAGCGGTGATTCCCCTTGAATTCTGTGCCGCTATATAAGCTAGCAAAATCCGAGCAGTGCTATCAGACGCAGTTCGCATCTTCGACAAGTTGCTACTCTCCAAATAGTAATACAATAATTCCAAAATACATCATGAAGAACAGTACTCTGTTGGTTCTGGTTGTGGTTGGCTTGGCTTGTCTGGCAGCTTCAACTGAGGGATCCAAATTGTCCAGACTCTTTCGCCGTGTTGGAAAAGCTAGCGAGAAAGTTGGAAAGAAAGCATTGGAAGATGGTCTTGTGACTGCTATCATCGGAAAGAAGCTGCTCAAGAGATCCACAAACGATGAAGATTTACCTAATGGATTGGATACGGAACATAATTCCGAAAATGAGAATTTGGAGAACATTGGCGCTGATATTGAAGATATCAATTATGTCCTTTCGGAACCATATCCATCAATATTGTCAAAATATTACCGCGACAGCCTCGAAAGAGTCAATAATAATGAAGACTAATCATCGACTGTATTAATTAGATATAAGAAAGTATATGTATATCAAATCTTTATTTAATTAAAAGTCACTCATTTTGTCTATATCCAATGTTTCGTCTGTAAATTTATTTAAGAGCCTATTCCAATAAAAATTCTAAATTAGTAACGAGCGGTGATTCGCAGTATTTAGATCACTGATAACTTATTTCTAAATCAGTAAGTAAATACCGGTGGATTGCAAAGGTAACAAGTTGAATTAGAATAACTCGAAAGGTAGATGAAATTAATTATTAAAGCAATTCTAGTAATCGACCGCAAGTTGACCTTTCAAGAGACTTCTCTCAACGTCACCCTCCCATCTAAATGTCTCAGGAAAACCAGCCGCTCCACTTTGGTCCCTAACCTCAAATATTGGCACGAGCAAATACAAATACAAGAATCCGGTTTTCCACTGGAGCATTCGGGGACGGAGAGAGGACCCACAGTGTTGAGAGCTGAAGTTTCCCTGTAATATTTGATATCTTGCGAAACTGCTGACTGCGTGGAAATATTGAGTGATAAATCTGGGTGGAAGTCTAAGTGAGAGGTGGATGGCTCTGACTCGAAGGATGCGAGGCAGATCACATAGAAGGGGGCTCAGAAATGTAGAAGGCCAAGGTAGAGTGGGACTGGTTCCAGGATGGAAGCGATATCCAAACATTAAGTTTGATTAAAGTTTCGCACCCCAGCATCGGCCAAGAGCGACCACGAGCTTCCAAGTAGGATCCTAAATCTTATCTCCCAGGAAATAGGATTTTTGTTTGTGACGTTACGAGGGCGTGTTACTCCCAAGAAGCGGAAACCCCTGAACTTTTTTTCCTTCGTTCTTCGTTTTCCCTTCCGGTTTTCTATTCCTGCCTGCTGTTTGATACCATTGCCACCCGCGAGCTGTTGCCAAACGAGCAACAATCTGATTTCCAGAACTCAAACTACAACGATGGATCGAATTTTAATGAGAATACAATTTCTTTCTCTTTTTTTATCATTCATTTCACCATGAAGGAGATACAGAATTTTAGTAATAAATTTCTTCTATTTTAGCCCTAATTTTTCCCAATATTCTTTTACATTTATGTTGTCATTGTAAGAAAAAGTCAATTAAATCAGTGGTAAACCCTAATTCATTTATTTTTGAAAAATACTTATCGAACATAACCTTGAATCGTGGTATACATATTCACTATAATAATCATCATATTCTTTACTTTAACGCGATGAGATTCTCTCAATGCAACTGCTTTTAGTGCTAATCGCGCGCTTTTAAATTTTTTCTTAGTAACTTTTAACTACAAACGACTCTGTTAGTCACTTTAAGAGCGAGTTGTGAATACGAGCTTTAAACTGTCTTTTTTAAGAATTTTTTCAATTTTTAATCTATTTAAATGATATATAGCTTATCTGAATAAGTGGCAAAAGTCTAGCAACCTGTTCCACGCCTATATAAACGCGTCTGGCGGTCTAGAGGTTAAAATGTATTCTACATAGTAGACATATAAACCTACTGAGAAACAGTTTGAGGTTGAACGAAGCAACAAGGAGATTGCTGAGGTCGAGGGGTCGACGGGTCGATGAAGAGATACCCAAAAAAGTACCCACGATCAATCTGGACTTGTCGGGTTCGAGGCCAGGATTTGGCCGCAACCGTCATTTACTTTGAGCGACCGGCAGTTTGTTCGCAAACTCAACTACATCCATCCCAATTGTGACTGTACACTTTCTCTTTCTTTTTTATTTACGTCCTGAAATAGTTTATCACTCATTAGTTTCTATTAGAAGCGCTCTAAGCGTATTTGTCTTCAAAACTCTTCTATATTTCTAAACCTTTTCAACTATACTTAAGTAATAATCTGTTAGCCTCTTTGTCTTTCCTCTTTTGCCATTGTATCTGCTCCTTTTCGATCATATTGTGAAAACAAACCTCAAACGCTTGAAGACTTATGGAAAATTCTATCAGCAGCTTTTCTTGAATGTAAAACGAACGGCCAGAAGCAAATATTCGAAAATGGAAAAAGAGGACGAGGGCATTGAAATACATACTGGTTCTTTAATATCAGTGAAGTACATTTTTCAAACATCATATTTAGAATTTCCGAGAATCAAATATCTTACGACGTATCTACAATAGTATTAATACTCGGACAGTCTTCATATCAAAACTGGCCTAAATGAACCTAAAATAGTTTTTCTTAAAATCTTGTTATGTATTCTAAATAAATTAAACAAATATTATTATATTATTTCTAAAACGTTTCACACTATTTTTATAGTAGTGTTAACGTATTATATACTTTATTATTATAGTTAATAATTATATCACTATACAATGTTTAAATAATAAGTATACATGATATTAATTTTATTCAATTACAGCATAGGTTGAACATAAAAACATACAGAATCGCATTGAAATTAACTTTAATCAGAATTAATTCAATTCGATCGAATTAACTAACCATTATGACACGAATCAGGTAGGATTTCGAAGTAAAGAAAGTAACTTGCGATTTCGGTAGAGCGTCAGTTGGGGTCAACATGGGACAGTTAGTCAGGGGTTGACTTGAGGCTCTCCTAGGGATTTCTGTAGAGAGTGGTAAAGGATTTGGAGGGTGCCAACCCGATCCACTCTCATCTTCCGGGACACGTGGCAGAGCTAATCACCCAGTGCATCCATGTATCAGGCGGCAAATGGTTTAAAAGTGCTGCGAAGTTCAGTCACTCTATTTTTGTAATGTCGGATTAACCAAGATGAATGTTTATTGATCCGAATAACGACCACCGCCATTTTCATGGAGTGGTAGGAATGTCCGATGCAACATAATGGCAACCGGACTAAACTTCTTTCATTGCAAAAAAATAAACGCGAAAATCTCATTATTCAGAAACTCAAGAGTTGGCCTATGCTAAATAGCCAGCATCGACAAGTTAAATCTTCGGCGCAGAAATACTGTAGTAAGGCAAAAAGAACACAAGAAAAAAAGATTAAAAGTAAACGTAGTAAACGGAACAATCGCTAAGAAAACTGGTTTATTAAAAAGCTCTTCAACAGACTCGGAAACCATTGGTAAAATTCTGTATAATTATAAAGCACAGGAAATGAACTCGATTCCATTTACCCAGACGATCTCCGGTGTCTCGTAAAGGGCGAGACTGAGTAAATTTTTCATTTGAAATCCGAAGTATGAACATCGGAAGTTTAATTAGCCTTGATATGATATCATTGTATGTTACCCTTGAGACCACCGCTGGTGTACGATTGCTGGGTATTTAATTATATATATCTTGCAACCTTATTAAGAAAGGGTTTGTTTTTAACCCCAAGAAACAAGATACTTGACCTCAATCAATTTTCAATACGGAGAAAAACCGTGTGAAATGTCCGGCTACAAGTCATACTGTAAATAAAAGTGCTTAGCGAAGCGTGTTATTCAATACGTTTTTTATGGTATAACTATGGTATAATTTTTTATGGTATAATTTTTATGGTATAATTTTTATGGTAAACAATTGCTTAACAATGCGAAACTACTTGATAACTATCCGACGCGAGATGCTCTATTTTAGAATAGATATTAACCAGAGCCTTCAACGGATCGTGTAACTACGATACAAAGAAGGATGGTACGTAAAATCTGTTACCTTACAGTCTACGTACGATACACTGGCGTACATTGCCTTTTCTAGAGACTCGGAACATACGGACGATCGACGGGGCGTCTTGCCGTGTCTTCTTGGCATCAAAGTAGTGGCGGGTTGTTGCTGCAGTCCGGTCCTGGGTTGACCGGACGTTGTAGTGACCGGGGGTCGTGACTCTTCGGCCTAGGGTAGCTCCTTGAGCTCCTCTTCGATACGGGTGCCTTTAACGGGGCACCGGTACCGGAACTGGCGAAGCGTGATGGTAGTCCATGGGGATGTTCTCTTCTAATCGGCTCTTTACTTTATTCGGGACCGACTGTGACGGGGTGGAGACCCCTGCTGACGTTGGCGTTCTTCCACGCTCCCTGACGTAACCTCCGGCTGGTTGCCTTTGACGATAATAGAGAAGGTGACGTTTTCTGGCATGTAATTAATGTATAAACCAAAAATTAGCCTAATCTCGTTAAGTATAGTAATCGGGACCCTGGAGTTCTTGGCCGGTACAATCCGATTTTATCTCCAGAGGGGCAATACTGCGTCCCCTGATCAAAAACATGGGAGTTCCATATCGAGACTTGTGACGTTAAAAATTAACGTCACAACACTTAGAAGTGTATTGTTTTTTACGCTAGAAATACACGAGAATAACGATGTACTTGTAAGGGTATAAAACGTGACTACCATGGAAAGCATAGGACATTACACGTTTCGCTGCATACTTGGATGTGCAGTATTTCCGAGCAATAATCAATTTTCCATTTAAATTTTCTGAAAATTGATTTCATCACTTTCAGATATATATGTATACTACGGACGCGGTTAGCGGAGTCAATCAAATTATCTCAAATCCTACAAAACTGAGACTACTTATCGATTATTAAGTTAAACTTAAAAATGCTAACACCTCTTCCCATTAGAGAGTGACTTAGTACTTTCCCCACAAAAGACACTATCACGAAATCCAAAAATAAAACGAGTAAAAAGAGAAGATTTAAGAGCCCTAAAATGGCGTCCTTAAGTTCATTTAAGCAGTAAGAGGTAGCAGAGCGTCTGATTATGTCCTGCAAGGGAGTGGCAAGAGCCAGTAGAACGTTTTCAGTTCAATTCAATTAGGCCTTGTTTCCCTCATTTTCCTTTTATCCAGGTCTCTCTCGTAATCCGACGCAAAATAAAACTTGCGGGAAATAATAGTCGCATTACGTTGCGTTTCGCCTTTGACGAAATCGTCGGTTTCCGTCCCAGTAATTTACGACATTGCCACCGGAATCGGTGGGTGACCTATTTTATTCGACAATTAGTTCCTCTCGATCCTCCCTTATTTGTCTTTTAACTCACCGCTACCGTAATCACTCTATATATAGTTTCAGTCCATTTCTTCCATCGTTAGTGAGCAAAATTATTATTATTTGGATTTTTTTCACATTTTTATGAGACCTGCACACAGTAAATAAAGATGAAATTGTGAATCTTATACGCACATATTTAAAGTGTGATGATAATTCTAATAGCAATAATAGTACAAAAGATAGTCTGCAGATAGTCTATAAGTAGATAAGTCTGCACATGATCTATACAATACAATCACTACGCTTAAAAAAATTGTTATTTATGATATAATGAAAATTAGTAACATCAAGTACATTTAACACAGATTAAATGATAATTGTATAGAATAAAAACAGAATAATTGTATAGAATACAAACTATTATATGGATTAGTTCAATAATAACAAACTCATAGTTAATTTAACAAGCGTACCGTGAATAAAGATATCACACATGATTTATATGAATCAGCTTCGCAAGCTACATATTCATGCATTTTTATAACTTTTTGTGGAGATACACGTAACTAAAGTTTTATTTATCGTTACCATTTTGGTGAGTGTGTAAGCTATAACTGCTTGGTGTAGAATACTCCTAAATTTTTAAGTAAAAAATTTTTTTAAATTCATCACAACCCTATGAATTATTAATTGCCATTAAATATTTAGCAATGCTGCATAACACCATGTCATAAGAAAAATATTATAAAAACATGCCTTCACAGTGCGTAACACAGTATCAGCTTGGCAACCTTTATCTTTATCTTATGTCCAATAGCAATGTCGACTTTATTCATCAATGTTCTCCAATATCCTTATTCCTCACTTCTTTTTCGGAACTGCTACCCCTGGTATAGGATTATACGGCAGTCCCTTCATTTCATCTAGAAAAGAGATCCGCTAGGACGATTGGTTCCGATATCAAAATGTCAGTTCCAGTAATAAGTTTTACTGCCAATCTATAACGGAGAGACTTATTAGATAGATTGTAAGTTTAAATTGAAGTATTTTTTTTCCATTTTTGCTTGTCAGGTGTAATGAGCTCGTACTATCGTAAACATAATCTTTGTGCTTATTCATGTTACTGAACAAAAATATATTACACGCATTCATCCGACTATGATGGAAGAGTTCACTTAAAAACTATCTTCTTGTTAAATGAATTTGCCAATGGCAAGGTCATCATCCAAATTTTCAAAATTAATCAAACCATCTTATGTTCGTGTTGTTTATCATCCGTTAGATATTGTCAGTATCTCTGGTAAGTATAAGTACTATCATATCATATGACAATTATTAATATATTTCGTTTATTTTTAGACCTTGTATGAAACATATAGCAGTAGCTTAATCCGAGAACAGTCGCGCGACATGAATTTCACATCCTAGCGGTCAAACGTTAAAGCTTACAATTAGACGCCTTTAATTATAATCGTCAAGTATAATGTCGGTAATGTAGGAAAGGACTGGTAGAGGTAAATCCTATATTTGTTATTATTATTCCTATCTCGCTCTAGCCTGCCTTTGAGGAACAGAGAACACGAATGTGTTAGTAAGGTATCCCCAGTGGCCCTCTGCCTAACTTTTGGCTATGGCTATACGTGCAACTTGACTAATTGCGGTGAGGATAATAGATCGAAATCAAAATGGCGTCAACCAAGTTTCTGGGAAGATCGCTTTGCTCTTCTCAGAAGTTTGACCAATTTTCTCTACGTAATGTGCTTGGCGAAATAGCATGTGCTAATATGCCGGAGCTTTCGACAAAATTCTCAATAATATAAATTTATACAACTAATATGCTCTATCTCAGAGGGCATAGGTCAAACGAAAAGACTTTTTAATGACTTTACTGTAGACCTGCGTTATCTTTTCGGACCGGAATCTGTTCTGATTAATTTTTCTTTTTATTTTAGAATGTCTAAATTGATTTTGCAGATTCCACTTGAGTATAAGAAATGATAGATTGAATAGCGAGAAGCGCTAATTATCTATCGGAATGATTGATATACAGGGTGTCCCAGAATTACTTTTGGACCGGAAAGTGGTCGATGCCTGGAGGTGCCCTGAGTACCCTCCCGCAAACCGTTTGCCAAAATTCGCGATAGTTTTTAAATGAGAAGCAT
>JAYRCB010000763.1:133490-152620 GCA_036026315.1 Trachelus stipa | reverse complement strand
TGCGGGAGGGTACTCAGGGCACCTCCAGGCATCGCCCACTTTCCGGTCCAAAAGTAATTCTGGGACACCCTGTATTATTGTCAGCAGATTGACTTTTGAGAGAAGTTCTTCACCTGCCGGTTGGTATTGACACTATCCGACTGTCCTTATTCTTTGTTTCCAACTAGTGCGCTCTCTGTACAGGAATACTGAGAGGTTAGCCAATTTGTACCGTTAAAATATTTATTTAATAATTGCACATAACAATTGTCTCTACAAGCAATTCATAAAGCTTTCCAATATTTATTATATGGATGGTTTGATTAGTACTAATTGTGAGCGGTACTATCTGTAAATGCGTTTGCATGGTTAGTAGTTACTCAACTTTTTGACAGCACGCGGTTACTAAAAAGTTATAGCATCAAGTCTATAATCTTGCTAAATTGAAGTATTTATAAGTGAAAAAATGTAAAAACTACGCACTGGTAGACGTTTTATGAAAAAACTTGTGTAACAAATTGAAAGCAGTATTAAAAATTTTTTTATTTTATCGTGCGATATTGTACCGCCATGTTTTTTCCTGTCGATTACGTATAGACAAAGAGCATCCCAATACAGACGGAGACGAACGTCACATGTCTACTTTATTTCTTTATAACTTTATTTCTTCATAACTGTACGGTAAATAATGTTCAATTTTGTTCAATAAGCGCATTAGATGTCAAGCTTTCAGCTGATATTATAGTTTTTAATACATAAGTCGAGTTTCTAACTTTTGAGTACATTAAGCATTTCCGAAGCAGAAATTAATTAATATCTCATTAACTAGACGATAAAATGCATTCGAATTTTACATAACGGCGCAGGAGCCTCAACTCTTTTGATTAAATTCTAAATAAAAGAGGTCAGCTTGTGAGATTTTTCTGGCGAACTACCTTAAAGTGGTTGTCTCACGACAGTAAGATCCAAAAGTTTATGACAGTTAGAAACAAAAGCATCGTATAATATACTCGAATGTAATTTTGTTGAAATAACCAATTTACGATTAGTAAGTAATATACAAAAATTATCATTAAAAAAATAAAACATGATGTTATGATACGCTCGATATACACGCGTAGCATGTTTGACGTATGAAAACTTCAAACTGACTTTGTCTTTTATAATATCAGGACGGTGAAACTCAATCAAAATAAACTATCAGTGTTTGAAAAGATTCTGACGATAAAGATTTTACGATACAACTATCTTAAGACAAACTTTATATTCCGATATTTAAATTTTATCAAAGATCAGTAACGAATCAGTATCCTCAATTAATGTCTGACTCGATTATTCAGCTTCGCAGTGGGACTCGACTTACGATGCGAGGCAATTAGGATCGTCAAATCCTAATATCGAACGTGTACTGTCCGACATTATAGAAAGCGTGAACTCCCGCATCTCAAACTGATGTTTTCAGGTTGGTTAGTTAAAACAATTTCAGATAAGCTAGAGACAGGTTAATTTATTAATAACTATTAATAAGAGTAAGGTGGTCTCAGGAGAGACATTGAGAACAAGTGGCAAGAGTGTGTTGTCGGTCAAGTCCGATGCTTACTTCATAAAGTGAAGTTTTTGACTACACTTCGTGACTGGTGACGAGAAGTTTCTCTAAAAATAGAGGGGTGCATAGCCACTTTTCCTTCGGATATAACTGCTAATTCCATTGGTGCAAAATTAAAAAATCCGAGAGTAGGAGTTTCTTACTTGTCACCAATCACGAGAGGGATCATTGGGATAAAGAATGAACATCTATCTATATACTGAACATCCCTATCGAAGATCAGGCCTTACTTGGGAATTCCGCCTGACACTCTCGTCATGACAATAAGACTTTTTCGCGCTTGACCCAAGCTTCGAATGGACGTCTGATGCTAGAGTATATGGTAACAGCTTTCGTGAAAGAGCGTTTCGATTGTCCAAAAGGGTAGTAAAAAAAATGTGTGAAAAGTACAGATGTTTAAAACAGAGAAAGCAGCGTCTGCTAGACAAATGTCAAATAGTCTTGTACGTAGCTCACTGAGTGTGCGATATGGCGAGTAAATTCGTACATAGACTTCTAGAATCTTTTTTACAGCCATCAAGTCAGAGAGGTATGTTCTGAACTGATGAATTGTCTTGGGGCAACGCATAAGTTACAATTAGTTAAAATATCAATGCGAATCGAAATATGATTTATATAATGATAGATTACATTGTATATAACATTGACTTGTTCCGTATGCGACGGAACATCGATGGATAGAATAATACATTTCTTTATAGTAATATTTTCGCATCTCACAGTATTTGATAAAAAGACCGAGATCTCTCTACAAGACAGACGTCAAATATAAAGTTAACAGCGGGTAGAATTCTGTACCCAACCTGTGAAATACACGCATCCACAACGATATTATTATAAAAGCTTTATAACTGAGATCGTAATGTGTTCCCAGCGGGCTACGACTAAAGAGCACTTTGATGAGCTGAGTGTAGGGCGTTCAGCGACATCTTGATGGAGGATTTAGGAAACGAGTTACTGACAAGGAAAGCAAAAAATGTCTGGCACTTACGAAATTAAGTTATTTACCCACTTTTACCATTTTCTTCGTGTCTCTTATCCAACTGTGAAAATGCTATTGTTTTGAACTACTCTTTCCTTTCCCCTATTTCAGAAGATTTCTATTCGACCGTAAAATTTTATCGTTGAATGTGACAGTCACCCTTTAACTTGGATATATGTATGATAAGTGATAACAAGTGTTTGGTGCAGCGACCGATTGCTACCCAACATGTACAAATAAATGTTAAATTTGATATTTAAAATCTCCTGCACGGAGTTACTTCAAACGTTCGTTACACATCGGTTATGCGGTATTAAAATCCTATAATTCAACAACATATTGTAACCTATATGAGATATTTAAGACTATCTAAAATTATAGAAATCGATTATATATAAATATTTATTTATTATCTTAGATTTTGCGACCGATTTCAGTATAAAGGGGGATATTCCACTCGCTTTAATTAACCGTCAGATGGGATTTCCTTGCAGCAAATGATTATGTCTCAACGAGTTTCCCTTCCATTCATTCTCCGTAATGGTTAGCGAAGTCGCCAGTAAAATATTCACGCCGGATTAAATGATGAAAACTGCAATGTCTAATTGGAGAGTTGCGTAAAATAAAGGTAAATATCAAGACGCCGTATGATTGGAAACGAAAAATATTAAATAAAACCGGACGTTACATTTCCATTCGATATCGGTACCAATAATAACGAATTTCGATGTTGCATTTGAGAAAATCAGCAGCTGAGGTTGGCCGTCGTTATATAGACATTCATGAAAGGAGTCATATTCCCAAATACTTTACAGCTTTCACAATGTATTTTGAAATGTCTCTAAACTTGTGGAATTTATAGTAATTAAATAGTGGAGTGTGATTTGAGGAATGATCATAACAGAATACGGAAGAGCGACATCGTAAATTAACGAGTACATTACGAAGATGCACATTCTGAAGATTTATGATTATTTAAAAAACTCTGCGAATTCCAGTGTCCCCAATACATTAAGTAACCTACTAAAAAAAGGGAGCCTGTATCTAACAGCACCAATTTAAAAAAAACAATCCGTCAGAATCTCAACATCTTACCATACTTATATATACACGTTATATATACACCATGGACGAGTTTAAAAAATAAAACTTATAGTCTAATAGTAATGTATAGTAAATCAATGGAAATTAATAGAAAACCATTTATTATGTTCAATAAAAGATTATTGGCAGTTAAGAAATTTTGCTGTGGGAATACCTAACATGAAACACGACTACGAGTACCTTTACTATACATAAGGTTAAAATATCAGGTTCATTTACACTTGAAACTTTTTACTCCGGTAAAACTTTCAACGTTCAATCGATTCAAGGTCGTTCAGTACAAATAAATCATCAACATCTGGTTTCTATTGAATCATTGCAATATTTGGCACTAGTAATAATGCAAAAAACTTGAAATGGATTAAATTTTTGTACAAATTCTTATGTTGTAGAAAAATCATTAATTTTTATGGAGTGATAAAAAAACACTTTGAAATTCATAAATATAACCACGTTACTAACAATAAGAAAAACCTTTCGTAATTGTGAAGTATTAACTGCAGTAACCAAGACGATTCGTGGTAGACTGCATAGCAGAGCGTGTGATGAATGTTGCATTAAGGGGTTGCGTTTCAAATCACGTCCACGGCATATCCATCTACATTCCGCACTCCGCAATGGCATCAGAAGCAACCCCATCAGATTCAGCAACTCAGTGCCAACCCCGTCTATCACGTTCCATCCGTTCTACTCTACAGCCCACATCGAACACTCGTACTAAACTCAGAAGAAAAGAGGATGCCGAACGATGGTTGTGAGAGGGCGAGCGAGAGAAAAAGAGTGAGGGGGGGGGGGAATAGAGCAAGAGGGAAGGCTGAGAGAGAGAGAGAGAGAGAGAGAGAGAGAGAATAAGAGACAAGGAAAGAAGGGATAGTGCAAAGAAATAGTCAGTGCGAAGGAAAAAAGGCAGGTGGATGAGGAAGATAGATCTCTATCAAAACGGATGAGGGTGATACAGAAAAAAAATACACACTCGTATCCTACACGTACATACACGACTGATACCTTTTGCATATAAACCAGCTCCGTCTTCTTGCCAGCCATGCGTACGTGTTATCGTGTAGATGAGGGTGAACGGGTGAAACTTTTATAGCACCGGAAGTTTCCAAGTATTCAGTTTCCGTGGAACGAATTTTTGTCATACTTTTCTTGCTATCTTTTTCTTTCATACATTTTTACAACTTGGCAGGAAAAGCGCTCTGAAATTACGATAGTAAAAGAATAATTAAGGCAGTCGTCTGATTTAGAGGGTCAAAAAAAAATTATTTTTTTTCTATAATCGATGGTTTAACTATTGGAAAGTATGTTCTTAAAGTTTTAGAAGTCAACTCGAATTATTTTGGAAGATACAGATCCGAGAACAGGTAAGCGTCGAGCAAGTGTGCGAACGCTTGGCTAGAGCAGGTCGGCTGGCGCGCGCGGTAGGGTACGTCAGGTATTTTGGTTCTCCGCTCGAATTATAATGTTTAGAAAAGGTACAAAGGGGCTGTCTGACAATGCTTTGGATTCGTAGTTGCTCCGAATCTTGTCGACTACAGATTGTGAGTTCTACATTATGTATCCGAAAGGGACAACTTGAATTCTGGGGATAAAATCGTACAAATTGTCACCTATATGGCTGCAGGCATGTTCAATGAAGACTATACAGCAGTATTGATGATGATGGGTTTGCTGGAATTGAGTATTGGCCAACAGTGCAAAATTTTCGCAGAACTGAACGACGCCCAACGTATAACGCGGGAAAACCGACGCCAAAGTTACAGCGCTAAGGAGGCTCGCACTACTCGTAGACTCCAAAAAATGCAGCAAAACGAGTTTTTTGAAGAAGCAGAAGGACTACTCTATGGACCAGGCATAGCTGGTTAGCATTATATTCCTGTAAGTTACCAGTAACTAATATTTTTCCGACCGAGAACTTCAACCCGCGTTTTCTCGAAATCTCGTTTTTGTGATTTTTCCAAATCGGCAGGCATGATAGCGAAAAGAACTATTTGACCTATCAACTCAAACCAAAGTTCACTCTCTAGATTATTGAAAAATATACTAAATGAACTAAAAACATTGATAAAAAAGTCGTTTTATGTTTTTTATTGCATGAACAAAGAAAATTTTTTTTGGAAAAATCGCTTTTTTGTTGAAGCTTGAAAATTAATGTGATTTCATGGTTTTTCTTTTTTTTTTGTTTACCTATAATAAAAATATATGGCAATTATATAAATCATTTTGGTTCTTTTGTTTCAGACAAGAATTATGCACACCGTCTTTCCCGCCAATCCGAGACTCCAGCGGCGAGGCGTTTCAATGGTCAGCTAGAACTCCGCCGTTTTGTGACAATTGGATGATACAAATTTTTTTGTATTTTGTAAATGTGCTTTAAAATATACTGAAAATTTTAAGACGTTCCCTTATTTCTCTCCCTATAAAAAAACTCGTGAAAACCACCTTTTTTTAGACCTCTAAACCAGACGACTGTCTTAACGTATATTTCCAAAATATTAAAATCTTGTTTTGATGATAGTTGACCTAAAACATCTTATGTACATCAAGTTCGATTTTCACCGTTAGCAAAATGTACCATTAATAATAGCGATTCACCAACGGTAACTTCTTCGAGCATGACTTACACAGTGTCTCTTATATATTTATTACCTCGATATAGTACAAACTCATAAGTAAAAAAGTCATAATCATCAATTTTCAAATTTTCTGACTCTCCTCAACAAACTACAATTTTCCACATAGTTTATACTAAAGAAGTCACTAGTAGACTTAAAATCGAACTCAGAACCATAAATTAGCAGAAACTTGAGAGTGAGCTACAAAGACAATTAAAGACTTTATTTTTTCATAAAAGAAAGAAAAAAGGGAAAACGATACGAACATCATACTGAAAATCAATGATGTGTCGGGAAAAACTAAGAGAAAGAAGAAAAATATACGAAAAAGAAAAACAAAAAGAGGATGGAAAAGCGTTTTCTAACAAAATGGATTTCGCGTCATGTCCACAGTTTTGCAATTAATTTATCTTATATTTGCACAAAACACTCCATGTTTCATAATCGAAAACAGAAAATCTTTCTCTAGACCAGTGTATCATTCCACCCTCAAAATCTCCACTCTCGTTTCTCAAGCACGTCAATCGCCATCACATTCATAAGCAAGCATTTGCTTGTTTTTTGTTACATCGCATTATTGATTATTACTTGAATCTTCCAGTGTTGACATTGAAATACTTGCGTAGAATCAGAGGTTAACATCATATCAACGATGTACAACCTGTCAATGCTCGCTATAGACTACATTACTATACTTTCTGCAGCTATCAGACAATAGGACCTTATCTCTCGGGACTGTTTTGTGATATTGAATACTAAGCTACCTTTCGGCCAAATACGTGTTTGACATACGTTTATGCTTTGCGATGACTTCAATGAGAATCTTTGTCCACGACGCAAAAATATTTAGAGATTTTAGTGGCACTGAAATATCAGCGGTCGTTAAGCTAGATTCTATAATACAGTAGTTATATATGTAAATATCTAGGTAGGGGGAGCAGTACGTCCATACAACGTAAACTATACTTACTTAGTTTATTATTTAATTTCATATGACGTATCTAAAATTCAGTCATTGTATAGATTCTCGTAGCCACGTGCTACTTAATCGCGAACGTCGACAAAAAATGTGGCATACGTTGCGCAAAATGCGCATTGCCTCTAAAAAATTCAGAACCCGCCATGTCAGGAAGCTTTATTACAGGATGCTCAATCATCCATTGATAACCGCTATCAGTTATCAGCGCTATTTTGACGTGGAGGGCAATCTACCCCTTTTGCCCATTTATCTGGTGGCGTTAGGGTTAAACTTCATCGTGCTTCAGGCTTATCCTCCTCGCCTCTGTTTGGTTCTCTCAATTGAACGTGTGAAATATAAGTTTTCAGGTCCATTAAACTCTCTCAGTGATATCCTCGTATTTTTTTTATTGATGAAAGGTTACAGCTTTCCTGGAAATTCATACTCATGGATATTTAATATATAGACAATAACGAACTCCATTAACAGTTTCGAAAATTTTATCAAGATTTATCATTGCGATTGTGTTTTACAAATTTATTTTGTAAATCGTACTAGGACTTATTTCTGTTCAAATGATCCTCATCTAAACTTTTTAACGACACAAAGGTGATAAGGGCACAGCTAATAGTGAAAGGGATGAACGTGTAGTGGGTACCCGTATTTAATCACAAATTATAATATTTAATATCCATCTAACCTCAATGGTTAACATATTCTAATTTTATTATGACGAAAATATTGTACATGAATTAAGTACAGCCATATATGACACTCGTAAAAGATTGAAATCATCTTTCCTACCGAGATGCTCGATTGACTAGTGCGATCGATAGAAAAACGCGGAATGGACGATTAACTGACGAGAAGTTGTAGCGAGATAGAGAAATAAGGTAAAAAAATTTGTGAGGATCTTCGGTAATTGTGATTGCAGAGGCAAGGCCCATACACGGGCCCATATTCACCATCCGCTGTACATATTAGCACAATGATTTAGAAAATGCTTTTGAAATCATGATACTTACAAGTACAAATGCTCAACTGTACTATCATTCGAATAAGGAAGTTTCATGTTTGTTGACCAGGAATGCGCATGTCTAGTCTCCCAGTGCATATATCATTAATATATGTGAACAACTATTGGATGAGGTAAAATGCCATTCAACGTAACACAATATGTGCGGTTTGCAATTCTAATACTGCAGTGAACATCCATGGGCGTAGATACGGAATCAAGAGGAGATACGATATAATTCAATTAAACTGCTCACCACTTAATGTATACAGCCGGTCCACGAGTTTGTTGCGTTTTTTTTGACAAATTGTAAACAATGAAGTCTCCAACAAGGAACACGCGTCACTGTATAAAATGTTTGTTAAAAAGTATTTATAATGTATCGTTTTATACTAAATATATTTTAGTTTTCTATTTTAACGTATCTTTACATTATTTTATGGAAAACCACATATAATTTGCTAAGGATTACATTGCTTGCGAACTGTCAACAAAAATACATTGAACTCGTGGACCGACTATACATTAGTGTGTTTAATATTACAGAGCGCCAATACCTTCCTAGATAACCAGAAGAGAGAAGCTAGCTGCACTTCGGCTCCAGTACGTTGCTATACCTCGTACGATTAAATCCCCACGGAATGACAAAACGCCGTAAGACAATTACGATTAGACCTACTATCCGAAAAAAATCAATTTGATTGTATTTCCCTGCATTACGGTTGGTTTTTTTATTTATTTGTTCTAAACCACTACGAAGTATCTGTAGATGGACACTGTAAACTAGAGTCTAATATTGCAATGTAATACCACTGCGACACTTTAATGTCCACTTAAACCGCAACTTTGTGTCCCATAACCATTCATTTCGCATTACGACCCGAGTTAGCGTGAAATTACTTAGTCCATTCATCGACGGATCCTACTTAACCCTTATAGGGCGGTGTACTTTTTGTCAAGATCTTGTAGTTTTCATAGCAGAAAGTTATAGGTACGATTAATGGATTACTTGCGTGAAAATATTGAACCAATTTACAGAGAATACATTGTCTTCCGACCCTCTTAGAATTAATGTAATTTTCATTATGAACCGTATGCGTAGTATGTAGTATTAATCAGCTAATAGTTGGACGAAAAATTATTTCGGTTGTCTAATCATTCATATAAGCTGTGACATGGTAGATTTTACCCCGTCAGGTCCTCAGCGGGAACTGTAGTGGTTCGCGGCAAAAGACGATTGTAGAAAAGAAGCCAGGCAAGATCCCACCACCTCAAGGGCCAACACTGTTAAAATTTTTCTATTTCAGTTTCTGTTGTTTTATTTTTGCTATATCCCATGCCGCGAATATTGTATTCGCGGGCTTACTGAATCTTGAGAACAAACAGCGAAGGATCATCGACGTGGGATGAAAGAGGACGAAAGGCTGAGGGACGTCAAGGTGCCAGCGGGGCCCTAGCTGCGCGTGATGTCGCTCACCACACCAATCACCTCGCGACTATAACCAATTCTACGCATAATATCACCTGAGCTACATGAATTGGTCTATGCGTACCGAGTAACAATCAGGGAGTTATTACCCATCCTGCGTGACAGAGACCGACGAACTACGGAGCATCCACAACGCACGACAACCCGTGAAGGAGATCCACTGCTAGCGAAAATAGGAACGAATTCTCACAAACTGGGAATCCGGAGACGCCTGGTGAACCTTTGCGATTCCTATGGGACAAAGGAGCCCATCGCGGGACAGTTTGTTATCGCTGTTTCCGAATTGTACGAATTGTCGCGCAAACATATTTTGAACTTTGGCGTGTGGTGCCATATTAGAGATTTCTGATTAGGGCCGAAGGACGAATTAGAAGTGGTTGCAGATAAGGTGGTGGTGCTGCCGATTACGATTGAAAAGTAAGGCTAATTTTTCTTCCTGTCTGGAATGTCGACGACGCGAGTCTTATTTTTGAGCCGTTCCGGTTTTCGGGGATTCAAGTCTGAGGAAAATCAGGACGTTGTCCGAGGCCGCATTGAAGGGCCAATTTTCCGGAATAAAGAAACGTAGAGATTTTGGTAAGCGATTGTTGTTTCGTGAACGACGAAATCTCGTAATACCCCGTGTTTTGGACTTTTTGATTGTGTCTGTGGGTACGTGGGAGAAATTCCCACAATTAGAATTGCGTTCGTCCAGGGTACGAAATTCCGACGATCGGCAAGGGACTGTGTTCGCGTAAATGTTTTGCCCATCGTGGACATATTTATTCGCGTTATTGTGGATTCATCTGAGTTTATATTTGTTCGAACGATTGGTTTTCTCAGCAATGGTTCAGTGTTTGATCTCCGAAATATGTTGTATCGCGTTCAAATTAGGGACGTGTTGCCGAGAGAAACGAAATGGTCCTTGAGATCGTGTTTTGATATGTCGCGATTATATATTTGATATGTTTGTTTTGAAATTTGTATCGGATTGTACGAAAGGATTTATTAACTTTTGAGATTTTCAAAATTGTATCCGAGTGTCCGACAGTATTTATTGAATTGGATGAATTTGACTGCGCAGAATAGATCGCGAAATTTGTTCGTAGTAATTTATCATAACATTGGTTAGAAATGAGAACTTCACAATTTTTGGCGCGTTTGACCGTAACAATTTTTTTGTGTGAATTACTTCGTTGTTTCAATTGCGATCTTATTGGGTTTTCTATTTACTCAAAAAATTGTTTGAATTTGGAAGTTTTGTATGTACACGCGTGGTCACGTCAGAAGTTTGACGCGCGAAATGAAGATCGATTTTGTTATTGTTGACCCAAAAACTAATCGTGTTATTTTTGTTGGAAGCTGTACTTATTTCGAAGATCTCCGCCGCCTCCGGGAGCTGGGCTAATCGACTTGGTCGAAATTTGAATTGATATGAAATTAATGTGGGAGTTCGAGTCTCCCGCGGTTCTCTCGCGAGAATCTGACGCTCAATAGCATAGTTCTTAGTTCGAAGTTAGAATAGGTTAGCCCCGGGTTGCCGAGGATGGGAAGAAATCGCGTAAGTTTTGCGCCGGTCAGTCACACATCTCCTGGCGAGGTTAGATCGCGTAAAAATTCGTCACAAAGCGTACAAATAGCTCATAGTATGGAATTTAATAACTTGAAAGACTGGGAATATGACATAGATCACTTTCTAAAAACATGTGATAAGTGCTATTTAAGAATTTTCATAGGAATGTACATGGAAATATAATTTAGTCACAATTTCATTCAGCTGACAGCGAATTCCATTTGTAGCGATCACGATACACAGAACTCAATATGTTTTATTTGATTAACGTTGAAAAGGCTCCTTCTTAACTTCTAGTACAAAGAATATAATTAAGATAATATGTCTTTACATGCGTTACATTTAAGCAATTTTCGACTTTTTATGTGACACGAATAACTCTAAATCATGTAATATGCATCGTTAAAATATTGCAGAAAAGTTATTTTGCGTTCTAGTTTGCGTATGTGCATCAATTATGTTAATTAGGCAGTTTAAAATATACCGATATACAACAGGTTACAAATCCATGCAGGGCAAATTACGAAATAAGCGGGAATACACTGGAAAATGAATCACACGCATGATCTCTCCACAATGTAAATTTCTAGATCGTTTTCCCCTATTGTTTTATGTACGAACGACAGAACATGCCGCAGTGTCCTATTATTCATGTCCTTGAGTGTATGTACATTGTTAAAAAGGTTGAGGTTCAAAATGGCATAATATTTCGATTCCCGAAGACATTAATCCATTCGTGAGGGCCAATGATGAGCATGTTCCATGTTCCTAGTCGAACGTAGAACAATTACGCACTTGCGCATATGTAGAACGCTCAGTCCCTATCAGCCCCTAGTGCATAAGTCGACACCGTGCACGTAAGATACTCACCCAGGAATTGAGAATGTATTGTGGTACATGTACGATGGTTTGACTACAAAAAAACATTTTTTTTTAAATTCGTACGATGACTGGTTGAGAAATGTATAACTCATACTGCAATAGTACGGCGCTAGACAGTCAATGTATGTGCAGTATGAAGCACGTAGATGTACGGCGATCGTTAAAAATAGGTTAATAGAAATTAACTCAAATGTAAACGCAGTAAAACACCAAACAATTAGAGGCAGGGAAAGAGAGAAATGTTCCGTCCGTATGCCACTGCCTGTATTCGCATTATCCCTTCACCACCACCATCCCCCGCACAAGGTTGTGGTATTTCTCCCATGTTTGCATGTAACCAATTCATCGTGGTACCTGGGTGTGACATCACTGCGTCGATGGTACTTATAGAACATTTATCGAAAATCATACTATACATAATATACATTGTTTATGTATTGTAACTATATATATTAAACATTTCTGTTCTGTTGTTTACCGATAGAATGTGCCTTTTTAATTGATACCTTAACTTTTTTTTTAAATTCTCTAGAGAAGCCAAATATATAACCGAACGAAATACTTGAGTTCGCTTGTTGTGTCTCTCTTCATGCAAGCAGAGGATGAAACGTCAGTTACTGAACTTCTTATCACTGGAGTCAGAAGTACCTTTCAAAATGTCTCCTTCGGTTGAGTATTCCGTGAAACGGGAAAATTAGAGCTACTTCTCAGATTGCGATATTCTTTCGTTAACTCAGCTAAACTTCTTGTTCAAAATCTCGACATAATTCCGTATGAAATTTTGTACCCAGTTAATAATACTAATATGAAAGCCGATAGAAAGTAACGTGAAATTCACGCGATAAAGTTTCTTTGCAAATTAAAGAGAATCTGTAAAGAAAATTATAAAATTATTCAAATTTACTCAATTCAAACTTGGAAGTTTACGGATTGAGATTACAGATAAGCAAGTATTTACATAATTTGTTGATTTTTGATAAGTTATACGATTCTTATAGAAATCCAGCATTGCTACGCAATATTGTTTGTGTTCCTAATGCTAGAATGTCTCCCATTTTTTTTATAATTTGGCATACGCTCTTGCCTATCGAGAGTTTGCCACACCCCCCACTGTTTACAGATTGTTATTTTGGCGCTGATTATCGGATTTTGATTGTTTTTACTTAATCAGTGCGCAAGGATATAACAAACAAAAATATACATATATAAATTTTAGTATAAATAAATATTTTCGAAAATGTAAATTGAAAAAAACAGCGACGAATTAAATAACAATAAATTATTTTCTATGGCAGAAAATTGAAAACTCCTGCAGTTTTAGTTATTTTTTATGTTACGTCGCAGTAGGGAGATTTAGCAGAGGAGTACTGTGGTTTGAGTTTAATACAATGCGTAAGAACAACAGTGTCCAGCGGTAAGGATGCAGAGGACCACCGATGTATAATAATTACATTAAACCAGATAATTGTATTTTTATTATATTTCTATACGCGTTACATCAACGTCGCCGCGAGCCGTTTCGTTTTCGAATTGTTGCTATCTTCAGGAACTACCTTACTGATATCCGCGGGATCTACCTTACCGATTGCTTGAACTCTATCCCACGTCTTCGAACTGTCCTCTTCCAAATATATGTACGTCTGCCGACAGTCAACAAGAAGTTCACCAGCCATTCTGCCTGCATGGAGCAGATCCAGCTATCCCTACTGCTCTACGAGTGCGAACTATCTCTAGTACCAGTTTCTTTAGAGACAGTTACGGCCACAGTCCAGTTTTGTGGCACAAAATGTCTTGACGTGACGGCACCAGCATTAGCCGCACCATGCCTGTAGAACTTAATAGGGCAGCTTCCCCCCGGGAAACTAACAGATTATCATTACGACTACTTTCGTAATGAAACCAGAGAGTGTGCACTAAACATAAAGTGTCCGACTGCCTATCCTTGAGTAAACTATTGTTTTCTATCTATCTTTCATTTGTGAAATGTGCTGCGAGAATCTATAATAATTTTTCATTGTTTCTCAGGAAACAAAGTTCCTCTGAAAGATACTATGACGTATTCCATACATCAACATAGTTTACAAATGATCCGTGGCTGCTCCCAACGTGCTGAAATTTAAAAAAGATCTGAAAACCATGGTCGTTTTCCAAATTCCCCGGCGGTTCAGCTTTAGCGCACTGAAAATGTTAGAGGGGAATATTGGGGCAACGAGAGAGAATTTCGGAGTGGGTGGATAGGCGCGCAAAATGACTGCGCAACGAGTAGGAAACCGTTTCGTTTATTACTATTAAAATCCCATCACGTGCAATATGTTTCCCAAAGGCGAGTCACGACTACTCAGAGTCGTGATGGGTAGCCTGCCCAAGACCTGTTCCTATATTGGTGTGCCTACCGAATCTGAGAATCTCCTCGCGGCGCGATTCGTGATCCTAACAGGTTTCGTTGGAGACGAGCTTCCCCTTCGTAGGGGATGTGCGCTCTGACGTCGGTAGCCACCATAGGGATCCGTGTGTCCACATCACTCCCGTTCGGCTATCTTCGCGCGCAAAATATTCTCTAAGACCACTTTCGCGGAGCTTACAGAAAATTGGCTGTCCCATAAAGCTGTTAAAAAATCCAAATAGTGGCAGCTATCATTCTGTATATTTCCATGGTGCGGCGTTCTGGGTCCATGAGGGCGTTCATTGGGCACTCGGTATTCCACACACTCGGCCACGCACTTGCACTATATTCGTAAATACAATAAATGAGAGCCAAGGTTCTCTGCGCGATTATCCGATATAATTCGGCTATCGCCCGAGCACAGAAGAAAAAGTTCTTTTCTCGCGGTCTGCCGGACACCCGAGCCCTCCCCAGAGAATCTCCATAACACACTATCTTCACCACCTACCGCTTTCCGCGGTAAGTCAAAAATCAAAACAATCCTCCTCTTCAGCGCCCTCCCCGTTAGCGTTAAGTTGCCGGGTTACCGATAGTATGTCCCGGCCATTGGGCATCTCTTGAATCAACCCAAAAGGGCCCCGTGCATCGACCGCCGGTGAACTATTTTACCCCGTTTCCTCCTCCCAGACCCGGGACTTACGAAATCTTAAGAGATGGAGGCCGGAGGCACCGCCGTTCCGTTGGCAGTGCGCGAAGGTGCGGGGCTTTTGTAATGTGTCGTCCTAACGCCACGTTACAATATATACTCTGCATGGCACCTAGCGTTCCAGGACCGCTTTCTTTGATCCTGAGACATCTTCGGCACTGAACGCAGAAACTAATCGTTATATAGCTGGGATTTTAAATCCAGGTATATTTTTTAGTTTCTTTAATCAACCTGTTATTTTTCTTTAACAAAATCTCTTCATGTGAAACCGGTTGCGATTCTGTTTGATGTATAACCGAAGATCGCTATTTCCGTAGAGTGTCCTAATTTATCTCTTGACTATGCCTCTGGCCCTTCAGCCTAAATGACCTCCTCCTGAACGCTTTTGTTGCCATGATTGATTATACAAAGTCTGTTAGCTACTTTATCTCGTTTCTTGTTTTCTATATTTATGAAGGGTCTCTCGATTTTTGTCACGACGAAAAGCAATGCATTTTAATAGTTTGATTTTGGAACCTCGCAATATCTTTCTCCTGCAAGCGTGTGTACCTTTAAACTCTCTTTCGAGGATCGAACACTCCTTTGCGGTTACCCAGATGTCCTAGAAGCAACACTTTAGCTCGTGTAAACCAGAGATTATGAATTAGACTTTAGATTTCATTTTGATGCAGATAAGAAAGGTTTTCTGAATTTCGAAAATTAACTTTAGAATGCCTATACAGAATGTAGAAGACTCTGTGAGTTTGTGTATATTTCACATTTTTTTGAAGGATCTCTTTTACTGCGGCTCATAACATCGAGAATATTTATTGAAAGTCTCCCTTTCTTTTCATATACTTCCTTGTTTTTTACACTCTGGTATATTAATTTAAAAAAAAAACTGTTAACGTCTAGTAACTACAGTCAAAATTTTATCCATAAAATGACGCAGAGTCTGTCGGACTCTTGATAGGCATATACAAATAATATGACAGGCATTCTAGTTTTAACAATTACTATCAACCTATTCATAAGTTCCAAAGTCTGACCTGCTATACAGTGTTGTTCTCCAGAGCACAGGAGTAAAAAAGGCAATAAAAGAAGATTAGAAATAATAGAAACAAAAAATGATCTAAACTTAATAAACAAACGCTAATTCAAAGATAATAATCTCGCAAGATCGTCCAATTACTAACTTTCACGAAAGCAAGAGAAAAAGAACAAAATATTCTATGCAGGAAATCCGCCGTAAAAATGTAAATAGTTAAACCGCCAGATATGATCCAGTTCCAGATCCCCTACGTGACAAAGTCTAAATAACGTTACATGTATCCCCGCTTATCTACGAATCCCAGTTCATCTACAAATATTCTATCGGCTTCCGAACGTGCTGAAATGAAAAGTAAATGACTGCCAGGTATGGGTTTTCCATATCCGTAATATTCCTTCCTGTCTCGATATCCTGGTGCCGGCTGTTCAGCCACAGCAAACTGACGGAGTTAGAGTAGGGTCCATATTCGAATGCGTATATATTCATAAGGTTCTATGAGTCACATAATGAAAAAACCTTTCGCCTTCCTGGAACAAAGTATCGGTTAGTCACAATGCCGATCTGCGGCACGCAAGTCTTTTCTCTCTGAGTTAATTTCCAGCTCGGAAAATGATCAATCCCGCTGTATGAAAAAGAAAACGGACCGAATAGAACCGTTACCACGCGATATTTACGTATCCGGGTGTCTTGGCCTTCTGGCAAATAAGTTTATGTTTATGTTCAGTAGGCTCTTGTAAAAGATCTTGTCCGCGTATTGGAAAAAAAACCACTCGGGGATCTCCCATCGTTCTCCACTTCATCTTCATCGGAAATCCACAAAGATCAACCACATTCGTCACTTTTATGTTCCTATCCCTCGTACAAACTATCCAAATTCCGAACATTCATGCTCATTCACATTCATCCATATTAGTCCCTTTATGCTACAAGAGAGATTGATTTCGATTCGCCAAAATCAGTTGAAGCGATTTCCGATTCTCGGTGCACATGCCTCGTCAGCTTGTCTCGTAGACGATGTTTACTTGTACGATGACGCGCGGACTAGATATTGGCGCATCAGTGTGTGAGTAGGATAACTGGTTGTTTCCAAATTCTCCTGCATGAGGGTGAATCGTATTGCGTTCCTATGTGTGCGCCATTTACAGGAACACGGGCTTGAAGCGAGGAAATCGCACTCAAAAATCGAAGCATCGAAAGCACTCTCGTTAAATGTATTTGACTCAATTGAAACCTTCTGATGAAATTTCAAACTCTTTAAAGCGCGATTATTCGATCATTCTCTAGAAAATTATTTAAGTAAAAGTAAATATTAATATTCACAGTTTGATGGGGGTGTCATGGTCTTTGCCAATCATGGTGCAACACGTGTCATATTGTTTCATGAAACTGTAGACGAATATTGAAAAAAGGGCTCGGTAGGGATTGAAAAGTATTATCAGAAACACACCATATGACTGCAAACACTCAACATGAACTCGATAGAAACATTTTAGGGTGCCAATAAATCGTGCTGTCAACCAGCAGATTTTCCTCGCTTAGAACTTAAGGCTTCTGCCATAGCGAGCGCTAATAGTAGTCCATGTACATGGTAGTAGTACCCCCAACGTGTGCAGCCGTGGTCATTGATGCTCATTCATCATAGTTCATCTTTAATTAGGCGGTGTTATACGTAATAATTGCAGATTTTTACATCATAATTCTAGCTGTTTTGCTCATTGGCTCACAATGATGAGTCTTGAATGTTTAATGCAGATTCTCAGCTCCAAGGTGAACAATATAAGCGACATTTTCTTGCCTCTATATGTCTCTGTGTAATTGTGCACTACTGAGGCGCGGGATTCTACAATAGTTTTACGGCTCACGATAGCGTGCAACAGAATTATTATGCGTTACGCGTATTTTCACATTTAACCAAAACAGTTCCTCTCCTTAAAAGGAACCTCTATCGTGACTTTTTTCAGCATGTCTCGCATCGTGAAAGTACGAGTTTGAAATGGGTTTTTGGATAACTTCGCGTTCGAATGCATGATAGTAATTCAACTAGTTGCCCTTTGAGGATATCCCAACATTGTGATTAGATTTCCCTAGAACCGCACCAATGAAAAATTGAACTGAAATATAATGTCAAATTAAAAGCTCTTTAGAAGATAATGAAGTGGTCTAATAAAAATTCTAATGTTACACTCCTTTTAGTTAAAACATGTGGCGGGGTTAGCCATACAAAAAATTGGAACCATTACTTCATAAAAAAAGTAAAAGAAAATTAAAGAGCTTATTAAAAGCTTTAAAGACATTTATAAATCAAACTGGGAGTTCATCCTCCTGAATCCAAAAAATACTTAAATGACAAGAGAATAGGCATATAAAGTTGGCTTAAGCATAATGAAATAAAATATGCAATATGCCGTGCTGTTTACTTGCTAATTAATTACACTATCTTGAATTTTCTTACTTTAAGTGTTTATCTATCTTCAAAATTACCACAGCTGTACAAAACCAAATGTGAACATCATATATTTGAGATTGTTCAATTATTCGAGTACTTCCGAGATCCCCCAAAAACAATTACGTGTAAAAAACTACGCCAAGTACAGGAGTGCTGTGAATTCCTCTAACAAAAATTATTGAAATTATATTATTGAGTCCAAGTACATAAGTTACTACATGTTTGCCAATTATACGATCCAGCACCGGCCCATCATTTTAATTATGTTTTCAAAATTTCCTATAACGTTTTCGCTGCTCTTTTACGTTACTACTGCTTCCCGTAGTTGATTATGATTTAATGGTCATCCAATAATTTATAAAACCTTAGGTGATTCCTTATCG
>JAYRCB010000763.1:84567-98029 GCA_036026315.1 Trachelus stipa | reverse complement strand
CCCCCCCCCCCCCCCCCCCCCCCCCCCCCCCCCCCCCCCCCCCCCCCCTCCCCCCCCCCCCCCCCCTCCCTCCCTCAAACAGTTACTAATCACAACGATCCTGGGAGCTGAACTTCTTTTTTCGAAAGACTGTCTATGTCCCACAGACAGTTTTATTACTATAATTCCGATGTAGCGCATCTATTGAGGATAGAATATGTCCCTACATTGTGAGGAGGCTCAGTGCTGTCCTAGAACTGGCAGATTCTTAAGATGAGCTCCCATAGTTGCACTATAGTGCTGTTGGTGCATACCGTGGGATGCACTTCTATGTGAGGCTTTTAACGTATCCATCATTGAGATTGAGATAGTTTGGAATGAAAATGGATGGAGAATGGTGGGGTACAAGGACGAAACGTTACACTAGATTAATAGACTATAGATATAAATACCATTTACCTTAACTCTCTCTCTTCATGTAGAAACGTAGGCAATGTTTTGTTACTGAAGTACGGTTTAAGCGATGTAGAAAACATGAGCACAATTTGAAAGACACAAAAAAAAACAGAAATGACAGCACTGATAATGCAGCTAACATAACATAACATAACAGTGTGCCTGGTTGACCCTTTGAGGCATAGTAGTAAGTATACTTACCACCTTTTTATTCTCACACTTTCATAAAATATTTCCAATTTAAGAGATTCCTGTCAGGTTCTTTGCTTCTTTGAGGTTCATATATGATACGAGAACATACGTGGCTGGTTGAAAAGTGTTTTGCATAGATTGTAAAGTTGTTATAAATAAACAAAGTGTGAAAAATGCCCATTTAAAAAAAATTGTTTTTCACGAACTGTATCGAAATTTCCTATTGAAAATCAATATATGAGGGTTTTTGGAGGTGCTGATTACAAATTTGAGCTCAAATTTCAGAAAATCAAAATGGCGGATCATAATGTAAAAAGTTATTTAATTGGGATAAAATTTGATACTCGGGAATTTTTGGGGTCACTGATGACAAATCTGGGCTCAAAATTCAGAAATTCAAAATGGCGGATCGAATATGACAGATTGAAATGCAAAAAGTTACTTGATTGGGATGAAATTTGATATCTGGAAGTTTTTGGGGTCGTTGATTACGAAACCAAATCGAAAAATTTAGGTATTCAGAATGAGTATCAAATTTCATCCCAATCAAGAAACATTTTGCGTTTTGGTCCGCCATATTGGAGCCGTCGTTTTGAATTTCGGAAATCTGAGCTCGGATTCGTAATCAGTGACCCCAAAAACCTCCATGTGACGAATTTCAAGTCCTTTGAACCCAAAGAAAAATGCGTGCCTCAAAGGGTTAAAACATCTCTACCACTCGCGGTAAGCACTAAGCGGCAAATACGATGTGACCAGAATTGGATTCCCAACAACGTGGGCTCTACTGTAATACGCCACGCATGATTTGCAGTAATCTCTCTCTCCTAACGAGAACACCGTAAACTGACGATATGACCATTGCTGCACTAAATATCATTGTTCTAAAACCGATAGTACTCCATGAAGAGTTGACAAGAAATAATATATTCTCGTGGTTCTAATTCGATATTCTAATACCTTAGCGACTAATGATAAAGGAGCAAGGGTGGTACAAAAATAGTAAAAACTTAGTGCTGTAGCATTACCAGAATCTAGATACCGGGTGGATCATAGTGATAGTTCTCTATGAAAGTGAGGCATGATCAATGATGTTACGTAATAGTCATACAGCTGGCAAATGATAATGCTATTTACCGGGTATCATGGTTTCCGCAGTAATTGTCGATTGTAATCTATCTAACAAGCCACGAACAGGTCAAGTACTGAATAAGATTATTGAATTTGCATTTGTAATGAATTCCATTGTTATTCTGCTGCATTATTATTATTATTCAACATTGCATTAAAATATATCTATTGCTGCTACATTAAATTATCAAGTACTTAACCTTACTTATTTTAATTATTATAATGACTTGACGATTGGCCCATTTGGCAATTCTACAATATGCATTAAATTGTTTGTTGTATAATGTAAATACTTTTCATACTAGACATACCTACTTCTGTTTTTACTGAAAGTCGTTTTTCCGGAATATGCATATCTATACATGATGAAATACTGTAAAGTTCTAGAAACGTCACTTTAGTATAATTACATCTGACAGGATGAAGTGTACTTAGGATATTACCCCAGTACGCTGTCTGTAGATATTTCAAGTCTCGTGTTTTTCTTCGTTCGTCCTGTTTTCATCTCATCTATAACTTTGAGCGTCGCCGCAAAACTTTCTTCTAGGAATATCCAAGTATAAAAGCTAACGAGGAACAACCCGATGTTCGGAGAAGTTGTGCAAACTAACGGTTCAGTTGTTTTTTTGTTTACTTCATTCATTTTTACTTGCCTAGTATAAACGAATCAATCAGATACGAGAAAAGATTCTATTAGGTCGATACGAAAATAATTACGTTTTCTGTTATAAGCCTTTTTAATAAAATTGGTAATAACGTGTTGTTCGCTATGGATCAGAGTAATGGGAGTAGACGTAAAAAGTGAAAAAATTTCTTCAAGAAATGATATTTTGTTAGCCAACATGGTAGTGCATGGGTCAAACGCTTTAAAAAACACTGTATCTCCAGAGCCACTATTGATGGAGTAGATAACAATAAACTGGGTAGCCTATCCATTTGTAGCGATACCGCACAAGGTTGGTTGATGCCGCAATGAGAAGGAATGCCACTCGTTCAACAGCACGAAGTAGGTAAGTTGTAAGGTAAAGGTGGAGAAATGGTGCAAGGGATGGTTCCGAGTGGTACCTCTATCAAATTCTACTTTGCGACGTCTGGAAAAGTTAATTTAACGGGCTCGCAATTCAGAAGCTAAAGTGGGCGAACTTCGGATAGTGCACAATGTGCCCACCAGATATACCGTCTCTCTTTCCTATAGTAATGTTACTTTTATAGCGACTGAGAGGGTTGAGGGTACATTCGAGCGATGGTATACCGACGTCGATAGTGTCTCCATTCATTTAATTGAGCGCGAAAGTTGTACAAGTGATTTTTAGCGAATTTCATTTTTACTCTTATAAACTTCTTTCGAATTCTTTCCACGTATATTATAATGTATTACATTAATATCTTTACTAAAATAAATAAGATGCCTTAAAGGTCATTCTACAATGCAACAGATTACGTAACACGGAACATATAAGCGACGCGATATTCAATTGTATATTTATTTAATTCCATTTGATCCTCCAATCAAGAAGGAGAAAATCGTTTTTAAAACCGACGTTTACTAAGTCTCTACGATTTTGGCTACGTCTTGGACATAGCAACGATATGGAAGCGGTTGCTAGGGTCAATAAGGATTTCACGGAGCATGTAACGTGATGAGTAACATCGAGCATGTCCTGTTCCGTACTCCGTAAAGGCTTACGTGAAAAAAACAATTGCACCGCCAATATGTTCATACGTGAAATGTCATTACCTGTCACCTATCATTACCAACTCTATAGTATTATTCTATTCTATTATCTAGTATTACTCTATTCTACATTTCCCATCGCGAATTTTAACATTAATGCCATGCATGCATTCTTTGGAAACCGAAAATGCTGGGTGTACTACTTTTATATGAATTTTACGCTAATAAATTCAGCGAATTGTTCAGAATTTTTAATATAGACATTTGCGCCCCCGTGTGCACCATATTCGCACAATGATCACTTCATATTTAGTCATTAATTTATAAATTTTATCATTAACCACTGTATAGATATGAGAAAAAATCTATATCCGACATATCTATGTATGTCCGAAGTTTTCCAATAACACCATGACGACGAGTTTCCGTTCGGGAATAATAAAGCTATGATAAAAGCGTGTGTAGAAATCGAACACCTAACTATTAATTTTGAAGGTATGAGAAGATGTTCATGGCATAATTTAAATGGTTTGTAAGGGCAAGCATTATGCAATCCAAATTTTTCCAAGATTATTTTTGTCAACAATTTTATGGCCGTCGATATTTTTGTAAATGAAATTATTTATAATAATTTCATGTTTGTAGGCTGCTGACCATACGCAGCCATAACAAGTAGAAACAAACTAGTTCTTGATTGGGACATTTCGACTGCTTGTACGGATCACCTTCAAGCTTTTGTTATTACATAAATACAAATAAAGTAAGTTAAATAAATTAACTTTAAAGTTGCATAAAAAACAAGAAAGTGTGTCAAAGAAAGTTTTTAGCATGTATATGACAGAAATTATGTTTACAGATAGTTATTGAAAAGAGTACGTAATAAAACCAAATGAAGTCAAAGTGTAAATGCAGAAACGGTTAAAGAGGATAGAACAGGCTCATGATTGTCTAACCAACAGGAAAAGAACGGGACAAGACCAGCTTTTTCCTGTCGCAAATGATAACAGAAATCGAAATGAAGTTGAATTGAGTGTCATAAATTTTTATTCCAAAAATGTTTTACCAGAGTAAAGAAGATTATTAATGGATATAATTATTTTATATTTTTAGTGAAAATGGAAGAATACTGCATTCTATATAAAAAAAGGCAGCCAAAAATGAAAAGGATAGACGACGGCCATAAGAAAATGTGACAACGAATAGAAAGTAATATTGAAAGTTTAGGAAAATAGAGTATTGAAGTATTTAATTTGAATGAAATATTATTTCTTGAAAATATTGTAATATATGACACTTAGCTTACCGATATCGTTTCTGAAGTTAACTGTATTAGAATTAGTGCATATTTTGATCATTTCAATTATGTGTCAACGATGATAATTAGATTCATTGTCTTCAACACTTTCTTTGACGTATTTTCTTCTTTTTTATGTAACTATAAAGTTAATTTATTATCATTAATTCAATTAACTTAACTTTTAGTATTTTTATTTAATAACAAAAGCTTGAAGATGATCCATACCAGCGGTCGAAGTGTCCCAATAAAAAATTAGTTATTTCTACTTACTATGGCTGCATATCGTCAACAGCCTACAAACATGAAATTATTATAAATAATTTCATTTACAAAAAGACCAACAGCCATAAAATTGTTGACAAAAATGATCTTAAAAAAATTTTGATTGTATCATGTCAGCCCTTACAAACCATTTAAATTATGCCATGAACATTTTTTCATATCTTCGAAAATAATATTTAGGTATTTGATTTCTACATACATTTTTATCATAGCTTCATTATTCACGGACGGAAATAGGTCGTCCTGGTGCTACGGATGGCGCAAAAGAGGGAAAGGATAGGATCTGGTAGCAGGTTGTTCCACTTATTTTTCCGAATGCCACCAAAAAGTATTCGAAGTGCTGACGCGACATTTCACTTAGTAGCTTTATAAGCTGACTCCCCGGATTTTCTTTTCTCCTCTTACACTTTTAGCTTCCTTTTCTTACTCCCCTCATTCGTAACTCGCCTCTTACACGCAAAGATTGGGGAAGAGTCGATAAAGGTTACTGATCTACTCTGGAATCTGATACCAATTGGAGATTTGTAAAGCATATAACGGGAACACCAGAGAAACGTAAAATTATCATACCAACATATTAAAATCAAATGGACGATGGCCAACTTTAGCCTTGCTTAATTGGATATGTCTACGTGCAAGTATTTCAAGAAATATTCCTATATGTTAGAAAAAGAAAGACTGAGGCTTGCAGGAAATTTGCCAACAGGCAAATCATATGGCCACGAGCGCAAGCGCAAAATTATGTTTCCTGACACGCGTAAACCCAACCTAACACAAATTTGCCAGTCTGTCATTTTCAGGTTACCAACATGCCAACAAACCCACGGCATCGTTTCGTTTCATGCTGTGACTTCGTTACCAAACGCGGTAACAAGTATCATTCCCAACATCGCCCTCTAACCAGTATTTCTGTCCATAGAGTAAGAAAAAGAAGAGAAAGCTTCTTTCCAAGATAACAACTCATATTTTATACACTCAGTTTTATAGATGTTTATAAAGCAAATAATATCAAAAGCAAATCAATTTAATATTATTAATTTTCTATTATTAAACTTATTTCCATTATATTTAAAAACTTTTCAAGTCCTTTGAAGAAGATGATATTTTTCAATATTCAAACAATTTTGGGTATCTGGTCAACAGGGAATAAAGATACATTTTTAAACATAATAAGCCTAACTCTGCTGAACATTTTACAGGGTTTGGTGAAGTTTCTCGAAGAAGCGTAGGAGAGTCCTGCGATATTTGTGAAATACTCGTCCTCCGGGAGAGGACCATTAGAAGGGACGGCAGTGAAGAAAAAAGAAAATAGAGAAGAAAAAATAAAGAGGAACGAGGACAGGGAGGGTGATATCATGTCATTCTAGAACGGCAAGCATAAACCCCGTAATAAAGAGTTCCCAAGTAGCCGGATCCACGTAGGAATAGTTATCCCGTATATTTACTCGCGCACTAACCAACCCCTTCGTCCTCGCTTTCATGTGGAAAATCTCGGGCAATGGTCCTCGGGAGTCATATAGAATACATTCGTGAGGGGCCAGCCAGCGCGAACCTTTGAAAATCGTTTCTTTTTAAAGCACAATCGTTTTCATGCTACTTTATAATGCTCAGCAATGGACACAGGCTGCATAACACTCTCAAACTCTCCACCCTCTTTTCTGAACCTCATATACGGCTCTCCGACCATTTTGATACATTCTATACGGCCATTACACTTTTGCGAGATATTCTGAGTTATGATGTATTTTATTGCGTACAAGTTTCAAAATGAAAAACAAACGTAGGACGAGATTTAACGATGAATTTTACGGTAGCTTTACGGCACCGGATACGTAGCTCAATAATAACATATTTGAACAAAACGTTGCTCAATAAAACAGTCCTTTCTTTCGATTTCTCTTAACCCCATTTCCACTGGGTATCGTCCATCCTATTACCTTTCATCCTTGGTACGATCAACTGGGCTTCATCCGCGTATAAAACCTTTTTCTCTTACCGTTCGCTGCTGTGAAACACTCTGATTGTAACTGGGGAGGATCGCAGCTTTGCGCGGATTTACCACCTCCGTTTCATGAGAGCCCACTGCAAATGCGCGTAGCAGCCTCTTTCAGAGATTATTACCGTATGGAACAACTTCTGTCTATGGATATACGTATAGGAAAGGGGTTGGGTAGGGGTTTCGATGGGTACCGTCAGTATCGTGTCTGATGGAACGTAGTCCTCGTAAAATCGTAAAAGTTTTTAAGAGAGATCAGGGAGTAATTCATTATGACGGATTTCATGAACCCTTAAGATTGAAAATTATGCATGGTGATATTCAGTTGTTTGCCAATTTTACGTATTACCAGGCGTGTATCAGATGAGTGAATTAGAATGAGGAAATAAAATATTTGAAAAGAGTAAATGAGGAAGGGAGAATCGATATATCGGAACATGTGGTGATATGTAGATCAAGCGGATTCAAATCTGTGATGCTGAGTTGAGAAAAAGGGGGAATAGAAAAAATGTCATATAATGTAACGCCTAATGTAAATTAAAAAGAGTATTGTACCGAGGAGCGTGGAGAGTAGTTGAGGCGTTTATAATTATATTGTAATATTTGAATCTGGGTTATTTTAAGGAAAGATGTGGTGAACCAGGGTCCTTGAGAAAATAATACCGTCGGAGCAATTACAAAATTATAATATGATTACCTCTCCCAAGTAAAAGCTTATACTCTCGAGTATACAAGTCATGTACAGTCAGTGTAAGATTTTGGCTATATAGTATATTGACTGTATTCTGATTGTGTACGAATCATGAGAGATTACGAGATATATGAGAATAATTGTTGATGATATCATAATTCATATAAAAATAAAAGAAATTATTAATAATTGATATATGAATTATTTGTTTGAATAAAAATATCATGTTTCGGATGGTATAATTATATCGTGTGGTTAACCCAATTTAACCATATACTAGCATCGGATCGCGAATTTTAAAGAATGAGTGATAAGATATATATGGGTAAATATTTGGTAAAGTGGTTTGGTAACGGCATCTCAATTTTTCGGAAAAATTTTTGAGATAATTGAGTTTTCGAACTATCAAATTGCAGATCAGTAACCGTGTTATTCAGAACGTTGTGTTTGGAAATTATAAAATAATTCATTTCTACTAAAAAATCAGCTGAAGTATGGAAAATGTCATTCCCCTGATGTGTCTCTGGCTCCGCTTTCTCACCTAAAGAACGAGCTAATTATGAAAATTGCGGATTTACCAAAACGAAATTTACGGTTATATATTTCCAGATACTTGCTTTATATTTTGTAGCGTGTGAATTATTCTTATCTTAACTCGACGCCGATAGCTAAACAAAATCGGAGAGCGAACTATCTTCGAGAATCAACCTACGTTACCTTCGGCCGTCCACCCGTCGTTCATGCATCCGCAAGCCATGCGGGCGCCAGCCAATTCTTGTTTCACCGGGAATTGACGAGCCGGTATCAACTGGGAGTTGGGATGGAACAGGCCCAACTCCACCAAACGAGAGCTCTGACGGAACCTATCAGAAGAGACGATAGTTTAACGGATCCTGTCGATCTTTGGGGTCGCGTACAATCAGCAAATGTAACTGTGTTCCTTAGCGAATCGGTACGTATCATATGGAGAATCTTCACGGCCGTTTCCCCAGGGCATCGGGCGACAGCTGGGCACCACATCCTTAACTCGGGCAGGAGGTTCCTCTTCTGCCCTTAACCATAACAAACCATAATTCCGCCCGCTCTACAGCCCTTTGCCCATCTCCAGCGGGGTGCCGGTATCTCACCCGAGCTTCTGCCGGTCCGTGGAGACGTCTCCGTCGGGTACTCTCCTCTACCGGGCAACTCGGTACGTCGAGACTATCTCCCCACGGCAGATTCGAGTACCTCGACCTCCACTAACTCATAATTAAATCTGACGAGAACCTTGACATAACTAGGCGAATCAATCCGAGAACGTAGCTTTTGAGCAGGGTGGCGACACGAAGGGAACCAGAAATCGAGAACATCAACTATATCGGTAACCGAAGCCGCTGTGGGACCGTGATTCGAAAAATCACATCACAACTTATAGATATGCAAAAATAACAAAAGTTTATTCAATTTTCAGTTAATAAGACTTCCCTGCGTGTCACCGTGTTTTTGAGTAATTCCCCTGTCGGTAAGTATAAGTCAATTTTCATGCACAAAATGTATGCCACTATGACTACAATGTATATGGTTCTACATAATTTGATCTAAGTTTGAGAACACGTATAATTGGTTGGAGATAGTTTGTCCACGTTAGTCGCGGCTTGGTCTTTAACTGGGAAAGTCATATCCATACCAGTAAGTTTTGTCATTCCACTGTGCTGTGTTTTTTTCTTTATTCAACGAAAGTGTTGTAAAATATTTCATGTGTTATTGAATGTAAAATGAAAGACAAAACAACATTGTATTAGCATAAAATCTATTTCTGAGCTTTTGACCCATAATTTAAGCATATAAGGGTGAATCCGTAATTCCCCTGACAACATTCCCCTGCACAATTAGGGGCCAGGGGAATTACAAGTACACCAGGGGAATTACAGGTACACCAGGGGAATTACAAAAAACCTGTTTTGTCTCCATTCAAGTTACAATGTGACAATGATATGATTTTTAACATTCGCTTACATCTAATATCTTTTTGTTTTCGTTTTTCTAGTAACAACTGAAATTCCGAATGGGTGTTTGGATTATCACAATATGGGGAAAGCGAAACGAGATGATATTTTAGAAAAAAAAAGGGTAGCCGAGAGGATTCGATACCAACATATAAAGAATAACCCGGAGCAATGTGCACTACAAAAAGAAAAAAAAGGCAAAAATAGATTTAAAAAAAAAGAAAAAGGAATAGTTAAGGCTGCCAAAGATATGACCCCTAGGGAGAACCGGGTCGCAAGAAAACGGCGGAGGGAACGAGTGCAATAATAAACAAATACAATACGACCAAGCAGATGATTCAAAATTGTTGAATTTAAAACAATGGGTAGTTGTGGCAGAAACTATACTTGATGGCAAAACTAAAAATACTCGCAAAGTGCGAAAATACAAAACAGAAATTGTGAGGATGTGTCCCAAAGATATAATCTTGCAGTTAGAAGATGGTATGGATAAATTCTTAAATCACTAGATGAATATAGTGCATCAATAGCAAAATCTAAATTAGTTGAAAGAACACATCACGGAGGAAGACTGCATTATTCACATGGATTTCAGTGAAAACTATAATACAAAATTTAGTGAAGAAGTACAGACGTTTCATTTTGGTGGATCCAGAACCAAAATAAATCTCCATGCAGCCGTAATATACACGCGCAAAAATGATCCAGATTCAGTTAACACGACCTGTATCTGTTCCCTGTCAAATAATTCAACACATGGTCCTGTTGCCATTTGGGCGCACCTTCAGCAGGATTTCAAGCTTTTACCAGATACAGTTACAAAGATCCATTTCTTGAGCGATGGACCAGTCACACAATATTGGAATAAAACAATGTTTTACATGATGGCCAGTCAACTAACATTATTTTACCGAACCGTGCAGCATTATACCTGAAATTATCACGAGGCGGGTCATGGTAAAGGTGCACCTGATGGCATTGGGGCAGTCTGTAAGCGAACAGCAGATAAATTTGTTTCCGTAGGTACTGATGTTCCATGTTTAGACTCACTTGCCAAGATAATACAAGACAACTGTCCCTCTATAACCATTTGCATTATTACCGAAAACGATATTCAGGCAATGCAATCCATTGTCATTGAAAATGAGGCAAATATTGTACCATTTATTGGGACATTGAAAGTACATCAAGTCTGTGGTAACAGTATTCTTCCAAATAAAATAACAATGAAATCATTGAGTTGTTTTTATAATCACGAAGGATGCAATCATTATAAAATGGGCGAACTTAATTTTTCTGATGAAAATAAATCAAAACTGTCTGTTGATGATATTTATTCTGATTCTAATAGCGAGAACGAATGTCAAGCAAATGCCGGATGTTTAAATCCAAATAGTTCAGAAAGCTTTATAATCCAGAAGATTATGTTAGAGTAAAATTTCCTAGCAAAAGAATTGATTATAAATATGCGGCATTCTGTTCAGGAAAGATAGATGAAGAGGAAAATGAAATCCAAATAACTTTTTTCAAATTGTGTAATCGAGAAGGTACTATCTTCAAAGTTGACGATGAGGATGTTTCGTTTGTATCTGTAGACCAAATTGAACGCTCATTTCCAGCGCCAACTCTGATATTAAAAGGAAATAGAGTTTTCTACAAGTTTGCGAAACTACCCGATGTGTTTGAGCAATAGGGATAATTGGGACGCTTGATCACCAATCGAAATATAAAATTATTTATTTTTCCCGTTTTATAAATCAATAATTATATACATGTACGAGTTATTTTTCGAAATGCATATTTTATATATTTCCTGTTTCGTAATTCCTAAATAGATATGTAAGACTTATTGTTGTTATGTTCCATAAAATACACTGAAATATTACTAAAAAATAAACAAACACTATTTTTGCAACACAAGTACAAAAAAGTTTAAATTAATACGTTCTGATTTCTTTTACATTCTTTTTCTTGTACCTGGAAACCTACAATATCATTACCCTGGCTCTAAAACTAATTCCCCTGTAGCTTTGTCATCCCCCTAGTAGATGTATTTCCCCTGGACATGAAAAAAAAATAACATGTTTTTGTCTGGCCCCTTCTACAGAATACTCTAGCTTGTATGATGCTTACTAAAAAGTATGTTAGTTTCTATCAGGCACATTATTTATTGCTTGGCCATTTACTATACTGATTTGACCACCGCATCAAATATTTACCCATATACAAGATTTGAAAATCAGAATTCAAAATTGATATGAGTTAACAAACGATGCATCGTGTTTTTGTGTCGGTATGGGTCTAATTTGTTGGAAGAGATTTTTGTACAACGAAGTAATCTTGGATCCTCAGCAAAAAGGTAATTGGCCACGGAGCCGAGATAAGCTGCAATTTGGGTATAACAACAGTATCTGGCCTGGTCCAATCTTCCCTCTTTCGTAAAGGCACTACGACATGGTCATGGATACGCTTAACCTTAACCCAGTTTCCCCATCAATTGTGATCTTGTCTGGAATCGCCCATTAAACTTCAATTTTCAAATTTTAATTATATAAAATTACAAACTCACATAATAGTGATTCAAACTGACAGGACAAGTGATATTAAAAGTTATATGGTAAATATTATAAATTAACTTGGAAAGATATACAAACTATTAGAATAATTTCGTATTTTCATAATGATTTTCTAATAATTTATTATATAATATTTAGAATAAAAATTTGACACTCGTAACTTCTTCATATTGTTTTCCACCTACTACATATTTTACGTTAAGAAAAATCATATCTCTGAAACAAAGTACTAAATTTCTAATTGGAAAAGAAATTCGACTAAATTCAATGGATATGATATAGGAGAAATGTTGGTGGTACTAATGGCATCATTATGGTATCTGTACTGGTCTAAATCGATTACCAATAGAGACTCGTAGCGAAAGAAAGATTCAGATTGAAAGTACGAGATATAGACACAATGGCCACAGAATGGACGTGGGTACTGAGAAACTTCACCGATAATTGAGACAGCCAGATTTCGAAAAGTTTTGAGTGACAACCCTGTCAGCCTGGAGGGGGTGACGGCGTGACGGGAGAGACTTGTTCGAAACTCGTACTGCTACGAGGATCTGTACGGTTCGAGTAAAGATGAGTTCCGGGACAACTTTAACCTTCCACAACCCTTCCATTTGCGTTTCATTCCCCATATCCCTGGACTTCCATTCTACTTTACACTTCATGCAAACTGGAATAGAAGAATTACACGAAATGTTTTCGGTGGAATTCCTGAAATGTATCGAAGACGACCAAGCAATCCTGAGTCTACAAATAAGTCCTGTTTCGATTATTTTTCTTTCTCCTCGGCAGTACGAGAACAGGATTTATAAGTTCTGTTTTAGTCCGGAATACACAACAGATAGGCTTAGATCCAGGCCAAAAAGGCGAGGTCATACTCATCAGGACTCATTTATCAATCCACCAGACCTAGATCAGTAGGAGATGAACGAAATCTGACCCATGTGAAAAAAACACTTACGTGTAAAAAACTACGCCAAGTACAAGAGTGCTGCGAATTCCTCCCACAGAAAATATTAAATCATATTATTGAGGCCAAGTACGTAAGTCACTATATGTTTGTGTATTTCTTGATATAAATTTGCGTTCATTATGCCAGTCATCAAACTCAAAACCAATGTCAACTTTCTATACAGGGTGTCCCAGAATTACTTTTACACCCGGAAGTGGGTGATGGCTGGGGGTCCCCCGAGTACCCTCCCGCAAAC
>JAYRCB010000763.1:64177-84467 GCA_036026315.1 Trachelus stipa | reverse complement strand
CTCTCTCTCTCTCTCTCTCTCTCTCTCTCTCGCTCTCTCTCTCTCTCGCTCTCCCCCCCTCTCTCTCTCCCCCCCTCTCTCTCCCCCCTCTCTCTCCCCCCCTCTCTCTCTCCCCCCCTCTCTCTCCCCCCTCTCTCCCCCTCTCACCCCCTCTCTCCTCCTCTCTCTTCCCATCTCCCTCTCTCCGTCCCTCCCTCCCTCCCTCCCTCTCTCTCCACTCTCTCTCTCCCCCTCTCCTACTCCCTCTCCCTCTCTTCGCGGCATATATGTTAACCGTCTCCTCCTATGAGTTTCAATATGACGGTGCCCAGTATGGGTGCTAGCAGAAGAGGCAGAAAGCCACCGCTCTGAACGATAAGTCATCCGGCCTGGATAAACTTCTCAACGGTGATGCGTGTTTTCGTAACCGGCGTTTCTGAGCGGGTTTGAGAGGCACGTTCCCGCGAAGAATATTCAGAGTGCATTCGCATATACAGTTGACGAGCCGCAAATCGGCCGCGCGTAACAAAGCACTGGGCTGTTTGCTATCTAGATGACAAATAGTCTTTAACACTGTAGCATGCTTGCGGCCTATAGAGCCGCGTACGCTGTATATCATTACAACCGAATGACTGGTACGTCTCGATCGGTGTACTCACCCTTTATATCCTTTCGCGGTACGTATACGTTGTGGAATGGATCCGAGGGAAATACGCACGTACGAAAACGGCAGTTATCAGGGGTCGATTGCTTCAAATCGAGTAGTAGTTAGCCATGTGGCTGGACCGTGGCATCGCGGTAGACTTCCTGTAGGAAACCCGGGTTTTCAGGAAGCACCTGTCTCGCCAGATGCTGTATATGCGGTCTGTCGCGCAGATTTTTAAATACAACGATGTAGTTAGCGTTCAACGAAATGTCGCGCTGTCAGGGCCCCTGATGAAAGAGATTCTGCGTAATAAAGATAACGCTGATGTTCTCATGATGGCTGCCTTTGATAAAAAGGTCGACCACAGTGTTATTGGGTCGTTTGCGTAATCGGTGTTCTGCGGCTGTCCCTCGTAAAACTATAGCGTTTCCACACTCTTTATACCCCTCTTGCCAGTCTGCTTAGTAAAAGAAAATGCGCGCAAAGCGTACATCGCTGATAGCCTCGATGAATCTTAAGACTTTCTTGACGAACGTCTTCCCACACCCCGTGGATCCGCAATTCATCGATGTCCACAGATGTTTCCACCTTGAATCCACTACAACGTATGAAGATATTTGACGATGTTCCTTGCGAATATAGTTTTAAACCTCTATGGCTATTCACCCCCCCCCCCCCGCCCTAACGCGTGATCCGGGGCGCGGCGTGCGCGATACCACGAGTCTTGTAGATCGCGCGCACACGCAAGATCCTATTACCAAAACTGCTAGCCCCACGTCGGTGCGAGCTCACCACACCTGATGAGATAAACGATTTAGTGTTTTGTAACATTATCGCTGGCTAGCCTGTGTATGCGACTAGCTCGTTTTATCCTTTAAAATAATGGGTTGGGATGATTTATCATATTATAGATACTTTAAGAATATTATTACAATAACATTTAATACATGCATGCATACATACAGGTGTATACACAATATTACTATCGCTTAGAATGTTTATGAATGATGTACAACGGTGGTTACACAAAACCGTAGTGTAACGATCCGAAACAACCGTCGCGACGTCTTTTGCGGAGCTCCGTTGGTTTACAAGTTTTAGATTCTATCCGTGTCACAACATCGTGAAACGGTATACGACGCATCGCATCGAAGTGTAAAACAACCGGCTCCGTAGTCTCCCCAGGTACGAAAGAACGCATCCAATCATAATTAATCACTAAACTAGTTGTATAGTTTAGCGTGATACCTTTTACTTTACATATCTCAACGTGAGAGCCGTCTGGTTTACACACCTTATATATGTAAAATTTCGGACCTCTTGATACGAAGGACGTGATGTACCTACCCACACCGTAAAACTCCAGCTCGTCTGTTAAATCACCCATAAGACTACCGAGCGGTGGCGTGTAATCATTATCACTATAGCGCCCATCCGACACCTATATACACGAGTCGGTGTCGTAATATAGTTCAAGTCGATCCAATTTATTGAGACAGTCATATAGTTTAAGGCAAGCTTGAGCGGTGGAGTATACAGCTTTAACGACGTTGGTGTACGGTGTCGGTATCAAAGAATCGTTCGTGTTTCGCCTGTTAACGTAAAGCATCTCATCGTCTATAGGTAAAATACCTGTAATTTCGATCTCCGGGCATGTGAATAAATTCACGAGTTTCTGACGTGTTGTCACGATTTCTGTTTCAGGTAAATTTTTGCGTTGATCAAACTTGCTCCAAAAAGAATTTAGACATAGCTTTGCAACGGACCGTAGATCAAGGTTTGATTGTATATTATCAGGATCGAGACGAATACCCTCGATCCTTTCATATTCCTCTATGTACGCCTGCTGAGCGTCCTTGTTATCGACACATTCACGCGGCCAGCCACTCCCCTCCTGCTTGATTTTTAAGAATGGCAGGCAAAATATAGCAGGCAAAATCATCATACGTCATACCTTACGTACAGCACGTCTACTTTCTACGGGAACTTTCCTATTTTCAATATGAATGAGTAGACTGAGCATATATCCACATAGTGTATTCTCTCCGACCCCTCGATCTCATAAAAACTGGCGGTGTTCCCTGTATGATCACCGAAGAAAGCATCGCGGAGTTCAAGTGGTTCCTGCGACACCAGTGAGTTATTGTTTAGTTCCCGGTATAATTTAGACTGCTCCGGCTCGTTAATTCAGCAATTGAATTCACACTCTCAAATCTCCGTCAGTTCATAATTAAGGAACCGAATCTTATCGGTAATTTCCTGCGTTCTCTCGAAGCGTTCATTCATGGATTCACCTGTGTGTAAGCGGATATCCCTGTATATACGGTAACACGTGGGACAAGCATCCAGAAACAGCCTTGAAATTGAAATACGCGCCGTACACCGGTATCGACATCATGATGGTACCCGACAACAGGTGTACCCCCTGGTAAGCCGTATTCTCGTGTACGCCCAGCATGGGCTACGGCATGTAGGGTCCAGCGAAAGGAGCCGTAACAGTACTTTACGCGATTGTTTGTCGCCGTACCGATACCCACCCGATGGTAAAATAGCTATCAGTTCATCGCGCAAAAAATTTTTCCGAAAAACCCTCAAACACGCCGAGGCTATAGTAATGCTTTCTGAAAAGGAGCAAACGTTACCGTATCCCAGGAATATTTCGCGGAAAGAGACACAGCCTTTTTTTAGGATAATGACATCTCTTTTACAATAATAGATCAATTCTGTTCGAAAGGTAAATACGTAGCCCGCGGCTCGTTGCTCGTTATACCACGTTAAAAACAGTGTACGCTGCGTTGGTGACATCGTCTCGGGTGAATAAAATTGGAGCGGTGGTAGAGGACCGATATAGCTTTGATGGTCGAGTGTGTTGAATAGATGTGGAAAGATTCCTTCTTTCAAAACAGCAGTGGCCGAAAGACCAAAGGCTTTTGCTAAGGCAGCTAGGAGCATGTGGATGTAATTAAGACTGTCTGTAAAGGTTACATGACCGGTTTTCATCATTATGATGCTTGTACTGTTAAGTATCAATGATGGGGATTTACATTTTTCCTTTTCCACTTCAAGAGATATCTCAGTATAAACTGCGCATCGAGACCCTTGGCGTTATGTGCTATGTAGATAATGCGTTGAAACGACTTCCTTGCGGGATCACACGCGAGCTCCACAAATTGTCTGACTGAATCCTGTTCGAAAATGTATTCGCATACACCGCAGGATGGACACAGTTTTATGAGATCGGGATTGTTAATGCAGGTGGTATAGACCTGTTGAACAACGCACAGGTTTGGAATATGAATGTACGTTGTGTAATCACCGGGTAGTTTGTTTACCTGCTGTGTTTCAAAATCATAAAATAAATACAGTATTTTTTTGACAGGTTGAATTTTTCACTGGTCTCACTTAACACTAATGCTCTATGTCGTTGACGCTTTTACAAACTCTATAGTACCGTCTATTATAAAAATGTTTCCCCTTCGTTCTTTGAAGAGATCTAAGGCATTGTGGGCAATTGCGCACGGATTGGCAGACGTTCTTTTCTTTTCCCTTTTGCTTGTTAAGCAGTATGTTTATATGGTTATCGAGACATGTTGGGCCGAAAAAGTACCTATAACATTTGAGACATTTCACGGTGGGGAGACTCGTATCACAGAGTGGTTGTCCGAAACATCTAGCACACTTGTGAGAGCATTTATGCTCTGTCACGTTTGTGTAGACCTGGTTACATGGTATACAAAAACCGCAACTCCCGACCGCGCTCCGTAAATTTAGAATCGGTTGATAATGTTTCAAATTATTATAGTATAAAATGCGAAACGTCTCCCGCGGTTTCCCGATCGGTATACAGTATCAATAATTTGCGATCCGTCGTACCACGGTTCCTCACCGGTTCCTATATTCTGAATCTCGTAAACGACAATGACTATACCCTTGTCCGCGAGGTATCTTTGAAATTTGTTGATTTCCTGAATGCCACACCCGTCAGACGGTATATCAACACCGGCGTTTCTCACAAGTTCAAATTCCCCACATTTCGAGATTTAGTAATTCCTACTAAAAACGACAGTGATAAGACAGAGCATAAATATGTTATTATCTTTTTCGGGGAGAATCGGCTCCATGGTTTTGGAAATGCTCTGTGCATCGTAATCGGAGTCTGTATCACCGTCCGTGTCATTGGTATCACTGTCCAGTAGTGCTATCTGCGCCCCTTCTTCAGCGATATTTTCCTGATGCGGAGATAGGGGAATGACCGGGGAACTTGGCACTCCGAATGGTCCGTTGTTAGGTGCGAGGACATTAGTGTCAACCATCCATGAATCTGATTTTTTTTAATATATGAATTTTCCTGATCATTCGCAATCGCTGATATTATTAAAACATTGGTCGTTACCTTCTGCAGATTCATGATTGGGTTCAATAAAGCTACTGCTACTGCTATCGCTTTCTTCGCTATAACAATCATACAGGCGCTATGTATGCCAGGTATCATTCGCTGCTATTACAGTGAATTCATCTGCAGAAAAAAATTTGTTCAATAATACGCGGCTTACAACTACAAATTATAATAGACACATACCAACTTCCGTACAAAGAATTCCGGTGTTCTTTAGCGTCGATGGGCCTGGTAGTGGCTCTCTATAAAATATATAGCTTAGATAAAGCTTCACATTTATTTATTGTAAATGTTTTTACAATTATCGCGATAGGCTGTTTTTCCGCCATTTGTAGAGCACCTGGGTACATTATCGAGACAGCTCTGCAGCATCAAATCCTCCGCTTCGACATGTTCAGTACGGAATCTTGTCAGTTCTTACGACATTTGTTTTTAAAGATGCACTTTTTTTCAAGCAATGTTATTTGTAGATGGAAATACATACCTCTGTGGTACACGTGATCTTGCATGATGGCTCTTTTAATTTCGTTATCACGCGCGCCACGCTCGGCGATACATTTGACAGCCACCTTCAATATGTATGGATCAATCTTGAAGTAACCCAGTCTATGCCCTCGGGCCAGCAGTCGTAACTTACAGTGACTGAATATGCTTTTTAATCGACATGTCAGCAAACAAAACCCGAAATATTTTAATTCGCGACACCACACCGTTGAAAATAATTTCAGATTTCTAGGTGTGTTTAACCTGTGAGACCTCACGAAACTGATTATACATTCACGTATGTTTCGTAAATCGACCATTATCGGTTGGAGGGTTATCGCACTAGCAAATACTTACAAACAGGGACAATATCTCCGGAGATGTCCAAATGTTAACTAAGCAGTAGTATATCTTCCCAGGATGGGTCTCGATGCAACGCTGTTATTAGTTTTACAGGAATCTTGCAACAATGCATAACAAAGTGACGCTACTCGGTGTCCAGCAAAAATGCATCGTGGTTTCACAGCGCTACTTGTCTACAACAATATTTATTTGCACTGCTGTCGATAGAACATGTTTCTTATTATTAATAAGAAAATAAATTATTTGTTTTTCCGTTGCACCCCAAAAATCCAGACAATCAGGATACATTATGAGATGGAGCAATATAAAACATATACTGGTACTTCAGGAATTACAAATATTATCGATATTTATTGTGACGGCACTTTTTAACGGTGACGCACAAATAAATGGTATCGCCAGAAATAATTATTAAAAAATGAAATTACTGGACGCCAGGCATAACAAGAGTTACACCGCTGTCTCCAGAGGATACCTTGGCCAGCTCTTGTGCGATGGGGTGCTGAATCTGGAAGACAATAACTCAATCTGAAATTTGCAATAACCGCAAGACAACACAAAAGGGGCTTTGAGAAATCAAATAAACCGAAGGTGTCGTTGAAAAATATGGAACCCGCAGACGGGCACGATTTATGAAAAACAAAAAAGATATTAGCGAATATAAAAAAAATATAATAAAATTTGTTAATAACGCAACACGGTAATGAACAACGGTTCCACAATAATTTATCCAGCAAAGAATAATAAGATATACGAAATAATGGTTCTAAAACAATTAATGGAACGAAAAATAGAAACCTAGATGGAACAACGGTTTTAGAGAAAACACGCGAATGACAACAACGGTTTCCTAATACCATAGAAATCAGAGTTAACAATGCAATTGAGAATTTAAAACAATTAATTACACAGGGACCAACAGTCCCCTAGAAGTCAAATACTACGGAATCACGATTCCTTATGCAACACAATACTCAAAAGGATTAGACGGATCCAAATCCTGCACGATAAATTAGGGATTATCTCCTGCAAGGCCGAATGCTTCCGGCAACAGCACACGTGTTACGTAACGCGCACACAACGAGTAGCAACAGCACTATTTTCAAAACCAGCTGACGAGTGGCCTAGTGCCCGACTCGTTGGCTTCACAATATTTACAACGTTCGAACGCGGAAATAATAACGGTGCTTGACCTCCTGTCCAGTCACCTAATATACCGAATTCTTCAATTCCCCGCTAGGAATCTAGATCTTTCGCTTGTCGTCAAGCGCGTGTAGCCTATTCCGTTACAAATAATCCCGGGGCCGGAATCAGTTCCGGAGACCTATTTATCTACTGAAAATATCAGTCAGAAAATACACAATCCCCTATCTGCCTTCCTAGCATTCACGGATTTATCGCCAAGAGAAAAACACGTACCACTACGCGGCATTTACACTACACGGCGCACGACCGAAACGATTACACGTGACGTGGACTAAATAGGTATATTTTACATGCAAGTTCTTTGAACATTCTTTACTAATAATCTAACACAAAACTAAAGACTACATATCAATACAAGATAGCGGTTCCTCCAGATCGCCACCATGTTGACAAGCATCGGATCTTAACGATCATGCAAGCGGAAGGCGTTGCGTGCTGTCTGGATCGAAGATCTAGCAGCTAAATCTACGATCCCGTTAATCTTGATCAATTACACAATTAATGAACTCGGTAGCGTCACTCACCCCGAATCGCTCTCGTTAGGTCGCCTAGCTCGGCTCTATCCATTATTTTCTCTCGTCTTTCACTTTCCCAAAACTTTTGGTACACGCACCGTACTATAACTCGGCTACACTGCAAGTGACCGCTACCCAAACGTTCGCCCGCTAACGTGCCCTAGTGGCGCGGAGGAATATTACCCTTCGGCCCAATCAAATTTGCGCTAGCCCCTATGCGATCCAATTCGCCCGCGATCTTCAATTGTCTTCTCGATCCCAGAAAAATAGATCCGAGCATCTTCTCTTCTTCTGGGCGATTGCAGTGTCTTTTCTCGGGCGGAAATCCCATCCGCACCCTATTCCTCGTTGTGCGGCTCCAGGCCACCACTGCAACACCCTGATGCAGCCAGAATTTTGGATCATCTCGCGGCGTCCTTTTACGTAGGCGGCCTCGCTCAGTGGTGCTCTGCGGTCGCACTGGCCTTCCTCCTGTTGGCTACGTCACGCCAGTGCCGCTGATCGCATTGGCAGGGCCCCTCTGCCGTAGTCAGAGCCGTCGTTGGTGTATTACGGGCCTCGTTACTTCTAATTTTTCGTGGCGGTTCCCTTACGGGACCGGCCAACGATGGTAAAACACAAAATACAGGGTGTCCCAGAATTACTTTTACACCCAAAAGTGGGTGATGGCTGGGGGTCCCCCGAGTACCCTCCCGCAAACCGTTTGCCAAAATTCGCAATAGTTTTTAAATGGGAAGCATTTAAGATGCACCAATCAGATTGAAGAATTTCCGCGGATCGTGGCTGCGTGGTGGGAGGTATAGTTATGGCAGGCAAAAGCTAACTGCTGCAGCCAGATGGCGCGATTCGCAATTGTTTCTTAATCCGAACGCTAAGCATTTTCCTTGATACACTGCCGATACTGGCCGAACTCCTTAGCTTCGTGCAACCGTCTCACGTACACCGGGCGATTCTCAACTGTTTCGAGGTATGAGTTCTGCTGCACGAAACTAAGGAGTTCGGCCAGTATCGACAGTCTATCAAGGAAAATGCTTAGCGCTCGGATTAAGAAACAATTGCGAATCGCTCCATCAGGCTGTAGCAGTTAGCTTTTGCCTGCCACGACTATACCTCACACCACGCAGCCATGACCCGCGGAAATTCTTCATTCTGATTGGTGCATCTTAAATGCTTCTCATTTAAAAACTATTGCGAATTTTGGCAAATGGTTTGCGGGAGGGTACTCGGGGGACCCCCAGCCATCACCCACTTCCGGGTGTAAAAGTAATTCTGGGACACCCTGTACTTGGCCTTAATAATGAGATTTCAATACTTTTTGTTGGAGTAATTCGCAGCACTCCTGTACTTGGCGTAGTTCTTTATACGTAAGTGTTTTCTGGGGGATATCACAAGTTTTTGTTGCTTAATGCACTGAAATCTATATTTTTACACATATAAAATGTAAATACATTGTGATGCCGCCAATCAAAAAAGTATATTGCGTTGTCGAAAATGCTTAACGGCATAGAAATTTAATTTGTAAGTCCATTTTTTTGTAAATGCATACAGATATATACAAATTAAAGAAAATGTAATCTTGAATGCGCATATAAGCGTCTTTAATGGTGTCCAGCTTGTTGAAGCCGTCCGGTGAACGTAACAGAGGAGAGTGTCCTGTATTATTTACATACCTTAAGCTGTACGAACAATAGAAAGGATGTTATGCTTTGAGCAAAACGCTAAACCGTCGCTCGTTACACACTTTTCTGGACACCCTGAATATCCACGCCCGACACCTAGTTACAGGAAACTACGGAGCGGAAAACGACGACGACGACGACGACGACGACGACGACGACGACGACGACGACGACGACGACGACGACGACGACGACGACGACCACGACGACGACCACGAGGACGACCACGACGACGACACGATGACCATGACAACTACGACGACCACGACGACCATGACAACTACGACGACCACGACGACCATGACAACCACGACGACGACCACGACAATTACGACGACGACCATGACGACCACGACGATCACGGCGACCACGACGACGACTACGATGATGACCACGACGACGACCACGACGACCACGACGACTACATCGACCACGACGACCATGACAACCACGGCAACCACGACGACGATCACGACGACTACGACGACGACCACGACAACCACGGCGACCACGACGACGACCACGACGACCATGACGACTACGACGACCACGACGACCACGACAACGACGGCAACCACGGCAACCACGACGACTACAACGACCACGACGACCACAGCGACCACGACGACGACTACGATGACCACGACGATGACCACGACGACGACAATGACGACCACGACGACGACCATGACGACCACGACGATCACGACGACCACGACGACCACGACGACGACTACGATGACGACCACGACGGCGACCACGACGACGACCACGACGACGACTACGACGACGATCACGACGACCACGGCGAAGACAGAACTGAAATAAAATCATCTCGCTCGCCATCTCAATACGCCCTGATCTCATAAACTAATCGTTTTGAACTTAGTGACAATCGCTTCAGAACCCTCAATTCCTATAGTGAATGTATCAATAACTTTTCCTCATATATAGCAGTTCATAAGATATTTTGTTCCAAACACAGGTATAAGGAGTTGACTCGTGTAAAGAGTCTCGGCGAGCCGTGCCTCATACAGCCGGTTGCTTGTGCTTGGCGCGAGACTCGACCGAGTCTCTTGAATCTTTTGACGCAGGCGAGCAGGCTCGTATACATGGCCTCGACTTATGACATACATATGAGCCGATATCGAAATATACAAGTTGCACTCGCCAGTGAGAAATCCGGTTCCTTAGGAACGTCCACGCTGTGTACCGTACAGACTACTCACATGCAGGTTTCCAACTCACGTCCTCTCTAGACTTTTATTTATGGTATAAGACAGTTTGATTGAAATTTGCCAAACTCGTATCAAGAGATGGCAGTTACCGCTAATTAGTCTTTTACTGGTTCGTCATAGAATTTGTTTGCCTGTGGCGTGGCATATCAGTCCTACTCCGTAAGGGCGTAATCCACTTTTTTCCACTTTTTCCCACTTACGGGAATTGTGTATTTGAAGTAATCAACCGACAACAATTAGATATATTCCCTTATTGGTGGCGATTTAAGGCTCATTCACATTTTTATCGAATGAGTCGTTTGATTAGAATATCGATTTTCTCATGGGCCAAATCTTTCACGAAAAATGGTTTTAGAAACGAGAAGTTTTGTTTTTTCAGTTATCACACTAACACGTGATTAATTTGACAAAACTATAAAAGCTCTTTTAAACTAAATTATTACACACTGCGGAAACCCAACATTTAAATGTTACTAGTGGGACAGCAAGTATAATACTTTGATCAGACCTAACGTAATGACACCAGTGTGCAGTTCTCAAGTTAATTCTCGATAAACTATAAAAGTTTATTCACGGTAGCAGATTGTATTAACAGGTTGTAGATTGTAATAGCTGTGAGAATAATAGCTGAGCTTATTGGTTCCGAAATATCTATCAATAATATATCAGAGGGGGCACAATTTACTATTGTTGAATTGAACTGCAGCGCCACTACAGCTACGGAAAATACGAAAAACTACCCAATGCAGCACACGGAACTTCCATCCCACGAGACAAAACCGGCGACACGTAGGATAAAACAAATGCCATATTCTACTGCTCAATGTGTAGCAGGTCCTGTACGATATATTTTCCAACCCCTATCAAACCCACTCTTGCAATATACTGATTGTAACACAAATTATGGTCAATAACTATACTAATTCTACCGCTCACGGTGTACAACTTATTATGCTTATTTATCTATTATGATTAAAAATAATTTAGCAGGAACAGTTAATTAATTATTCCATATGAAATCTTGACAGAGTGAAATTGAGGAAAATATTTTTATTTTGTTTTTCGTCATTAACAAAAATTAAGGAGATATTAATTTGCAAAATCACTTTATTATCATTCAATAGAAATAATAGCATTTAAAATATAAAAATAAGTTTATCTATAGAATACGCCCAAGTTAAGAAATAAGTATTGCTTCAGTCCTCATGGGTTTGATTCCATTCTCCTCACACTGATCTGGGTTTGGTAATTCGATAAAAAAGGCCTGATGAGTCTGATTTCATTCTATTGGTCAGGATCTAGGCTTATTTGTTGCGTATTCCGGACTGAAGCAGAAATAACAATTCCTTTTTCGAACTGTCGAAACGGAGAAAAAAGAATCGAAATAGGACTTATTTTTTTACTCGGATCGAGATTAATTCACGAGTGAGGTGATCAATGGTGCGTACTTTAATTCTTTTCAGATCGTTCGTTCATACATACATACAAACAGATCTGTTCGAACCCTATTTCCTGCAAGTCTGGATTGCTGAACAAACAGCAGCAGACGGTAACTCTTTTTCTATCATTCATAGTCGATCTGATTGATCCGAGTTTGTCTGCGGTCATTCGGACTGAATAGTGTATAGGACTAACACGTGTCTGTAGCAACAGCCAAATATCGCTTCAGATAGCAATGGTAGAATGATCATCGTTCACGTTCACGTTCACGTGCCCATAAGGTAGAGATATAGAGATATAGATATAGAGATATTTTTGGAACTTGCAGTTATTAAATATTGTTGCCTCACGTGAAAGTGAGTTATCAATTTTCAGAGTGAGATTTTTATTAGCACAAAAAAAGATTTCAGGTAACCAGCATGAAAATACGGCTTCACGAATTTTAGCAATTTCAACCACAATAATTTATATTAAATTTGACTCCTTTCGAAAATGTTTACCTAATCGTAATCAACAAGCTTGATTGAAAATATTACATGTAGAAATTTTTTTGCCATAACCCTCTATGTATACATTTTTTAAGCATTTCACGTAAATAGGGAAGGTTCAAAGAATTTGTTGCAAATGTTCGTCGATTGAGAAATCCTTACCTCCGCGCGATCTCAATTAAGGAATCCTTTTAAGTCCATTAGTTTCAGACTGTGTTGAGTTCTTGCGTGAAAAAGAGGTCACTGCTATGTTACTGTCAAAATTATAGGAAAGGATGAAAACGGGAAGCGTCGGATAAAAACGCAGATTACTCACTAATTCGATTTTAGATTTTACAGCTTTATTTTTGAAATCGATTCATTCTCTGATTGTGGATACCTCTGCTGTTACCCGTTTAGAAAAGCAGATCGTTCTAGTGATCATTTATTCCCCAACTTTTAGAGGAAGTAGCTGAGGTATCCCTCATTTAAGTTGAAAAAAGTTTACAATGTCAATATATCAGTACGGATAGAGATTTAAATTAAATAATAAGAAAATGTTTGAAAGATTATAAAATAATTGTAATACATATATAAGCATCGGCATAATAAACATAGGAATTTCTTTATTGTTCATATAATCGAAATTCATTTTCTTTTGCCGGATTTTTTATAACTGGTCAGTTCTATATAAACAATATGATTTGCATATTTAACACACCTTTGGCAATAGAAATTCGCAGAATGTCATGTTGATCAGCAGTTTCTCGAAAAGTTTTGTTATTTAATTTACCACCTCTCTTAATAGGCTTCCTTGCGTGAAATTTATTTGCTGATAAGCCAAAACTAAGCATCGAATCAATCCTGGCACGTTTTTTTGTGGAAGCGTGACACACATTAGATCACGCTGCCAAAAGGTCGCCGTCGCTGGTAAAGCGCTAATCTTTCAGCTGTGTCTTCAGCTCAGAGAACAATCGAAAGTCACAAGGAGCAAGATCTAGATTGTGGAGAATGTAGCAAATTTAGCGCAGGCTTTTATAAAAACATTGTTGCTTCTTGTGCTCGATAAGTTAGAACATTGTCCTTTTGTTCAACATTGAACGAGGAACCACTTGTCGAGGTAGGATCGTGGTCGTAGGATTTTAAGCCTCTAGTTCATTTGTCCCAAATACACTTGTGTATATCAATAAGGGGTTACTGTAAGGGAAAGGTGTTTGAAACAGCATACATTTGCCGTTTCATTTATTGTACCGTCTCACACACTTTTCCTCTTTGTTGATGTTTTAATCCAACCCTTTCTGCAATACCACGTTTTCCGAAGAGGACAGCAATCACTTTTCCTAACGACTCGAGGTTTTTGGACCTGTAGCGGAGTATCTTCTTCAAAAGGCCCAACCTTGCTCTGTGACTTTGTTTGCACATTATAAAAATACGACCAAGTTTCATTACACTTTATGATTCTGTTTATGTCCTTAGACGTTTTCAAAACGTTTCAACATTTTTTTTGCATCACTTTACCCTCTCCTGCTTTTACTTCTCAGTCAGTGAGTAACAAACGATGGATTAAAAATGTGTAATAATTTCATATAGATTTTGTTTAAATAAGCAAATTTGCTCTGCGTACTCGTTTTCTCTTAATTTGAAAGTAACAAATTATCATTTTCATCCTAATTCGCAAAAAAAAATATTAACACAATATAAAAAGTTACTAGTACCAAACATGTCATTAAACGACATTAAAACCTTTTTCATCTAATTACCTTTCTTAAACCTGCACTGGTAATTTTCATTGTTAATTACACTTTTATAATTTCTCAAACAATTATGTCTATGTTCCCCATCGGTGTAACATTAATATATATTTTTAATGTCCTCTAATTTAAAACATTTGTTTCCAATAAACGATCGCTGCAAGTGAATGGAACTGTAGATGGGAGTGGCGATTCTGCTTTGTCCTACATGCGGTCTCGCGTGTAACGTCACACGAGATCACACTGAAGTCGGAGTGATGTCGGCCCAACCCGACCAGGGGTAGCTCGGAGTTCTTTTTTGTTTTATTGCTCGCGTCTGACGGTGGTCGCTTGATTGCGCTCCATTGCTCGCTTGTTTTCTCCGGTTAGGGTGCACGGCCCGTATAGAGACGACGGAGGCCAGTGCCGTGTCCATAGGATAGGACGCCATGTAATTTCAGATTCTCCAGAAATACTCTGACTTCCAACGTCTATCCAAAAGATGAAAAAAGAACTAGAGCTATTCCGCAAACGAAATTCTAGAGAACCTTAAGAGAAATGTTTAACGAGAAAAAATTTTATCTCGACTTTAGCATTAAAATTATTTATGTCTTGTCGGTGTGTATAAGTTATATGCGCGATAAATTTGCAAGTACTCTTTGAACAAATTGAACTATTCCTGTCACTTTTTTGGCCCAAGTAAAAATAGCTTGCTCCTTATTGAAATTCTTATAGGAGTATTGAAAAACAGAACCCTTTTCTGTATACAGGCTACTAGGAAGTAAATGGGGAATGTGTGAGAGACTCAATACTCTTATTTATACGGGAATATGGAAGGCAGCCTGCCAGAATGCAATGAAGCTGATAATATTGAGTGTGTAATTCACCTTTACGAGCCGCCACTCGTGCAGTTTTCATTTTTCCGACTTCTATTCATTTCTACCGTTCCCCGTCCTGCTTCCCTCATACACTCTTTATCCATATTTTTCTACCGTTCCATTTTCTTCCTTTTTACACTTTTCCTACCCCTATCACTTTATAACTTTCCCCTCCTGCTCTGTACACTCTGCCACAAAACTCACTGATTTATCGATGGCTCTTCAGTTAAAGTCGAACAATCATCGTACCGGCTTTTCATGACGAGTATGAGTTATCAATAAATTTTGATTTTACACTTGTCTGCAATTCGTGTGATTAACCCTTCAGCAGCTTTTATAAAACTATTATTATAAAATTTTTTTTATTTTATTATTTTATTATTTTTTTATTATTTTATAAAACTATTACCCACACGGGAACAGTATAGACCTCATTTTGTGAATTCAATATATTAATGACCAATGGAAGAATATTATTCTGCATGGAGACATATTATTGTTTACGTATCTCGCTAGCAGAATTATTTAGTATTAGCATTGAAGTTCATTGCCGATTAATAAATAAATAATACTTAATGAAAATTATTATAGTGGTAGCGCGTATAAAAGGCTCCCATGCGATTTCGGATAGTTAAATGCTTTACACCAAAGCAAATGTACTTTGATAAAAGAATACGTGTTTAAACTATGACGTGATAATAATCTGTAAAAGGGAATTAAAAGGAACTAAAAAAAACAGCTACATACTGTGTGAACGCTTTCCGACGCAGTCAACAAATATCTCGGTCTCTTCCAACGTGCTGAAATTTGTAAAACCTAGTATCGGGCGCCAGATGCGACTTTCCCACGCCACCGTACTTTACCACGGCCGATTTTCAAAAGCTCCTGCCTACTAAGTCTCTGTTAGCCAAAAATGGTAGAGAGGATTGTAGGGTTGAAGAGGGAGAGTTCTAATGTCGTCGCATATGGACTCGCAAAAAAATTACACATCAGTTAGTGTATCGTCTCATTTATTACAATCCAATGAACGTAAGTCTTACAACACAAATCCCAAGACGTGCAGCGTACTCTCCAACAGCGGCCAGCGGTCATCTTGGGTCAATTAACCTTCCCATGATCTATTCCTACTTTGGTGTTACTAGCCGAACTTGTGAATCCGCTGGCTGCGCGATTTGCGATCCTTACAAATATAATTGGAGAGGAAGCTCAGGGATTCACATATCTGGACAGTACATGTAGCACATTACAAATATAAGCAGTTCCAAATCAAATTAATCAGTTAAGAATTCGAAAGAATTAAAAGAGCATACTTACTACACTGATATTCCTTCTCTACATTAGATATAGAATAAGAAATTTTTTTGTATCCTTTAATACTAATTTAATAAACTTAATTGTTTTTAGTTATGAGACTTTCGCGGCTATCCTTCATATGGATTCAATTGGCTTGCTGGGTTGGAGTTGTGTCAGAAAGCTTCAACTTTCCGAGGGTTTGCAAACATTCCATCTTCCTTCATCATGGCTTGGAAGATACTCCGATATACTAGTCTGCCTCATCATAGGCTGTCCCACATACGGGACGTTATAATATTCGTGCGTGACATAGTTGGCCGTTCAGGCGTTACAATAATTTTTGTTGACCAAGCGAAATTAAAATTGTTTCTGTTATCATGTAATACTGTGTTATCGTAAAAGAAGTACAAATATTTTCCGATTTATTGTATGTTGACTCTGTTCTAGCAAAAAAATTCGAACTCTCGAATATTATGATATTGCATGATTCTACATATAGGATATTAGAGAAATAAAAGCAAGAAATCCAATATAATTTTTCCATGCATAAAACGTATGAAAGTATCAATAGCTCGAAGGAGTAAATTTAGAAAACATTGCTATTTGAATTCTGTTACAATGTGGAAGGTATTTGCTCTGCGTAGCAAACCAAGTGGCGCCACGCCCGGTGAAATCATGAATTTTCTGCTAGACTCTTTACACGAGTTTGTACAAGGCTATAAACTTTACGAAATTTTTTAAGTGTAAAGATCTTAATGCTGATAATAAGTTATTCTTCATATGGTAAGCACAACCATAACTCCTATAATAGAAAATAATAATTTCATTTGCAGAAAAGTTATAATACGATTTTATTCACTTTTGCAATTGAATTTAAATTAGTTAGCTATAAACATTCACGGTCGTGATCAGTACGCGACATTAGAAAACAAGAGTAATTCACGTAATAAAACTTTTCAATTTTATTTTACCTAAAACTTGATTTTTACTTTAAATTTCATCAAATTGAACAGTTTTGCTTCCTGACAGAGGAAGCTATGTGACGGTGGAAAATTTTTCTTTCGAAATGTTCTGCACCATGTGCAGAATGTGCCAAAACGTCGAGAAAACACATTTGGAGAAAATTTCCGGGTGCATGCGTGCGTGCGTGCTCGCGTGCGCGCGCCCGCGTGTCTGTGTGTGTGTAATGGTCTCCCGAAATTCAAACGTGTATAACTCGAAAACGATTTTAACTACAGCCCCCAAATTTTGCAGGCATGTGCAGCTTTATAATCCCTCCATTGATTATAATTTTCGTCATGATTCAAGCTGTGGCTCGAATTTTATGTCGTTTTCAAATTCCCCCAAAAAAAAGAATGTTATCACTCTAGCGATCGTAAATTTTGTAATACTCTTATAAATAGTTCTTGACAAAGAGATCTGTATCCAAGGTTGGTCGGTATTGCATTTGGACCGAATATGTCAAGAAGTCTTGATTTTATAATATTATGAATTTTTCGAAAATTCAACTTTATCGCTGTAACTAGCACTTACTTTAACGAATCACAGCGCAATTCTCTGTAAGTATGAAATATCATCTAGCCTTAATATATATGAAATTTGGCGAAGATCGGCCAAGTGGATCTAATTTTATAGCAATTTGAAATTTCGCGGTTCGGTAGTAAATGAAGATTCATCTATGAGGCAGTCAAAGATTTAAAAAAGTGAAAATGCTTCCTTATATAGGGACTTCGTACACTACCTATGATTCGGAGGAAGCAAACTGCAAGTTTCAACTTGCGACTTGTTTTGTTACGTAAATGAAGGTAAAAAGGATACAGATCTCAGTGAGATCCGTGGCGTTGGCACAGCTTGACGCCAAACGAGAGTTTTCTAGAAAAGCAAATCACAAGTTGAGATCAAAGCAGCAACCATAGTGTTTACAGCAGTGGAAAAACGCAAGGAAATTATCGCAACTCCAGTTCAGATTTTACTCACAAACCAAGATCCCTGAAACATGTAGTAGTAGACGCAGGATGCTGGATTCAACTAGACTGTGGAATATCCAGCTCATTCTGCAAAATGCAAGCGGTAAACTTCACTTGTTAGAAAGGTCACAGTGCTAGTGAAAACTCACAAGCGATAATTAATGTCGACAGGAATATACTTACGTGTTTTGCAAGTCTTACTACAGATATAAAAATCACGAATTTATATAAGACATTAATTACTACTATTAGTGATATACCAAATATGTGACAAATAATTTAGTTACTTTGGAATTTTTGTAGGAATTCAAAAGTCAACAAAATAATAATAATAAACAGCAATTGCGAAATCAGATTCTTCAGGACTTGTTCGACGAACGACCAGAACTAGATTAGTCTGAGGAGAATGAAATCAAACCCATTAGGATCAGAGCAGTAATTATTTTTGACTCGGGAATGCTTATTTTTTGAGTCGGTTTGAGAAAAATTGAAAAAGTGTAGAAATTACGTGTCATCAAAATTTTGATTCCTGTAATAATCAGACCTTTCAAAACTCCAATAAAATTTATTCACCATACGCATAGTTTGGTGTGTATAAGTTGTGACCGTAATTTTTAAATGTGAGTAAATACCTGACAAATTGATTTACAAGCACAGCAAAGTAGAAACGATAAAATAGATAAAAGATTAATGCTTCAAACATTGGTCGTTTTCTTAATAGTAAAATGTTTAGAATTATCAATTGATCTCTTACATAACATAAATGCAGATATAATAAACATAATGGTCGATAATAGGAAATTGTGATAATTATTAGTTGCTTGAGCTGCCAGCCGGAAGAACTTAGAAGAAGTATAGCAACGAATAAGATTGTCCGGCTAAAAGTATTTTTAATGAGAAACGTACTAGACTATTATAAATACATCGAAGTAGCACCTAGGGTGAACCCAATTTTGTGTCTAGGACTATTATATTATTATAGGATTACTGCACACGTAAACGAACACGTCTATAAAAAATATGCACTGCTGTCCGAAAACGTCCGGATAAGTTCTATAACTGCACTTAAACCCTTTTACGTGAGTTTTTCTCCAGCAGCATTCAACTGAATTTTATTTAAGATTTGTTTATAGAAAAACATATATCCTGCCCCTTTGCATAATGTACAACCCAAAACATATCTGAAACGTTTATGCATTTTATTTCAATTTGTGCCACCTCATACTCTTGTCCGGAAACTTTGCGATGGCAGTGTATATACGATGATTGGAACATGGAAATTCGTTTGCGGGTGTGATTTCTTTAAGATTTATTTAGTTTCGGGTAAAAATTTTTGGATGGGGGAAAAATCAAAAATATTTATTTATTGCTTTTATGCCCGCAAGATAATTTAAGTATCAGAATAAATTTTGAAAATGGGACCTTGTGTAGATATACTGTTCCTAAGATGAACTGACCGGAATTTGTGAAGACGTTCAAGAGACTTGCTCGTAAGTAACTAAGGGTTAGAATTCACTGGCCTACTTTCGTGGGAGTAATTTCAGGGGCGCGTGCTGCTCTTTCCTACGGTATGAGATGGCTGCTGGGAATTAACACGATATGGAATAAATTAAGGGATGTCGTGTATACATTATGCAGAGTATAGGGCATAGTATACACAGTGCTAGAACGTATCGCAAAGGCGTATTTGGACTGCTAATTTTGTCACGCACCTGATTTAAAATTCAGAATTAGGGGTGCATTTTTGAGCATGCCATGATGGGGTTTTGGCCCTCTTCAAGAATTGACTTCTATTTCTGGAATGAATTGTCTGTTCATAAATATTATAATATATCGCTATCTGATTTTAATTAAGAAAAATAATATTACACAGTTACATACAAAAGGCTTTGGCCATTTCACCCGTTAAAATCCAAGCAAAAAGGAGTAGCCTTGTGGAAATCACTATACCGACCAACGATACAAAATTAGCGATACAAATGATCACAAGGTTTCGCTAGTATAGCTCCT
>JAYRCB010000763.1:52272-64077 GCA_036026315.1 Trachelus stipa | reverse complement strand
ATTTTGTGAAGAGGAGATTTTCGGCAAATTATATTTTTATATTTAACGAATAGAATGATAAGGAAGAGATGTTGTAACTTCTCATAACAGATTTCGGATTATTAATTATAATAAATGTTATATTACAGCCTGAAGATTTCTGGGGATGGCAGACTTTTTGTTAAAAATTGATAAAATATGATGCCAACATTTTTTTACGGCAATGGAGTTGGGTGGTGGGGCGCAACTAAGAAACAAAGCTTTAGTTAAAACAGAAACAGTCCATGCTTTTAGGTTCCACATAAAAAATTAATAAAGAAACATATATAACATTATTAGTTCGCAGTTACAATGATGAGAAACGAATTATTTAAAAAAAAGAACAGGTGTAGCCGACCAACGGTGGAGCGCGGGGCAGGCCAAAGTAACAAAATTATAGCACACCTGAGCGGAGAAATAATTATTCAATAATTAATCAAAAAAATATAACAAAGTGGGATATCAACCGAGGTTTTTGTAGCCAAAACAGTTGTATAGTAAAACAATTTATGCATTTTGTTCTCCGCCCTTATACATATTTCACTATTATTAGGGATAATGATAAATAACGTCGAGATTATCTATTTTCAACACCACTCGTTTTATTTTCAGTTATTTCTAATTAATGTATGTACAGATCTGAAATCCTACACGTGAATAATATCTAGTTGCGATAACGAAAAAGGAAATCCTTCTGGTCGACGTCGTTAGTTTTCCACAAAAATTTCCTATTTTCGTCGCTATGGCTAAGGGACCAACCGTAAACTGGGGGCTCGATGAAAACTGTGATGAAAATTTCGGCGAGAAAATTATTATTCGCCTTTATGACGGTCGTCGTACTAGACAGGGCGTGGATGTTATTTGAGCGTCGAACGTAAAGGGGTAGGAAGGAGACATGAGTAACATTTCAACATTTTACGAGGTTCATCATCCCAATTGTTCTTGTGTATATAAATAGCACAAACTCATTCTTATTATCTATCCTCGGGCAAACTTTCATCGAGCTACGAAACATTTGAAGTTAGTCTAGCATGCTTTATAATTTTTATGGTCACTTCGACCACTTTTTTCTTCAAGAGCTATAAACTCGTTAAGTATAAATACTCCTATCTAGGCTTTAATTGTGATATTCGAGAACCCCATCTCATGCGTAGTCATGAATGTAATTCCAAAATAATACATGCGTGCATATACTCCGAAAGGATTACGACACAACCGCAATTTAATTACATTAAATTTTGATTATCTTTACTTGTTTAACTTATAATTCCATGCAGGAGTTTTGCCGACTGAAGTAAGTCTTATTTCTTAAATCATAGAGTAGTTTTGAAACGAAGGGTAAAATGAGGAATATTTGAACATTATTATTGTGACACATCAGTAACATGTTTAACACATAATTCACTGTGTTTCAATTTCCTCAACATAGTTCTCGACCCAAGTGTTTGGCATTGTAGTTCCGAATGTTTACGTATTCTGTAACAGTGTCACTGCAGGTCTCCAATGACAGTTTCGCTGTCCAATTCGCTGATAGAATACTCCATAAGGTATATTATGCTACGACCAACTCTATCGGTAAGCAAAGTTGTCCATTGAAAGACAACATAACAAACTAAGCATTGAGATAGCTAGTCAGTGATCAGTATTTCGAAAATTGTAGAAAAATACAGTCGAAGAATTTTTTTTCGTAGAATTCACTACTTTTCTTGTGAAATATACTTTTCTTGGCGTTATTTTTTAGGATTTTTTCAACTTATATTCTTATCAGGCAAAATAATAAGACAAAACAAAATACTAATAAACGGCAACAAAAGACTTCGAATGTTGCATCTACTGCATTACAAACTGTAAATATAAAATATTCTGTACATAATTCCTTGTAGGCATTAAAATATAGGATTGCAACCCTTATAAAAATTATGGAAATAGTATCAGGAAGTCTGGTTTTTACAGAAGGTGGAAACTTAAAATCCGTAAAATGATATATCAGAGAGACTTTTGGAAATGATTTACTAACTAAATGTTTATTGGGGGACAAAGACCTATAGGTATAGAAAAAGTACAGGGGGTAATACGTCCAGGGTTAAATGTACAGGGTGTCCCAAAAGTCGCGCAACAAATAAAAAATTTATCATTCTAGGAAGGTTAAGGATAGGAACGAACAAACTCATAGAATACATGGAGGAATATATGGGGTTTATTTCACTATGGTTTCGAAGTGGCTACCCTTCTGGTCAACAACGTGACGTAGTCGAGAATAAAAGTTACTCACTACACTAGCGAGTAATAAGTCTGTCATCAGGCATGCAATAATAAACAATTACGTGTAGAGTATGACGCGAAACTCATGACTTTCATTACTAACCTTTTGACAGTGCTGCGAGAAATTGTAGAATGTTTCCCAAACTTTGTACGAAATGCTCTTACTGCTGCTGCTGTGGATTCTCCTTGCTGATAATAGAATTTTACCAAAAATACGCGTTCTTCAACGGTACATCCTTCCATATTATAGCACGAAATTTCTCGAACTATGCATGTGTAAATAAACTTCAGACCCTGCTACGCTCGCTCGTGAAAAGCGGAGGTGCTAAGTATATGCAATATGCGTAAACTGCGAAATTCAAATGTTGCGCGACTTTTGGGACACCCTGTACATACATGTCATAATAGATATATTAAGTAGGTCGAGTGATTTTTTATCCCTCCGAGGATATATGTATAGTTGTTCCACTAGTTTAATGTATTTTCTTGACATTTTCCAAACAATGCAAGCCTTAGCACATGACACGTGACTTTCAATAAAATGCCGGGAATATATGCTGAAGAAGAAAAGTAAAATGTGTAGTCGCTCCATCGGTTTGATATAGTTTTTTAACAGATGGAAAAGAACGAAATCTCTAAGCAACCAACACGTGGCTCTCCATAGAACTTTCATACAAAGTATGCACCTGCATGGTTTTGCAATGAATTATATTTTGATTCTCTATTTCAGCACATATTTCCAGAATTTTATAGACCCACGTATGATTTGTTCAGGATTGCATTGTTTGTGATCTGTTAAAAAACATTGAACTCGTGGACTGACTGCCATACATATATTTCAGTGTAATACAATGCACATCTCCATCGTGCAACGAATAATTGATGTTGAATCATGTGCGATTTGCTAAGAATTATATTGTTTGAATTGTTTAAACGGAGTATGGATCACAGCCGACGTGCATAAGGTAATAAATTTGTCAAAAATTTCCAAAAGTTGATGTGAAAATTATTTTCTCGCTTGTGACGTTATAATTCATTATGGCTGGTCTTGATCCGGAGAATCCTTAATTAATTTATATTTTGTATTGGATTCATATGCGGTGCACGTGTGGATAAAATCGTGCATGAACTGTATAGTTATATTATATCGTTTTTTCACCTAGGGCTATTAAGAGTTGCGTGCTGGGACGTTCAACTGCGAATCGATTGAAAAATACTGTCACCATATCAGTGAATTGACAAGCCGAGCTCAGGGATTACTTCACGGTACGGTGCACCTCGAAAATCTCTTTTCCGTAGTCGCAATGCGAAAACTGTATTTCACAGCGAAAAAAAGGCCGAACAAAGCTGACTGCACGTTGGAAACGTTGTCGCGGTGATTGAGAGGGTGAGCGAGCAAGGTATAAAAATAGGAAAGGATGGATTTCACATGTGGGTATCTATGTATTATTGCTCATGTAGTGGATGTATATATGTAGATGCATGTCCCGCAACAGGACGCAGCTTGTCTTTGTGGAAAGAAATTCATTTTTGAAAAGCAACCGTCCCCTTCATCTTCTTTACATCCTAATAAAATATCCTGTCCACTTTTCACTGAATATCATCCGGGATTTGACATATTCAACACGATGGAATTCTCCTTAAATGCTATATGAATTTCGGTAGAACCACTTCATTCTGACACCTGGGTCTACTTTCCTGGGACGTACTTTCAAACTTTTTCTTAAGAATTTGAATCATCTAAGACATTTATTGTTTTGTTTATTGTTTATATATATCGAATACCATTGTTGATTTCTACAACTTTGACGTAGTTTTTCAACTTTTTTTTATATACCAAGCCGACATTAAATCTGCATCGCAAGCAGTGAATTTACAGGAAAGAATAAATGTGCTTTTCCCATTTCTAATTTCAGCTATATATTTCTTACATCAGTTTTCCTTAGTTTTCGATTTGTGCTCATGTCCTGGAACGAGACTTACGTTTAATCCCAAAGCTCAGTTCTTCCCTCGACGCGTACGAAGTAATACAGTGCAATGAGATTATTTTATTCACATGCATCATTGAAGAAATTGAAAAGCAGAAAATTGCTTTATTCAAAAGGAGCCTTTCAACTTTTTACTCATGGGTGCAGGTCCTCTTAGCATTTCATCCTCAAGATCTCCTTCGGGCAATGTCTCAAATCCTATAGCCGGACGCTTTCCCCATCGGGTCCACGTAGACGCTGGTTGGTACAAACCCCAGGAAAGCTCACGACATGGAGCATACGTGTATGTTTTTGCTCTTTACTGTCTCAGGCAGAGCTCTCCGTCCGCCCTGCTTTGCTGCTGGTTCTACTGCTTCCACTCCTTTTGCAGCTTCTACTGCTGCCGGGTGCCTTTAGGCACAGACGGCTTGTTCCACGACAGTTTAGGATTCGCATTACTCGAGCTTTATGCCTCCATGACCAACGTACATGCTATATACGAGCCTTTGTTTCATAATGGAAGCACGGCTTTAATGCTCCATACGCTTCACTGCGACTTTTTCGAAGGCTCCTTTCCTATTTTACCTAGAAAGGCTATGTAGCCTGGTAGAAATTTTCTTTCATAAATACGTGGTCTGTCTAGACTCAAACTAGGCCCGTATAGATTAAGCTAGGTTTTCAATGGCTATAGGGCTAGACAACAGAACATTTAAAAAAGTCTGGTAAACTTTTAAAAAGTTTAGTACACGGGTTTTCATTAACGATTTTCTACTTAGATTACGCGAAATACTTTTTATTTATTTCTAGTATGATTATTCAAAGATGATAAACGTCATAGTATGAGTATAAAATTATGATAAAATTGTTCTAATAATTCTTGGTGCACGTATGTCTTTAGTCTTATCCAAGAACAGGAAGTATCGTAAAGAAGTAAACGGACAGTCCAGTGACTATTTTCCTAGATAGCAGTATCCTAAACATCCTCTGTACATCCCTTTCCCTGGCGATACCACGTGCAACATAGAGGTTACATAGGAGTATCGTGGAATTCGTCGTAACGGTTTTCATTAAAGCAACAGAAACGTCGGAACGTTCGCCATTCTTGGTATTAAGAGAGCGTCCGCCTCGTGCTTGGTAACGTTGCCGCCAACTACAAATTGCTTGGCTTCTTCCGGAGGAAACGTTGCTTCTGCTTTTCCAAGCCGACTCCTGGCCTCCATTCCGGTAATCTACACCTTGTACCGTAATGCTCTCCGCCTTGCCAGAATCAACACTGCTTCTCTTCCTCCTTGCTAATTCTACTGGATTATTGGTAGCCTTGTTCGATATGATGGGAAACCCGTAGAATGAGGATGAGTTCGAGATAAAGGAATGGTGGAGGAGCATATAAACCAATAAAAGGAGAACAAAAGAAAATCTTATCTTTTCTCGTTGTAGAAGATCCCCTCCATCGCTTTTGGCACTTAGCTGAGTAAAGATTCGGCCTGCCTGTTTGTCAGTATAAGCAAACTGGAGAGCTGTGAGGTTGGCTCAACCTACTTTTCGCGTTACTAATTTCCTTTGTTTAAAGCTACTGCACATACCACTTGCTATGTACATACTACATATTATTGACATACTACATTTATGCCGTAATGATCTTGTTCTGCAGCTTAAAGAAAATTATCTTTCGCCTGGAGGGTCAAATCTCTCTCCCCCTCCTGCCCCTTGATCGGTGTTTGATGATTCTTTGTAGAAGCCCGTGCCCATTTTTTAAGCACTCTTCTCATTAACAAGTTTATTCTCGCTTCATTAATTACAATGGAAAAATTAATTAATTAGTTTTCTTTGACTTCGTTAGACTTCGTGTACTCTAGATATAAATTAATTGATTGATTAATGAAACTTAAAGAGTCTGAACGCGATTTGCATTGGAAAATTGTAGGTGGAAAATCAATATAACTCTTATTAGTACTCAAATGCATGAATGAAATTAGATAGTGATGAGTTCATCATTGCTTAAACGGTACTGATTAGAACCGTTAATGGCTCTTACACAGATTTAATGTGTATGGACCAGAATTCTGATAAAAATAAATCTATTCAATTGAATGAGTAACTGCTTCTTCTTTGTGTAGAGCTTTTTATGTTAAAAGGTTTGTCTCTGGTGAATTACGCTTTTACAAATCTATATATGCATGTAGTCGTAAAAAGCGTAAGTGGAAATTATTGCTGTACTCAAAGGAAGATCTTGTGGCATTCGTAATTCGTGCGGTTCCCCGTGTAATAAAATCTCTCAGTAGTCATAAAAGTTAGTGCCAAATCAAAGTATAATCACGACTTTTCGCTTTTCTACTTATTGCTATTATGTTACGATGTTACAATTAGGAGTATTACGGTTTACTAAATCACCGCTATAAGCTCTAACAGTCGCCAAAACGACCATTGCTATATATTCTAAGAGTAATTAAGCAGTCTTCTATAATTAATCGCAAAGGAATGGCGAGTAAACGAACTCGTTATGATGCTTACGACCATTTTCTTTTTCATGCTGATGGTTTTCCCAGGAGACGTAAAAAAATTAATGAACTCTATGAAGTGGAATTGATACTGGTTATAGGCAACAAATGTCTTTCATAAAAAGCACCAATGCTTTCTATATGATCCTTGAGTCATTTTATTTTTTTAGACGTCAATATCATACATTTACGAAGCACTGTAGAATTTAGTTTTGTACTGAGGAGGATGGAGTTTTACCTTGCATTTAAGGTACGCCGTTTAAACACCTTTGGGCATTTTGTTAAATCTGAGGACCACCTAGAAACAGAATATTAATTAATACACAGCCGATAATTTTTCATTACAATTTTTTAACATTGAACACATCTTCTCCCTTCCATTGAAACTCAATGAAATGTTTAATTCATGAAAAATATACAACACGATGTGCATCCATGCATTCATAATGGTCAAATACAAATATAAGCACGTAGACTGTCGAGAATTTCATCGCACTCTCTTAGAAGTGGAAAAGACAGTAAACAACAGAAGGCAAATAAAATTTTATGGCAAATGCAGTTTTTCAACGACAAATTGTTCGCGAACATAATAAAATTCATAATCGGTTAAAAAATAAAATGGGTTGTCCTCAAATAGGTTTAATCTCCAAAGGCTGTTACTACACATTGCGATTCCCTTAGGAATGAATTTTGCCTACTAAAGTCTCTCTGGTTAATGTTTCAAGTCAATCTTTAGCGAAAGAGCATTCCGGGAGCGAGGATATTGTTCCTGGAAACGTTCGACTCGCGAGTAAACGTTTACGAGAAAATCTATATATATATATATTGAAACGTTTCGTGATTCTTGAGGGTTTGTGATCACGAGACTTTTTAGGAAGTTTGTGCACTGGGCAGGCGACTTTTGAAGGAATTTAGACACTTGAGTTCAAAATAAAACAATTGTGCTATATTGTCCTATAAATTACACTCTAAGATGTCATTTAAATTCTACCTCACTCTCACAATCATACATGCGCACTCTTATAATTGTTTCTTGTTATACTATCGGACCGCAGGCGACAGGAAGAGTTTTTGTTTACTTGCTTGCTTTTATGATTTCTTGGAATAGAGGAGGTTCGTTGAAACTCCGATACAACAGATCGCACAATGCGTCCGATGATCGTGATTCAGCTGAGGGTGAGGATGATACTGATTCAGAACCCACAGATGCTCACGATGATCTCCGTTCGCTGAGTCGACTATCTTAGGGAGTGGAGATGAGAGGGCTGTGGCCACAGTACAGCAGAGTGCACAATGCGTCCGATGACTGTGGTGCAGCTGACGGCTGGATGGTGATGATTCAGGACCCACAGGTGAGCACAATGATCTCCGTTCGCTGACGTGATCACAAGAGGGTGGTGAGAGAGCTAATGCCACAGTACAGCGGAGTGCACGATGCGTCCGAAGACTGTGGTACGGCTGGGAGGTGGGATAGCGAAGATTCAAAACCCACAGATGATCACGATGATCCCAGTTCGCTGAATCAATCACTGTGGAATGGTGAGCGTTGGTGCCTCAGTACAGCAGATCGCACAATGCATCCGATGACTTTGGTACAGCTGGTTTTGGGGATAGCAAGGTCGCAGAATCCACAGATGATCACAATGATCCCCGTTCACCGAGCCTCTTGTCGTAGGAAGGTGCTTGTGAGGTGGATGCTGGATGACTCCTGACAGCGCCGGCACATGACTTCGCTGCAGGGGATCCGATGCGTCTTACTAATTATATTTTCTGCAATTTTTATTACTTCCTGTCGTCTAGCGGTTGGTACGAGTCTAAGTGACTAGTTCTGAGCGTTATCTAGAGAGACGTGACTCCAGTTTCTTCTATCGAGGAAGCCGCTGCTTATATCCTCGGTAGGAGTACGTTAAATCTAGTGGGGATAACGATTTTCATCCTCCCGAGGTGTTAACGTCGCATTTTGAATTTGATATTTTGATTTATAGTTTTATTTGATTATTTGATTTGACTTATTGGATTAGCGTTTTCTTCAACTACCGTCTTACTGGTATTTCTATTGTGATTGGCGCGTGCCGGCTGATAGCGCTCGGGCACCTGTTTGTTTTGATTCCAGTCTGTTGACTGGATTTATAATTCTTGGAATATTAAAGGTAATAAGCTAATATTATTTCCTCATGATTGTCGCTATGACTATTTTCAAGGGAATTACGCAAGATTAGGTATTTAAAGGTCCTATATTCCCTTTACTTTATCGACGTCGCTTTGAAAGGTGGATAGGAATTTTGGGGAATTCTAGGATGTCAGGATTTCTCTCAGATACTGTTATGCACATCCATAGTGCGCTATGCACTATTATGTGGGGCTCTTGACATATCCATCATCGAGAAACGTTATTGGGGAGGAAAAAGGATAGAGGATGGAGGGGTATAAGGACGGAACGTTACAATATGTGTGTTCGTGTGTGTGGTAAATACTTCCCAATGTAACACCCAATTGCACCAATACCAGGTTTATTAATGAAACAAAGCACGCAACATCTAACGATTATCACCAATGTACCAAAGCAACCTGACAAAGTCCTCGAAGTACGACTCTTCTAGTCTCGTTGATTTTTCGCTCGACACTAGCGCCCAACGTTTCTCAAGTATTACTTCAGACGGCGCTTCGATCAACATTAGCGTATAGTCCCTCTAGTTAGAGTCCGGCCAATACCCGGAAGGAACTCTATGTTCAGGTCTCGTTTGGAGCCGCCATGACATTGCGCATGGATTTTCAAACTATCAATCTTTACCATTAACACTGCACCACACTACACAATACGATGCCTCCCATATACATATTCACAACCACACATCCTATTCCGGAAAGAGCCCTGAAAATTACGGAGTCAATCAGTAAGAGGCCCACCGTTGGCCCGACTCTAACTAGAGGGACTCTACATTAGCGCAAACTTACAAATAACATTTTAAAGTATAAAGTTAAGATATAACTTACAGTATAAAATTCCTACATATGTATATGTATATACATATATGAATGTGTACGAATTTTCTGGATGTTTAGCATGAATTTGCTGAACGACAAAAAATACCGTATCGACTGCGTCATATTTGAAGAATAAATAAAAATTATAATTAGTATGTAGTTTACTTTAACAAACCGTATTGATATTCATCCACTTAAAAAGTAATTCGAATAGCGCAGCCGTCGCGGCAAGTTTCGGAGGATCTCAGATCTCTTGTCAACTGCTAATGCAGTATGCCGCTCGCCATTTGTGTCAGCTATTTGTGTGGATGGCTGAAAAGCATATGGTGTTTACTACGCAAATAAATATACAAAATCAAGACTATCACACTACAGATTCAAGTGTCTAGTAAAGCTTGTTATTCCCTATTCTTCCTACGGTAATCACATTTTCCATACAAATGTATTGTTTTTACATTGGAATACGCGGGAATGCCAACCCACTCCTAAGTGTGTAAAAAGTTTTCCTATACAAAGGATAGGGAATAACAATCTTCGTTATACACGTGGATTTCGTAATTCTAATCGCCGCTGACGGTCGTTGCGTGGCGCCATCATGAAAATTACTTTTACTTTTCAAGCGATGCAATCTTTAGCAAAGCACAAATGGCTTTCTATAGGATAACGTAAATATATGATAAATGAAATATATTTAATACAAAACTATGCCTATGTATACTTTGTAACAAATGTTCGATACAGCCACATGTGTACCTTGCTAGGGATTTCATATTTTTCGATTTGTTAAAGAAAGACATATCGAACTCGTGGGTTGACTATAGGAATAAAAAAGATATACATTTTTTCGCATTAAACGTTACAATTCCACGAAGGAGGTTTATTAAAAGAATATGAAACAAGAAGCATTAAGAGACAGTAAGATTCCCGTTAGTTGCAGTCAAGCCGCTACGGTCGCTTGTAAGCGAGCAAGACTTTAATACCGCCGGAACAGGACTTCTCGTGCTTACGAGTTCGTTGTATTCTTCAAGGGACGGAAAATAGATAGCAAGCAAGGGATGGTAGGAGAGAGCTGTCAAAATAATGCAGTTCGTGGAAAACGGATCTTGTTCGGCATGTTGCACAAGGTTAAATTCAACGTTCTTTCGCGCGGTCATAAAGCCACGCTCATAAAGCATCGTGCTTGACGAACGAAGTCCTCCCTTAATCGTTTGCTGTGTTGGCATCTTTTGGGAAAACCGCGCTGTCATCTTGTGCCATAGAAATACAAAGAAATGCATAATGTACTGGGTACTGCGTTTAGTACAGTGCATGCTCGACCAATTTTCTGAGTCAAGACACAATATATTAATGAAGTATACAAAATTATAGAGAATAGAAATAAGAGCGTGGGAGTATGTAATGGTAAAATACTAAGTGTTCAAAAATATACATGAATTTATGTGGAAAACTTTTTATTTTTATGCGCAATTATATATACATTAAAAAATTTTAATCATTTCGGTGTTGCCCTTCTACTAATTTTTTATGTTTATACTTTCCTCATTCGCTAACACGGTATCTCTTATACGACAGCTCTTCTGTTCAGAACGCATAATAAGTAACTTCCTTGAAATTTCATTTTTAATATCGCCCGAGATTACATCAAATGGATCTTCTAGCCCATCTTCTACCACAAAATGCACCAGGTAAAATATGTAACCGAATAGATGCGACCTGAAAATCTCGTACGTCAATATTATTTTCTTTTCGGATTTTATAACAATTACACAAAATAAATCATTACATCCAACGCATCGCCACTCCCTTCACCTTTTCACATACCAACATCCGGCCATGAGCCCCATAGGAAAACTAGCCAAAGGCCACAACGGTAACCTACGTTACTTCCAGACGCTTTCGAGCGTCCAGGAGCCACACTTACCCAATAGTACATTCCCAGGGAGAGGGAGAGGGAGAGGAAGAGGAAGAGGGTGGGAGGGTGGGAGGGAGAGAGACGGGAAGAGAGAGAGAGAGAGAGAGAGAGAGAGAGAGAGAGAGAGAGAGAGAGAGCGAGAGAGAGAGAGAGCGAGAGAGAG
>JAYRCB010000763.1:40719-50719 GCA_036026315.1 Trachelus stipa | reverse complement strand
TGAAGTCTTGAAATAAACGTATAAATAATGGATTTCTTTTTCCCCAACCCAATATAATGGGGATCAACATTGTGTGGATTCTCTGACACTCCTGTTTCGCTCAGATGACATCATCGGTTGTCTATGCATTAATTACTGAGGTAGAAAATTACCATCAGAGATGAATTGAGCTTATAACGAATTTTGGCGCTGTAAGACTGCTGTTCCAAGCAGTTAAGATATTGCATACGAAGTTATCAACACTGCACCACTAGAACGTATAACACATAAGAAATTCAGATGAAGTTTTTAACATAGCAGTTAAATTGATGATGCAATCAAAAATAGTAGCATCATATATTCCGGTTTTACTACAAGCAGTTTAGTGGTCCCAGAATTTTAGATAGCAATAAATTATAGAAATATTCAAAATCAGCTCTTTTTGTCTTTGAAATGGAAAAATGGCAAAGATTTATAATTTACAAAATATTTTACTAATATTTACTAAATATTTATAACGGCACATGGAGATGAATACATATATGATCTAGCAATAGATGAGATCTCGTCCTGCATGCACGGACAAAATATTTTTTAAATAATTAGTTCGATTATTTTATTTCATAATAATGCTAATAGAGTTCATTTTTGAGGATAGGATGCAGCCTATATACTCAGGCTTGACACAAACTTCATAGAAGATTTTAGAGTTAAATGAATCATTGCTGAATTAATTGTGCCATTCTTGCTAACTATTGAAGTAAACTAAATCATCTATTTAATATTGGATGAATGTAAACCTGTTTTTTCATCATGTAATACAATTGAGTAAACGAATATAAAATCAGCATTATAATTTTAACATCTATTTCGTAACTAATAAAATAATGGCTACACTGGAAACCACTTAAGGAGATTCAAAAGTTTTGACGATCATCTTGAGTTTCTTATCTCAAAAAAGGCATGACATATGTATGTATACCCAAAACTTTGACCCGGGCTAGTTACTCATGAAAAAAATTACATTGTACTTCTGTGCAACAGTGCAATAAATTTGGATAGGGAACGGCAAAAGTTTTGTCGGGTCTCCATGACAGATCCGTAGGCTATCATTTCCAAGATTTAGTTATATTTTTCATATCTTATAAGAAATAATTAAAAATTCGGTTCCGCAGAGAAAGACATTTTATCGGAAGGCTTCAATTTTTGGTCATATATAAATTGATAGCACTTTCTGTGGATAGATTTTTGGGTACGAAGTTTCCTCGCTTTCAGTCTCATTCGCGTGACAACACCTAACCAAATAGCATGATCCATTCCCTCTTAACGAAATTTATCAACAGGTCATTAAACAATTTCAAGTTTCAGAAACAGGAACAAACTAGGTTTGGTTGGAGCTTGATACCTCTATTTTCTATATTAGATACATTTTTATCCCCTAATATACAATTGGTTATTTATGTTTTAAACTGAAGATAATTATTTCATCAGAGCTCCAGTATTTCTAGCAAACTGAACACATTTTAGAGATGTATGATAAAAGTTGATATTATATAAAATAAGTAAATGAAATAACTAATGGTTATATACAAGAATCTTAGGAAAAAATAGAATAATTGTACCAGAATATCTTCGATTCTCGATTATATAATTTACAAAAGTTTCAGGTTATAGAAATCCCTACGAACAAACATAACCGTACTGTTAACCGAATGAAACGTACATAGAAGTTATAATGTTAAATATCTTAAAAAAGTAAAAAACGTTCTTATCGTCAACGTCATTATACAGACTGTTTATAAACAGCCGCCAGCACGAAAAGTTACCTCATAGGGGATTCATAATGGCTATATATTCGCATAAGGGAGTGAAGTTGAAAGAAATTAAAACTTTGCCCCTTAGCGCATTGCCAAAGTGTCTCGTTATATCTTCAGGCGGAACTGTTTAGCGTGACTTTTCTTTACGGGGTTGAAAAAATGGCCGTAATATCGAAAATAACAAGCTGCAGACAGTGAAATGAGAAACTGCGATAATAATTCAACTTCTATTTCTTTGAAGAATCAGTAGTACAATCGCATCTGAAAACTTCCATTTAACATGCAAAAAATCTTCCTGCTCCACATTGATTGTTGTTCTCATTTGAAAGGCGCTTCTTTCTAACTTACCATTATCTATTCAACTCATCATCAACAGCATACACATACCCTTCTTTACTTGCAATATTGCATTCCTTAGCCGCTTCGCTAAACACTATCGCGATCCATTAAATTATTACAATAACTCCATCATTCTGCATACCAAGCAAGCATCACGTTATTCTCTTTTGCTAAAAATGTAATATAAAATATATATGAAAAAAATTGCGAGATATACTAATTAAAAATGACAACAGGTGAAGAAAATACAATGCAGACTATGAAAATATAAATTTGTTTACATTGTATAATTTTTAATGAACTTAAATGGACGTGGAAATATTAATGCAGAAAGCACCTGGGAATGGACATTCTTTATATGTATAAGTAGTATACAATCTGTGTATAGTAAACTTCATTATTTGTTAGAATCTCATAATAATAGAATAGTTTAATAATGATTATAGTTATATACGAATACAAATATAATGAAAATAATTCTTTACCAAAAAAGTCATGCTACTGCAAAATTCTTTTGTTGTACACGAAGAAATTCACACATTTCATAAATAAAAAAAATCATATTGCATATTATGAATAATTTTGTGCCTTTTCTACGTATATATTTTTAAAATTCCCCAAGCCGCATACTCTACAAGTCAAATAAATAAGTATATTGGCATCAAGTTAAACCACTATAAAATTCTCCTTTACCTTTAAATAACGAGGATATTTGTGCATCCTTGTCTCCTCTGGACATTTCTTACTACTCAAAGTTATTGATACACATCTCTTTTTGGTAAGGCAAATAAGCACATAAATTTTCTTAAAGTCAATACATTGATCCCCAAAGGCTATCAAAAGGTAGCGCGAACTTTTCAACGCCCATAAATTTTTCATGCTGATAGAATTTTGCAAATGCTTCATATTTTTGCGATAAGGGATCAGCATGGCCCATAGCCAATCGGCCATAGAGCAAGTCGTTTTTGTGCAAAGTGTGCAAAAGATGCACGTTCCCTCGGGAATCTCGAACTATGCGAATATAAGGTGGGGATTGAGTGAATGAGCAGCAAAGAGGTGAAGGGAGAAAATGATAAGGCATGAGACCGGAGAGAAGAATAACTTTGTATGGATTTCCGTTAGTTATCTTGATCGTGATGTCGTGGGCCGATATATCGTCTCATTGGGACTTTGGCAGGGTAACTTGCCATTCGAGATACCGGCTACTCAGCCATAAACCTCGAAACTTATATCGGCTTATTTATGGGCGAAGCTACTGCCTCCCTTAGGGTCTTGATTGTGAGACAATGTTATCGGGATTGCACTCCGTACTAGGACACCCTAGGGATTAACAGCTTCGTTAAATCACCCTTCTGAGGGAATAGTCACAGAACAAAAATCCACCGCAGTTCATCTGATATTTTGTGCAATCAGTCTACCGCAGTAAAATATCTACCCGTGAATTGGTGCAGCATCGTAACGAGAAACCATAAATATCAGGTCAAAAACGTTTTCCGAGAAGCACGACTGTTTGAATTGATGATACCTCCTGTAAACTTGAACCCATGCGGTTAAGCAGTTCAGTAAGAATTTTGTTCACTCGGAATCTGGAACTATATATTACTGTGCGATTGCATAGGACAAAGAATAAAGTATCTCCAAGAATCGTTGATTATATTACAGGCATGGAGAATATAAAAATTCGTTTAAAAAAAAGTAGAAAATAAAATATATAAAAATCCTGGTTTGCTAAGGATGTACTCAAGAATCCTTATCCTCATAGATATTTTACTTATTTCAGTGAAATCTCGCACGTAATTTACGTAACTCCCAGATACAAGTATCCGGGGACTGTGGGTAACGATTTCAGATTAGAAAAGTCAGTATCAAGCTTTATCTTCTTCTCTGGCTACGTTTACATTACCCGTTTTGCTGCTATCTGTACTTCCTTCCTCCGATTCTTCTTTATTTTTCTTATTTTCTTTAATTCCCTCGTCTGCTTCATCTTCTTTCCATGCTTTACTATCCCTATCACTATCGCTATCTATGCTTATTCCTTGAAGTAGACGTTCTTTCCATGGGCGCCATTTTAAATTGCGGGAGCTTTGCTCTTGGTCTAGGACTTTCTTTGGCGCAGTGTTTTCTTTACTCTCTCTATCGCGAACAGCCTGTAAAACCATTCTGATAATCTGCAGCGATTAGCTTACTACCCCTTGGCATAGTGTTGTAGAAATCTCATCCTTCCTGGAGTATCTCAGAACTGAGATAGAGATTTTGCAAACTCTTGTGAGCCATCGTCTTCTCTGGATTTTATTTTTTTCCTTCGCTTCCGTCATTATCCATTTCCATTTTCTACTATTGCGCTTATACTTATTTGAAGCAATATAAGTTTCTTGGTGGGTGAGTGATGGTTAACCCAAAACATTTCAAAACTATCGTAACGTTTTATAAGCAAAAATCTCAACTCAGATTTGAAAAAATTTTATCTGAACATTAATGTTACAGACAATTTCAATTACTGGTCACAAGTGCCTGCTATCTTGAAGATAACCTCGATCTTCTTTTATGTTCATTATTTGACTGAAAATTGTTATGAATAATGTTGGAATCGTCCTCATAATAATTAAACCTGTGACCCAACGCATGAACTACATTTGCACCTTATACATTTATCATTTTCAAAAAAATTAGTTGTATTCATTTCTACTATTATCTAAATCTAATAAAAATTTCATTATGAAATTTGAGAACATTTCGAAATTTTAGCTAAGACTGTATTGTATCATTAGAAACTTAGACAGAGCCTAAATGCAATGAAAAGAGTTTTCACTATTAAAGCTGATGTTGCCTTAAAATTGTGAACCAATCGATTCAATAATTTATTGGAAATTTTCTTTAAAAATAGAAACATATATTTCACTTATCAAGATACTTACTCGGTAGAGTTTCGTGTCAAATTTCTTTACCAATGCTAGTTTCTAACCTATGGGGTTATTATACATAGTTGTTCATTTTGTACTCATCACGGAGAACAAGTTGATCAAGGAAGAGGAACAGCACGCATTTATTCAATTATGAATAGTGAAGGCCAAACTTATAATTACAATATTCGGACTCACGAACAAATGTTGACACATTTGAGGAACAAAGAAAAAGCCGTGAAAAGAAAATCAATATTGTTTAAGATTCCTGAATTCATTATAGTGCCAGTATTACCTCAAGACTGGATGCATTGCGTGGCTTTAGGAGTTTGTCGTTAAATCGTTGAATTGTCATTTGTTCGGAAACCCATGAGAAAGAATTTAGCCTTAGAGGTAAAGTGTCTGACACTGACGCGTTACTAATATCGTACAACCTAACATTAGATATGTCACGTACTCCACAAAAAATAACAGACACTGATGAGTGATGACTGATGAGGTGATGAGTAACAATGCTGGTGTTTAATATTATATTTCATATAATCTACTAAGTTATACATACTCTTTAATTGTATGTGAAACCGTATGTTCTAACGTAAAAAATATATTTAACCTAAGCTATAAAAATATAAAGTTGTTATAACGATTAGTAAAAAAATTTTAGGAATACGAATTATTGGACTATTATTGTCAAACTATTTTTAAGAAAATGTTATTTCTGATAAAGCTAGAAATTCATTTTAACACATTTATAATCCTCGGAAATAAATTAGCACTCAACAACTTTAATTCTATAGAGTGCAAATTCTCTGAACTATTTAATGCTTGACGAATGACACTTTTTTAAACAATTAATAAATATGTCCAATAATTTTCAGAGGAATAATAAAGATTTTATCCACCCTATAATAATATATCGTACCAATCATAAATATTGTGAAATGTTAAAGAAATATCACTTTGCACGACAAATTTTGTGGGCGAATAAATATTGTAACAAAAATGTTACTATGAACTCCCCCCCGCCATCTGGCTCGAGGTCCCCACAGGCCTTGAGTATTGCGCCTTATCTTTAGTATTGTTAATTGCGTACATCAAGTGTTTTAGGTTGATTATATTTAGCATAAGACCCCTCCCCTCCCGCCTTGCCATCCAATCCCCCTTCCCGTAGGGTACTGGCTCGAGGACCGTCAACGAGGGCCCATCGCCAAGGAAAGGATCGAGAGAGTGGCTACGTTACCGAGGCAACGGAAGGCAGGGATGGTATGGGCAGGGAGGAAACAGCTGATCGAGACTCTCGTGGGATGATGCCCGCCAGCCCGCTACCATCATCACCCGTATGCAGCCCTGGTGCAGTCCCGTCACACGGGTAGTAAAGAGGCTCGTGTGACAGGGATGGCCCTGAAAGGCCCGGCAGGCCAGTAATACGAGAAGGACCAATGCTCTGCCATGCCGGAACTGCCGACCAATGCCAGAGCGCGTAGCCCTCTCAGCCCAGCGATCCAGCCAATCCCCGAGGCCCTGGAGGCCCATGATGGAAACGACGAGGACCGGAAACAACGAAGAAATCACCACTTCGGTCCTATACCTTTTTGTATTTCCTACGGGCCTTCCGCCCCCAAGCTCGAAGCCCGTGGTGTATTGCGTGCACCCTTATTTTTAGTATCTCTGCGCCCCGTTTCTGTCACCCCTCTGTACCCTCCTTCTTCCTCTCCTTTTACATTTTTGCATTTCACCGAGGTATAATAAGAAGCCATTTTCGCGTTCGGGAACCTTTGTCCTCAGATCCCTTTACCTCTCACTCCGCTAGCCTGCCATTCCCGTACTTGTAAATATTCGAGGACCTTTCGCAGTCACTCGACGATGCTAAGCCGTAGAAGTAGCTGGCGTCCATTTGTTGTTATTTTCGAGATATTTATAGTGCCGGTAAGCCCTCCTGCCGATCCCCGTTTGAAGCCCCGTTGCGACACCGCGTGCTCCCGAGCGAACATCCGCGTGCATTGTTATTGTTTTGCGTGTCGAATCTTCTATGTGAAATATTCCTTATTATTTTTCAATCCATTTTCTTTTCTACTATCTTCTGGTTTATCTCTTTCTTCATTTCTACTCTTCTGTTTGTATCTGCACTTTATTAATTATATTCTTTCGCATTTTACCCCGTGCTCCCTTTCATTTTCGCGTTGCTCTAATTTGCGTTAGCTGTTTTCGAGAGACCCTGGATAAAAAATAACTTATCCAGCACGTCACAATATATTATGTTTATGGAACCGCGATCGAAGTCAAGCGTCGCACGTGAAGCGTTTCGGGACGATCAAATATAGCAAAGGCCCGTGGTCGCCACTGTCTACTATGGGCCGGTTCGGCGTACGCCGCAGCGCCCTCCTTGTTAGGCTGCTGCAGCTACCAGCCAGTTGAATACACGCTCTCTGAGCTAATGCGTTTTTTAGTTTTCTTACTGACTTTTTGCCGATAATAAAACCTATTTGATCCATAGTCATATTCGACCTGTCTCGAGGTTTATCTCCTTTTCGTATCCACATAGCCCTGAACAATGTTAATGATTAATCTCATATTTTTAATATAAATGTTATATATTCTGAATGCATGTTATTATTTCACACGATATTAATATGTTTTATTTGAAATATGTATAATTCTTATATAACATTTTATATATGAATGAATATATATAAATGTGAGCAAGGGATACTTCATCAAATCATTTGTATAAAAATACGTATGCAAGGTATACATATATCAGTCATATATAAACGAGTATACAAACGAAAATATATAATATATACTGTAACGCTAATATTTATATGTTACTTATTCACGTTAGCAAACCTCGAAACTAGGATCTCCCGAAAACAAGGTAATTAGGTTGGGCGCCAGACACCGCGGAGCGATGTCAGTTTCTAATAGTCGAAAAAGACGTAACTCACTCCTATGGAGAACCTAGCAACAACACGGCTGCTCGGCCCGTTTCTCCCTCGAAACGCCTAGGGTAGAGGGTCAGGGATCTTAGCGTAAAAGGGATACTACGATATAGTAAGTGAACTACCATTTACTTAAAATAACATATGGTTCTTTTATTGTGGACTAAGATTCGACAGAGACTCGTCTCACCGGTAACACAACGGGGTTCAATAAGAACGGAAATAAGTATAACACACGGTACCCGATACCGATATAATTTTCTATCATCCCTACGCACGCGGATTACAGTACGTGATTTTTCATTACATTCGAACTATATAACAGTCGGGATTGTCGATTTCGGTAGCCACGGGCAAGTGTCACGCAAAGACAAATAATATTGCAAGATTGAATCAAGAACAATAAGTTATAATAGCACACGAATTAATGGGACGCGATAATGGAAACAAGGTCCAACAACATCGGGAAGCGGTGTGTCGGAAAATACAATTAGACGGCAGTAGTATAACTGGGCCGGTTCTGGACCAGGATTCCTGTAACCGACATATACCGACATTCTAGACCTTCAAAGGTGGGTATCCGTCCTAAGTTGGCAACAAGTGCGCCCATAATTTGCGGAAGTGACGTCACCAAGACCCCTTAATTCCAAGAATTTTCGTTCGATTTCAAGAATTTTGCGTCACATTCAAGGAATTTTGCGCTCGATTCTAGGAATTACACACGATCGAGAACCTTCTAGAAATTTCTGGAAGCTTCAGAAACTTTTGCGTCGAGGTTGATTCCAGGAAAAACGATACCCTCCCCATGCAGGTTTCGCACGGCAGCCGACTTGACCTCGACGCAAAAGTTCCTGAAACCACTCTTCGGCTCTGCGTACTGAAGGAATGCCGCTCGTCATCTCTCTTCCCCTCTCCCTCTCTCTCTCTTTGATTCATCGATGCTACACACTAATCTACAAGATAAGGTTCAAGGTTAGGGAGAAAAGTTCTGGAAACTTCCTGCAGGACTGCATCAGCGATGCGCAATTCTGCGAGATAACGTTCGAGGTCAAACAGGCTGAGCGCTGCCGTCTGAAGCCTGCACGGAGATGGGAGGGGTTCGTCGAAGCTTCTCGATAGCTCTCCGGGGTGGGGGGCAAGGGGCTGCCTCAAAACGTCGGGTGAGAGGACCGCCGGCTCTGGGAACGATCCTCCACAACTTAGCAAGAACACGAATCGTCAAAGCTTCTAGAAGGTTCTAGAATGTTCTAGAAAGTTCTAGAAAGTTCTTGATCGTATAATCGGGCGCAAATTTGCCGGAATGTGACGCAAAATTCCCGGAATCGAACGAAAATTCTTGGAATCGAGGGGTCTTGATGACGTCACTTCCAGAAATTATGGGCGCACACGTTGCCAATTTAGCACGGACACCAACCTTCGAAGGTTCTAGAGTGTCGGTATATGTCGGTTACAGGAATCCTAGTCCAGAACCGGCCCAGCTATACTACTGACCATGATACAAATAGACGAGGTATAGCCACTAGCGAACGTATTTTGGTCCGCTTCGCGCTGGTCCAATGACGTCACGTTTGAAGCTAACATGATGCCACTACATGCAACAAAGCCACTGTGACAGAACTCTCAGTTTAAATGGTTCGCATTTCGAAATGTAAAGAGATGCTGCCTCCTGTAATTAAGTTTAAATGTACTTATAATTCATTTACCACTAGTTTATACTATAGTAGCGCAATGACAGCGAAACAATTTAATAATGAAAGAACCGCTAGTTCGATCCCCTGTAATGCACTTACTTTTTTTTTTATATTGAAACTATTTCATTTAATTTATATAATACCTTGACACGATATTTTATAAAGCAAATACATCATAAAGTACGATATTTCACAAACAAATCATAAAGTATATACATCTCTTAATTAAAATGAAGGCACACATAAAAGAATTTTTTTGTACATTATAAGTCTGTAAAATCTAGTGAAAGTTTAAGGAAGACGATACAAAAATATTCTATCCCTATATTTTTCAC
>JAYRCB010000763.1:29177-40619 GCA_036026315.1 Trachelus stipa | reverse complement strand
AAAGAGTCTCGGCGGGCCGTGCCCCGTACGGCGGGTTGCCTGTACTTGGCGCGAGACTCGACCGAGTCTCTTGATTTGACTTTACTCGCTTGTAATTTTCGTGTGGACGAATTTGATCTGGCGTGGTGTTGTCCGTTAGTTTCCTATTTTCTTTGTTATAATCGTCATCATAAGGCCTTTGCATTTCATAGGAATAGGTTGATCACGTTGAGTAGCGTCCATGTAGGCACGTGGCGAGTATGTCGAAACCATATAATATTTCATGCAAGGCGGCTGCTCCTTATTTCAATTTTATCTAGTTATGATCGCTGGTCCTTTTTCCGTCTGTATAGATATAAATTAATCCAAAAACGAAGATACTAATTAATAGGGGAATTTGCGGTGCTCACGTACAATTGAAGTTTGAAAATGCCTGTATCGCTGATTAGGCCTTACGCCAGCGCGTGCATTCGGTCGGTCGTCCAGAGCGAAAAAGGAACGATCGACAGGTGGATTATAAGAATATCGGATTTTGGCTAGTAGTAGGGATAATCCCTCGATTTACCGGACATGTATCTAAGAGACGCACAACTAAGGTGTGTCCAATCTGTATGGTAACCATTATAGTGTTTACTATAATTATGTTTCTCACAACTATAAAATTTGAACTGTGGTATTTCGTAATGATTACATCGTGTTTTCTTCTGAGTGTATCGATGTCTTATGAAGGGCACATCGAGGCATCGAAGAGGAAAGGAGCTCGGGCAAAGTTACCCTAACTTTCATCAACTATCCGCCCGACACAGTCCGGACGAAGATCACTACCACAAAACAGCTGAACACCTTGAGCTACGGCAGCGAGTTGTGACAGAGTTTTTTAAGTCCCTGATCTTATAAGAGGGCGATATGTGTCATGACTTCTCGCGCATTCCGTGGAAAGAACTTATTTATCTAGACCGCCCTTCCCAATATCGAATGTTACTGACCACAGGAAGAATTCCGTTATAAGATTATCATTTCGAGTTCTTCCCATGAGGGGTGTAGTAATTTGAGGTTTCAATATCGAATTATAATTAAACTTAGAGTCCAATTGCATGCTTCGAAAATTAGCAAGTACTTCTTTGATGAAAATTGACCTAAGAGGACGCAATTTGGGCGACAAGCAGGACGATGAACGATCTTGTAGAAGAGGACCCACGCATGAAATTCATTCTATGGTTTTTTGCCGTCTAAACTGAATGCGTGCAGTTCTACGTTAGCTAATCGTATTGTCTCGAAATTTTATATCGTTTATGTTAGACGTCCCTTTCTTCTTTCTTCCCGATTTCGGCCTATTCATACACCGCCAGAAGGGAGAGAATCCGAGCCTTAGGGCCTCGACATATTATTTCTCGACTGTTTTTCTATGTTGTATTAACTAGCTCCAAGTATTGGTGGCCCTGCAAAATTTTTAAAAGAATACGTGAGCCTCGTGAACCTCGTATCGCCAGACATAAGAGAATAAATATATTTACTTTTATATAGCTGGCGAACCTTCTATAGTCCTGATACTTGCCAGATCAAGATTGCCGGATTGAACTTCACTTATTTTCACGTGGGAGTAACCTAAGAGTTCCCGGATCTGAATCTAATCGGGTACACCTTATCAGGTCTACCTTACCTATGCCGAATCTGGTCCATATGTGACGGTAGGACTACCCCACCAGATTTCTAGTCGGGATATCCATAATATATTATTTTACTTGCTTATCTTTCTTTCCTAATTATATCTTGTCTATATACATATTTTTGGATCCACTTTTAGCCAGATCCCCTTTCTTATCTTATCGTATAGTCCCGTGACACAACGATGGATCTGGCGCCCATAAGCGTCCGCGTGTTCGTAGAATTCTGAATTATATTTCGGATGGAATAGTATCATACCGGTCATATTTGTAGCAGGATCAGTTGTATCGCTACACGTAGCTATGAGATTCCGAATCACCATTAGAAACGATATAAATCACTCGTATTGTTGGAATATTTACATGATGTTTTTATCGTGTACCAGGTGCTAGTAGTTCACATTTCAAAGACGCTGGATAAATTTATTTTTTTTAAAGTCCAAGCTGTGTCCATAATCTCAACTTAAGTCTTGAATTCGTTCAGGAGCCAGCGTCTAATAAACAAGTAATTAGCATCAGCTCATAATATAAATAGAAAATGATGCAAAACAAAAAATAAAAGTATAAATGTAGGGATAAATATTTGCAGCGTTAATGCATCGACTCTTGCCATCAACTACGAGAAAATGTAAGCTAAAAGCTTTCCCATATAAATCTTCATTTCTCTTTGGTTCTGTTATAAATTTAGAAAAGGATTTAATGTAAAAGGATTCATGGGGAGATGTAGAAAAAGGGAAGCTGTGTAAAGAGGTAGGAAAAAATAATAAACATCACTATAAAGCTCTCGACAATGCATATTGACATTGTCATTTCGTAATCTACCTGGGAAACGACTCAAGTCTTTTTATTTCTGTACATAAGTGACAGGCCATCTGTATATTTATTTTGCACGAACAAAGATTTATTATATCTTTATTATTAAACAATTACAATAAATGTTATTGCTCTCTAATACAGCTGAAATGTACTTGCATTGTATTATATTTAAAAAACTCATGTAGTAATTTTTAAAACAGAATAGCATTGCAGACTATGACATAAAGTAGTATGATAACAGCATAAATTCAACAAATAATTTTAACAAGTGCTGCCGTCAGTTATTGCCACGTATGACTGTGTAACGACTGCAATAAAATAACGTACTAAATTTTATTTGTCGGGATGGATAAAATTACATATAGCGCATAATATTTTTTTTATTGACCATAACACAATTTCAATCAGCAGTAGAATACTTTTACATGATCGAAGATAGAAAATAAATGCGAATAAAAAAATAGAAAAATAAAAAGATTGTTAGAAATTTAAAAAGAATAACCGAGGAAACATATTAAGTTATGCCGTGGGCAATTTAAAGTCGTAGGAATGTCTCAAATAACTTATAATGCCATTTGTAAATAGTAATTTTTACCCACAAAAACAATTTCGTGTTAAAAAAAACTCGCCAAATACAGGATTGCTGTGAATTCTCCATCTTAATAAGAAATACCTATATTTATATCATTCATTATTGTTCTAATAGCAAAAAATATTGAAATCATATTATATAATGCTAAGTACCTAATTCACTAGACATCTGCTTATTACATAATTTGGCACCCATACATAATTTTAATTATTTTGTAGAATTTCCAGTAATGTTTGCACTATTTTTTTGTTTTGTTATTATTACTTATACTTAATTATGATTTAATTGTCTTTTAATATAATAATTTATAAAACGTTAAATGATTCCTTATAGAATACTGCTTGGCATGTCCGTGCCGCTTTTTATCTTATTAAGCAAACCCGAATGCTCTATTTTGAAAGTTGATATTGATTTTGAGTGAAAGACTGGCATAATGAAAACGGTAGAAGCTCCCTCATACGACTGACACTGGATCGAGGTGGAGTACTGTAACGAATTTCATACGCGCCCGCCAAAATTTAGTAGTCTTATTGCGGCGCTTTGGTCAGAGACGACTCCCACGCTGCCCACCTGTGAGCCTACGTGCTCCAGCGCAGCGTCGGTGTCGTCCCTTTCGCCTAGAGACCGGCGCACGAACCATACGAGTCAACGCTAGAACTAGTAAACGCGCCGAACCATCGCTCACAAAACGAAAAGGTAACATAAGTTCAGTTTAAAGAACATACCATTTCTTCTAGTACTAATGCCATTTTAAATCTAATGCTCAAACATTATAGATCCAAAGGACTATCAGGCGATAGGGTCTTTTATCTACATAAATACCTGCCAGTCACACACGTGTCATCAACCACCCATGGTTTTCACTGCTAACTTTCGACAAATCTTCTAATCACGGAGTGCATACCGCCGAAACCATGGAGGATATGGGACTGTCAAATAACTAAAGCATTTCGAATCCGGAGCTGAATTATGTATCCAATATTTTATTATTCTCTTAAAATATTTGTGAGCGATGCCTTCTAGAACTTTTAACGGATTGACTTTGCGAGATGCATAAATGTGTGAGTGTGATTGGAGTGAATGATTTTAGATAATATTATAATACCGCCGATCGGTTATTGTGTTTCACTATTGCTTCGATTCTGTAGTTACGTTTTGTTGAGGGTTATTCTTTTTTGGGCTATCTTGTCTGGTCTTGGTCCACGACTCACCTGTTTATAGATGTGTTATCAATTTATGCTAGCCTACTTGGATATTGAGTTAATAACGTGATATGGAATAATTCTTAATTTGAATAAATTTATTGTTAAATATCCATACATATAATATAAAAAATAATACAGTACTTTGAACATGTACGTAAATTATGAAACAGATTATGCCAATATCAGACTTTTCTGATTAGGCATTACCTTATTAACAATGCATAGGGCCTTGATAATGTATCAGGAACCTCTGATGCGATTTCTGATCGAATAGTAGAGTCAATCTATCGAATTTACCGTTACAATGACTGGTGATTAATGACAGTGTTCTGCTTCACTGAATTATTATACTTCATTTTATTTTAAATCATTGTTTATTTCAAGATTTTCATGACTAAACACAATATTTGATACTTTTTGTAAACCCAATTGAAACACGAATCGCTCCACTTGAGATACCGAATAACGAGGAACAAGTTAGACCAAGAGTTGTCAATACTTCCGTAATCATTGTTATCATCACCCCGTCTATAGATAAGCCATAGGTGAAATCTATAACTAGGTCGTTTCCCGTACACAGGTCCCTCGACATGGTTTAGCTACTGTGTAAGATGCAGTCATTAATTAGAAACGTATCTGCCTAGCTCACTATCATATCTGCAAAATCTGTAACAATAAGGAATCTGTAGTTGTTTAATAGATTAAGATTTTCCGATGTCCTTATAATCATACAAGTAACTAAAAATTTCATCAAGATCAATTCTTTAATTGAGGTGTTGAATGTGGACGTGTCATTAGTTACTGAAATTTAACTTTATGTTGGTGAAATTGGGCCCAAGTTATCTGAGACATCATGTTGACTCATATGTACGTGTTGTGACCGTTATTTATAGTCGAAAAATAATAGAGAAGTATTAGCAACAAGGTCTACAATTGGTCGGAGGATTACGTACGGTGTCCGGGAAGGAAATCGGTAGAATCGAGATATTCTGAAAAATCGCGAAAGGTTACGAAAACCGGGCGCCAGACATCAGGACGATGTCGCAACACTGCAGGGAAATCCTCTGCGATACCCTGGCTACTCAGCCCACGGGAATGGTAGAGGGGCGGTTCCTGTAAATTCACACACACACGGGAAGGCTTCGTACACGAATAAAATAAGGCGAGAGATTTAGTAACAACAACAAAATAAAGAGAAAATATATTAATAACGAATTCCCGTGAACGGGAGAATACAATGTAGTATGGTAGCCTCGGCGCCAGAAAAATATTTTAACAACGAACGTCCGAACACAACCCCGCCAAGCACGGTAAGAAACAATGGTCGGTCACCTCAACGGGACCTGGGCGGCGGAAGGCCTGAACAAGTGTAAATTATACTTAAATAAATCCGCGCCCCATAGGAGCGGCAGGTACGCAAAAACGGGCGAGCGATAGGAGCCGTAGTAAACGACGGCAGGTTACGTTCTAGATAAACATACGTACGCGTTGGATGGAATAAATATACTAGAGTTAAGGTTCCCGGCGAGGAGGATATACTAGCAATGCAAACGGACGACCAACGGCCGCTACAGAACGCGCAAACGCAATCAAAGGAAAAGTTGCACAGATAGAAATAACGAAAGATAACATAAATAGCACACGAATAAGATAATACAATATAATTCTAGACAATACGCCGTCTACCGAGAAGCGGTAGCCAGCGGATTCAGCCGCAAGGGACACTTCAGGGTATTCACTTCAGTTGCAGATAATGAAATAAGTAATCCAGAATAAGAAAACTCGCAAGAATTAGACATACAAAACATAAGCGAAGATCTTAGAGGAACGAAGCCCCAGCATACGGCACTCGTCACACGGCAGACATCTACCGGACGGGAATATGTGAAATCGGTCACCGGAATTGTGGCCGATCCCGGGCACTATTCTACTGAATTTGTGGACGAGGCTGGCTCCTTATGAGGGGAACTCAAAGGTAACGTAAGGGCTCCCCTCGGATATCACCGGGAAGATCTCCAAGACCTCGTGAGTTGACTAACGTACTACGAAATTAGCACAAAGAAAAAGTTTAAATAACTTAATACTGGGCACCCGCGCTGACGGTACGATGACGAATGACGAGTAATTTGTTGCTCCCTCGTTGGGTGGTGGTGGCGCCCTGATAGTTTCTCTAGCGCGCGCTGCTTGGGCGGAGTTTGGGCCTTCGAGGGTGGCTGCACTGTTTTCGGGGCCCATGGTGCCGCGCGAAGTTCGAATGGCGGGATGTGCTCTCGCCGGTCCCTTACGACCTTTGAAGTGGCGGTCGTCCCGTCTCTTTCCCCATCCAGGGTGGTGTGGACTGTCGGTACCTCCCGACTGATCGGGAGAACGGTAGCATCGGCGAGACACGGGGAGTTGCTCGGTATAATGACCGTTCCGGTTCACTAGGTGGCAGACTCTCTCCGCATTGGCCCCGCGATGGTTCACGCCGGTAGCTATCTGGCTTCCAGGCGCTTCCCTGACTCCCCGGAGCGTCCTCCGGGAGTCGGGACATCGGACGGATTTTGCTCTCGTAGATCCAGCTGGTCTGGAACTCTTCTGTTGTCCGTCGTCGACGGGACATGGGTGGTTGACACCGCAATCCTTAGCGACGCATACGGTCGGCCGGTACGTTCGCGCTGCGATAACGCCGATCCATAGTCGCCGTCCCTCCTTCGGCCCTCCTCGGCAGCTTCCTTTGAGTTTCTGGGGTTCCGTAGTGTCGAGCTCCCTACCGATTCCCCCGAAGCTTCGTTCTTCCTTTCCCGTGACATCCGTCCTCCTGGCGACCATGGGGCCCCTCCAACTGGCACCGTCCTCGATTTTTCCACCTTCCTCCGGCTTTGCTGCTGTAGCTCCCGTATTCCGGGAGAGTCGTTGGTCCTCCGTGTCGCGTGTGCCAATGGTACAAACAAAAATATTATTAATTACTCTACTGTTCGGACGCGTGAGTGACCCTGGAGCGTCGGTAATTAGCGCGAGTTCCCTGCATTACGAGACGTGAATCGGTCTCGTATAATAAAAGAAGAGACCCCACCACTAGTGACGGGACATCCTAAATGTAACGTCACAGTGTCTTCATATATATTTTTTAATTCAACAAGTGAATAATTGTTTTTAGTAAAATGGAATTATAAAAGTATCAGAAATTGTCGAGGCACTGAATATCTAAGCTAATAACTAATCAAACGTACCATGTATAGGTTCATAAAATTTCATCACAGTCTGAATAATAAATAAAGACAGATGCGCAATTCCAAAATGATTGCTTGTATAACTTATTTAAATAAATTCTTGAGTCAGTTTTTTACTGTCAATTATTGAATACTCAACCTTTAAATTTCATATCACAAAGACGTTCGACTCTTCTGAGACACTGCACAACTAATAATTCTTCGGATGAACCTTCTGTACTTATGTGTCTTGATTATGTCGTACTTGATGATATACGAGCATAATTATTTTCCTCAATTATTTAAGTTTTCCTATTTATGAGTTTATAAGTTAATTGTGCTTACAGATAATGACTAGTGTCCACATATCACGCTGCGATGGAGTTATCTACGCAGATTCTTCAAATGACTTTCCTCATACAGTATAATTGGAGATAACTCCAGTAAACTTTCGCGTGAAAATCACTGTTTGCGCGAAAAAATTTGCTTGCTCCATTGAAAGTGCACAAGTAATTTGCTATTCTTGTTGCATTACAAAATACAGCAACACTTTATTGTGGAACATCATATAAAGTTGCTGAGGAGATGCTCTGCCCATTTCGGCTTTTCCAGATCGAATACCACTGCAGTTGAAATATGCTCGAGCCGCCCTGACCCTCGTCATATACACTTAGAACATAACATAAACATTGCTATAACAATAGAAAAGAAAATCAGGAATTGCATTCTCCTTAAGACGTAATAGTATGAGTGATGATAGTGTGTGCCAGAGTCGCTGAATTGTTTCCACATGTCTTGCAATACCCTTGTCTTCAAATTCACAGACGACTATCAAGTGTCAAACCCCATGCCTGACTGTGCTCAATGTTGCCTTTTCTAAACAATCACTGAGGATTATAATGCTTCTAACCCTTCGATTATACACTCCTTTTTAAGGTACGTCTAGTGTACTCTGGAGTCCAATGAACCCCACGTATGTTTTTGTACTATTTCTGCCATGATGAGCAAATTCGAAAAAAAATCATATATATTTGGAAACTGTGAACTGTATACAGGATGTTCATACAGCTCTGAAACCCTAAAAGGTTGAACTATTCGAAGAAGTGAGAATTACGAAATTTCAAAAGACGTTTCTGAGGGAAAAAAGGAAGAAATATCAATGTCGATGTTTATTTGACTGATTTATTCTTCTGTATTCGGAAAATTTGTTTTAATAATCTATGTGGAAAGAAGGTCGATAAAAAGTAATACTGCTCGGAGCAGATTAGGAACATCTTTGCCGGATGCTCGTCGCCAATTGTGTGAGAGTAGACTTAACAGATGAATATTGTTTTCCGGTTTGCATTCCGTGGGCAAAATTGCATCGCATTTTACGCAGCTGGTATCTAGTTATGATGGTGAGACGCCCGAATCCCATACTTTTTAAAATATTATGTCTCAAAGACCCATTACGAATTGCAGTTGTCAAACATAAAAAAACACAAGTTCTTTCCTATTGTTTAGTATAGGAGATTCTCGTTAGTATCAGATACATTTGAACACTGGAGTTTATTAAATCCCTCGACTACAACTACTTAAAATCTGTACTCTCCAGTTTCAGGAAATTACGGAGCGCGAGTTTCTCCTCATCGCATAGGGGATACCTAAAGCATAATATAAATTGTTACACCAGTCGATTTCGAAGCACAGAACAAATTTTAATGAAAAAACTCAGCGGCATGGAATCTGATGGACCCTTGTGTACACTCTGAGTGTTAACCCTTTCGATACTACTGCCGCCCGTTGGCGACGGCCAAAACGTTCTCTGGGTACTACTGTCACCGATTGGCAGCGTCTTCGGAATGTTACGACGGTCGCGGTCTGAATGAAAAGTTTAGTGTCAATCACGCTCGAAATTTCTATGAATGATGCAAAACACGTTTTCGCGGTTTACACTGCCGTGTAGTGCAACCACTCTTGTGGAAAACTTCTCCGTACCATGAATGTATAGCCGCGGCCAACTGTACCGAAAGGGTTAAAGCAAAAATCGTTGCAAGTAATGTTGCTCAAACTCGTAAAGATCGTTAGACAGAGAACAACCAAGCACAACATGTAGTCTTCTATAAAACTCACGTTGTCTAGATGGGTCGGTAATACACACTCTGCAGCACCAGTAGTATATGTACAGTGCCGTCGAAAAGTTTCCAGACCAGGCCTACAACTGCACTCAAATCTTTTTGCGCCTGTATTTTGTTGGGCAGCAGTCGATTCAATCATGTTCATGATTTTCTTATAGGAAAACGTATATTCCCTCTTTATCGCCTACGTTATATTGATAAAAAATACTGAAAATATCGCGGTCTACCGTCGGAGATGTTGTCCCTCCCTTCTGTAGAACAGGTTCTAATAAGGGCAAGACGCAAAGTGGAAGGCCTCGAGTCATTTCCAAAGCAGAGAACTGGTAATAAGTAATTATGTCCAAAATGAGTAGGAAACTTACTGCATCGAAAATGCAAACACGGTTCAATGAAACTCATGAACAACAGATATGCTACTGTTAAGGATCGCTTGCACAGAGCCAGCCTTTGGGACAGAGTTTCCACTAAGAAACCAATTTTACGGCGCGGAGAAGACTTCAATGGGCTCAAATTTTCGATTACTCAAGATTGAAAACGGACTTTACGGACGGACCTTTTACTTTAATTTTTCCTAATTCAAATCCTTGTTCGGAAACTTATCGACGACAGTGTATAACTCTCAAAAGCACTTCCGTGTAAAAAAGTTCATCAAGAATAGGATTGCTGTGAATTCCTCTTTGTAGAAAATGTAATATTAACATTTTGCTTTATTCTTCACAATACAAACCATTTTGAAATCATATTATAATGCCAAGTATACAATGCAGTACATATATGCTTATTATATGATCTGGCACTAGCACGTAATTTCAATTTTTCGCCGAATTTCGAATACTTATTACTACTGCTGCTTATACTTAATTATTATTCAATAATTTAAAAAACGATGCTGAACAAACGTTGACGAACCAATTGATATCATGCATTGACGAAGCATCTTGACACGACAGATAAGCCCCAAAATTAAATAATTATATTATTAAATCGCCGATATATGTCTTAATTTTTATAATGTGTGGAAAGAGTGTGTAAACGAACGTTTGATCTTATTTTAAATTATTATTATTTGTATAGTATGAAGTGTGCCTATCTCTATTAGATAAGTGATTATGAATATGTAAAAGCGATAAAAGTTCACTAAATAGAAATACAAACAAAATATTATATTACAATAATTTTGTCCTCATCGTGCTAAACTTTCAAAATAGAACATTCGAATTTGCTCAATAAGATAAAAACCTAATGAATCCACTTAAATTTTCTATAGAACTTTTCAGTGTGATTTAATTGGTCTTGTCCTGAAGGACGTCGCTGTCTCCGCGATCTAGGTTGATCGGCGTACGAGGAGGAAAAGTAGTTTTTATTATCGAAACGAATTTGGTTCGCGAAAACGTGACGACCAACATCTTTAGAAAGCATTATCCCCCAGGTTGTCAAACGGATAATTGTAAGCTGAGCGATACCTCCCGTTCCTGTAGAGACCCACGATAAGACCATCACGATGTATACTGTTCATCATACAGTACATCTTTACATGAATAATGTATTATTATATTATTATAATATCCATTTTGGGACAATTTATTTTGTACGTGAATTTAATTTCTTTGCAAAATAGGAACTTGGAAATGAGACTACTAAAATTCAATTATTTTTTATTCACATTTGAATATTTACTAGAATTTTAAATATATAACTATTTAACGTGAAAGAAATTGTGTTGATATTGCATCAATAGATGCCGAATTAAATACGGATACTTATTGTTCCGTTGCATATGGAACGAGTCAATTCTATATACTGTGACGTGATTTTTCGAATCACGGTCACAAGGCGACTCCGGTTACCGATACAGATAACGTTCTCGATTTCTGGTTC
>JAYRCB010000763.1:0-18959 GCA_036026315.1 Trachelus stipa | reverse complement strand
TGTAGAATTGGATGATCTTTCAGGTTTTGTGAAAAAAAGTGCACCGTTCTATTTAAAAAATCCAAGTTGACCTTCACGTAACCTTGGCTGCTCCATCTACCATAAATCTGACTATACCATCTTCTTTCCCCCTCAAAATCCAGAAACTTTGATATAAAATGTATTATTCGTATTTTGCTTAATTTACGAGATATCAACCTCAGGCGATTAAAAAAAATCACCCTGTATAATACACCGATTTTAATAATCTTTTAACTCTCTTCTTACTCCTATTTAAATATACATATATATTGTCATATTTCAACTTATAGAATTGGAGATCTAAGATTTCAATCCTTGTGGCACTTTACAGTTGACGGTGATAGAATTTTAATCCTTCTTCTGATTAAACACTAAGCCAGGTTACAAAAAAAATGTATTATCGGTTTTCTATTTACACTATTTGGATCGACGTAATTTTCCAAAAAGCTGCATCATCAATTATTTTAAAAAAACTTCATTGGAGCTAGCAAATAGACGGTTTTTGTGTCGACATATGTTAACTCGAGTGAATCTACAATGTCATCCGCATGAATGTTGGCTATTCACATGTGGTCGCACCTGAAGTTTGAAAATAGTTAGCGTTATAGCTTTGTATTGAGTTGTATCGACTCTCAGGTCATTTAAATGGAAAATCCACAGTACCATCAGGGGTGATGCCCAGTGGCGCACAAACCCAATTGGACAAAAATGCGAATTTCTGCCTCTTGAGCGATATTCCATCAGTAATTAAACGATATTGAAGTTATCTGTATCTGACGTAGCCTTTTCAAACATTTAACGCTATCTTCAGTCGAACTCGTTCTCCTCGCTCGCTCGCCGACGATATACTTATCCACTAACCTACCCAGTCTCCGAAATTTGAACATTCCACCCTATCCTAACCTCATCTAGCTAAACCTAGCGTAAACTAATGTCGAACCACATGCAATATACTATAATAAGACATCGTTCGTACCTAATTCTACTCCATCTATTTAAAAGTCTACAGAATTTAGAGTAAAAAGTCATTTGTGTCCAATTGTCATATTTCTGTGCGCCAGTGCCCTCCCCCCCACCCCCCTACCATCAATATATCAAGAACTTTATATCCAAGAATATTATCCAACACTTTCAAGCGTGCAGAACAATCTACATTTCGCTGCGATCGATTCGGAGCACTTTTTTCAAATTATTCATATTTCTGCCGGCAAAAGTCTCATCATCATTTAATATCACGACTAACCCAGTGATATGATTGATGGTATGCAACAGGCCTATGGGTGTAAAGTACAGACTGTGGACATTTAGAAGTGATTTGTTAACCGCTATCTGTAGCACACATAATCTGGGCCAGCCATAACAAAAAACACAGCTTCATCCTCTTTCAGCATAGTCAAAACTTTCGGAAAACTGAATAAGATTTTTAAAATAAAAACATATAAATCTCGCCTTGACGTTAACGCTTAGTTTTTCTTAAGAGTCTGTTGATTTAATCAAATGAATATATGTGTGTGTGATATACAAAAGAAAACCAATTGAATCTCGAGAACTATACCTTCTAACAAGTAAAAGAAGTCATTGATTTGTATATTAAAATATAAAGAAAGTAGAGCAATAAGGAAGCTGCACTCATTGTGCACTGTATGGCAGATAATTTGATAGTCTAAAGACGTGTTTTCAGAGTGTCGAAAATAAAGAATACGACGCGAATTATTCAATGTGTGTTATTTCAAATAAAATATTATCCTATTGAGTCAAAGAATTCAGAGATGACGATAAGAGGAGAATCATAGAAAATCCAAGAACGCCTGAAAAGGATCGTAAAAGATAATCGTCGATATGTACACGCCCAGTAATAATCAACGTAATTATCCCGATATCCGCAAGTTCGCTATTTTATTAGCCGTAAGTAATTAGTCTGAATCTGTTTCCGATGATGGAATACGAGATTAGGGCTAGTTTTTAGAGGGTCGCTTTTCAAGCCAGAGGGTGTGAAACGTCTCTCTATAAACAAGCGGATGATTGATGAGTTATTGATGTTAGCAGTAATCTGCTAGCGATGGAAAACCTATATGCCTGTATCATTGACTTGGACGCTTACGTTTACTCAAGGGCAGGTACGAATGCCTTTGGGCAGTTAAGTCGATTAACCAGACAGGCTTCTACATTGCCGAATGGAAGGGGAATACGAATATTAATTTTGAGTCTAGTATAATAAGTACTTATCTTTACATAGAAAGACTTTTTCTGTTAAAAAAGATTGTTGAGAGGATTTCTTACTTCATCTGATTCGATCATGAGAGCACTTGCAATATGCAGATCTCAATTTTGTATATGTCCTTGGCACGTACTTAGTAGTCATGCATGCAAAATTATTTGCCATATAATTTACGATTTATACAGAATGGAAGTAGTCGAAATAACACAAGATAGATATATTTTGCATATTAAAATAACAATATTGTTTTTAAGATATGTCAGCTTCTAGATAATAAAAGTGCGTGAAGTTTCTAAGAGAAACATTTCTCATATCGAACATTATTACGTTGATATTTTAATAAAAATCTTGGAATTTTTAATCTTTTTCTATTGCATTATTTTATTAACTATATGTGATATAAAAATTTATAAAATCACGGATCTCTATTCTTTCACTTGACTTAAGGAGAATTCCTTACGTCAGAAATATTTTTATAATTAAGAATATGCAATTATTTCAAAATTTGGTACTCTGAGGTTTCTGGGGCTGCTGACCACGAATCTAAACTTAATATTCTAGAATTTAAAATAGCGGATCCAATATGGTGAACTGAAATGATAAAAAGTAAGCTGATTTGTATGAAAATTCGTGTTCAGTGGTTTTTTGAGGTCATTGATTATGAATCTGAACTTAATTCACTTATATTTGCTATATGGGATTTGAGAACTTCGAGTTTAGATCCATAATCAGAGACCCCAAAAATTTCCAAGTATCCAGATTCATTCAAGTCAAGTTTATTTTAGTTCGTCATATTGGGTCCGCCATTTTCAATTTTTAAATCTGAGTGCAGATTCGCAATCAGCAACCTCAAAAACCTCCGACTACAGAATTTCATAATATTCGAAATGAAAGAAGATGAAGAAACATTACAATTTATTAAACAATGTTAATAATTAAGGGTCCGTCATATCGAATCAGCCGTTTTGAATTTGAAGATTTTTACACCAGATGCAAATTTAATGAACCTTAAAATCCTCGGGTACCAATTTTCGCTTGAATCCGATGTAAAATACGATGTTATGTATACGATCCTAAAGTTCAGTGATTTCACGCGTGCAAACATGCTCGTAATTTAATGTCATAAAGAATGATATTTATACCATGAATAAATAATTATTGAGAACTACACAAGTAAGTAATTGGTCAGTTATTTATATTTTTAGTCGTACATAACCGAACATCGAGAAAAAAAAACAATTTTTGATATGAAGACAATAAGGTCGGTATTTTGTGCCTGTACGAGCTGTATTAGCCAGAGAAATGTCATATGAAGTGTATTGGTGTGTTCGTCCTTAGCGTAATTTATCTTACAATTAGTTAAGTGTGTTTTTCTTTAGATTCTTGGATTCCCATTATTTCAATTTTGGATGTCTTATTTTGCAGCTGAATTTGGCAGGTGAAAATAACTTGACGTAATGTATTGTATAGTGTACGTAACCCTTCCATACCATTTGATGTATATTGGAATGAAGCTGGTGTTACTAACTACGCACGCACTGACATAAAAGGGGAAGGTCCGTTTGGTAATTGCTATGTTCATGTTGTAGAATTTTTAATTTACATAGAAATGAATGGAATAGTTGTAAAGTTATCATTATCTAGTATAGTATGCATCTGAAATAGTTTGAGCTCCTATCTTCAGGGGCGAAGCCTCTGGTGCCAAGTAGACTCGCCAAGTACTACTTCATAAGGAATCACTTAAAGTTTTATTAATTATTAAACGATAATTAAAACATAATTAAATACGGTAAGCAGTAATAATATAAAAGAGTAGCGAAAATGTTATAAGAAATTTTGTAAATACAATTAAAATGATGGACCAGTGTTAGATCATATAATAGGCAGGCATGTAGTGACTTATGTAGTTGACATTAATAATATCATTTCAATACTTTTTGTTAAAGGAATTCACCTACACGAATACTTGGCGTAGTTTTTTACATCAAAATGTTTTTTGGAGTTATAGTTTACTTGTCAATCTAATATGGTTTTTAAGAAAAAAAAACTCTTTGTCCTAATTCCTTGTGTTTAAATGTCCAATGCTAAAGATTAGGGTAGGTGTACGCATGCACAGATAAATTGAAGAATAGATGATTGTCTCGCAAGCAGTCAAAATCAATACAGAAGCACTATAGACAACTACAATCATTCTAGGCCAAAAGGTCACAGAGATAATTAAGAGATGAATTAGAGCATGCTAGGGGAGATAGCGGCGTTCGACTTAACGTCGAAGAGATTCGCAATCGATTACACAGGAAAAGAGCTTACCTCAATGAAAAAGATAGTACAATATAAACGCGACTAAGCTAACGAGAAAGATAAGCGGAGCAGAAATCGCGACTACGTAACGCGCGATCGATTTCTACGTTCAGTGCCGAAGATATCCCACGAGGAAAGAGAACGATCCAGGTCCACGTAGCAATTAGTGTGCCTATCTCCCTCTGGAACTCTGTTCCCCATAAGGCAATTGGCAATTAGATTTTCACGCCACGTTCCACCTAGCATCGGTGAATAAAAAAAAAGATATTCCGCTACAACGTAAGTAAGCCCCTGTTCAAAGATAAGCAGTTGAACACTTTCTGTCTAATGCGTATCCTCTAGTTTAATTACTCAGGTTATCGGAATGATAATCGGCTGTTTTCTCACGACGAGGGAGGACCTTTAAGTTCCAGGGGCCTTGTACGGTTAACGCCGGATCCGTCAAGTCGATATGTTTTGTTCCACGAATTTTGACGGTAGCCGGTGTTGCCTCCCAGCAAGAACGAGTGATATTATGGTTCATATACGTAGGACAGCAGGGATAGCTGGACTTATATACTCGAGGCAAGTAGAACAGCAGAATGACTTTTTGCTGACTGTTGACAGATGAAAGTGTCGAAGAGTCAGTTTTACAGTTTGGGATAAACCTCGAACAGTCGGTAAGGTAGTTCTTCTCTAATATCGGTTAAGTATAAAGCAATGTGTTATCTTGTAGACAGTAGGCGGTGACATCGAAGTAGCATACATAGAAATATAAAACTACAAATATCAGACATAATGTAATTAACTTTTGATACTTTTATGAACTCCTTTGCACTTATTTCGCTATTAAACAAATATTCATTATAATAAACATGTTACATATTCGTTTCTTCTGCAAAACCAACCCGAAATATTGATTTTGAAAATCTTTGTCTTAAAGTTATCGGCATCCGCTATATATATTTCGCACCGTTTTTTACATCGGGATTTTCACAATATTTTGCAAAATAGATGTTAAATAAAATTTTTGTTAAGCATATAGTTGAATTTTACTATCATCGAAAGTAAGTAAGTTACTTTACTTTCAGCCTAAAGTCTACCATCTACCTTATCATATTCTCTTGTTATGTCATCAACTTGTCAACTTTGCAAACAAAATGTGTTTGATTTTATCATTTACTTACACGATGCTAAGCCATATTGAATAGTCAGAAAAATCGATGGTGAATATCTTGCGACTCAGTAAATCGATTGAAGAAAAGTGAAGAGACGTGATTAAATATTTTAAAGAATAATATAGACATGACGACACGTCGCTCAGTTTAGGAGGAACATATAAATCCCAAGATTCATGTAAAGTCAATCACTAAAGCTCGACTGTACAGAATCGAAGCTCCTCTATTTATAAAAGATCCCTTAGTTAGCAAACTTCGCGGAATCTCGATTATCTGCGTCGCTGATCTCTGGGATGTCGCCGCACTCGTTTATTAATGACGTTAAGACGATATTCCCTGATCGATGCACTTTACCGGATTTTTCACTAGTCTCTCCCCACTTTCCATCAAATGAGGTAGGTATTATTATGTTAACTATCACGTTGTAACGATACGCTAATAGTACTTTAAATATTACCGAGTCAAAATATCGCTATACCCGTGCGCCATCTCGATTAGTTATTAGGAAGACAGGTCTTGCGAACCGGTAGCCGGTCCCTTTCGCCCAGCAACGTGCGAACAAGTAAGGTGTGCGGCCCGGTTACGCAGGTATCACATTTTTCGAAATAATTCATTCAATCATTAACGACCAATACCATGGGATTACCGGACGAAGCATCTTTAAAAACAGATAAGACTTAAATCATTTTTGTAAGTACATTGATACCTCACCGTTGTAAGACCGTAAATTTTAGATCGATAATATGCGGATATTGCTACCATTTTATTTTTACGATTGAATTTTTTTGTTTTTGCATTTGTCTTTGCGTAATTATTATAATTTAATTAAGATTGTATTTTCTCATTGTTTGCCGTTTCGGTGTTAGATGTGAAATATACATATAGAATGTTACAATTATACGATAGCAATATTGTCGTCGGTACCGAATTACAAGCGATCACGGTGGTAACGACCGTAACGATTAAGGGTAGTCTGTGATACTGAAACCTCGAACGTAACATAGAGCAGTATGTATATAGCAAGCTGTAGCAGCAAACCTTAACAAAGTGGAAAGTAAAATCGCGTAGGTGTGTTTACTTGGTAACGAGGACGTAAAGGGCCCACGTATGGCAAAGTTGAGTGATAAATAATCCATTATATAACGCCTGAGGCTATTCAGAAGAAGAGAGTAAGGAAGAAAAGGATGAATATGATGTTGGTGAAGAAGAAGAAAAACGATAAGGGCGAGTGAGAACGCGATGGTAAAGACAGCGGGATCGCCGGAGCACCCAGAGAGAGTTAGAGAGTCACCATGCATTACTCTAATTGACGGCAACATACTGGTAATGTTAACAAGCTCGTTTGTGCTGATTGGTAACAGTGTAGTTGGCGTTAACGTGATACAACAATCGATATTCCCATGAAATATTTCTCCTATTTAACTTTGACATATCCCGTGACTCAAATGAAAGAGCATATGGACTAGAAATTTCGGTTTCATGGCAAAAAGGTATATAGAAATCATATTGCATGAAAAATTATAAAAGTGAAAAGGTCCATACGGATTTTTAGTAATGGTAATATAATTTATCCAATTATATCGACATACATATATGTACATCCCCTCTTATGATTTTGTGCTTATATTACAGTACTGAAAAATTACAAATAGGCGTAAAATGGACATAAGCCTTTTTGATTTTAGTCAAGCGATATAGTAACAGAAGACATCTGCTGAATTCTCTACCATATAGCATAGATGTCTTACGATTTAATCTGTACGTTTGGTGATGTTTCCTATCGGTAGTGCAAAACGTTCGCGCGTACATAACGACATAGAATATAGAGTATTAAATAATTACAAAGCAACAGTAATGATATTGTTCTCCAAATAATTTGTTCTTGGGAAAATACAGGGTCGTGGTAAATATCGGTATGAGGGTGAACTACCTTTAAAATTGCATATCATTAAATGGAGAAAAAGAGAGAGCGAGGGTGGGAGTGGGGGAGGAGGGAGGGAGGGAGAGAGTGAATGAGTGATGATTATCAACCTAACCACTCAATTAAACCGATTTATTACTAATGTGGAATTATCAGAACAAAAACTCGCTGCATAATCGCAAATTGTTGTGAAAATTTGTTCTATACACTAATAAATCTTATACGAATAATTTATTAATTTTAATTTATTTAGTTGTATAGTTGTATCATATCGATAATTAATTTACCCGGATTTTATATTTTGAAATTATTATTATTATATCTTTAATCTTGTTTTTTTCAGTTATGATTTTATTTTATGAAGAAATTTTCATAAGATCTGATATTGGAACAATGCCAATGCAGATTGGGCTGACTTCGGCAACCGGTAATGGCGTACAATTAGCTAAGCATTGAAATTATATCATGAGTCCAACATTCAATGCCAACAGTTTGCCAATATTATCTGTCGACACCATACCACCACTGTTTACTGATCAAGAGACTCGGTCGAGTCTCGCGCCCAGTACAGGCAACCCGCCGTACAGGGCACAACTCGCAGAGACTCTTTAGTCGAGTCAACTCTTTATACCTGTGTTTGGAACGAAATATCTTATTAACCGCTATACATGAGAAAAAGTTATTGATACATTCACTATAGGAATTGAGGGTCCTGAATTGATTGCCACCACGTTCAATACGATTAGTGTACGAGATCAGGGCGTACTGAGATGCTGAGCGAGATGATTTTATTTCAGTTCCGTCGTCGTTGTCGTCATCATCGTCGTCGTCTTCCCACGTCCATCTACTTTTTTACACGACAGATAGCGCTGACTGCTTTGCCTTCTTTACCTAGTTGTATTCTGGATGGTGTTGATAATTTACGAATACGCAACACAATCAAATACACTTTGTAAGTGAAGCAACCGTTCACACCGAATTTCCAGTTCATATAAGGCTGCTTTCACAATAGTATACAATTATTAAGACTTTCATGTGAAGCGCGTGTCCAGGCTTTCCGCTCCGTAGTTTCTTGTATCTAGGTGTCGGATGTGGAAGTCCAGGGTGTCCAGGTGCTCCGCTTCGTAGTTTCCTGTATCTAGGTGTCGGGTGTGGAAGTCCAGGGTGTCCAGGTATTCCGCTACGTAGTTTCTTACATCTAGGTGTCAGGCGTGGAAGTCCATTATGTTCAGGTGTTCCACTTCGTAATTTCTTGGATCTAGGTGTCGGGCGTGGAAGTCCAGGGTGTCCAGGCTTTCCGCTCCGTAGTTTCCTGTATCTAGGTGTCGGATGTGGAAGTCCAGGGTGTCCAGGCTTTCCGCTCCGTAGTTTCTTGTATCTAGGTGTCGGATGTGGAAGTCCAGGGTGTCCAGGTGCTCCGCTTCGTAGTTTCCTATATCTAGGTGTCGGGTGTGGAAGTCCAGGGTGTCCAGGTATTCCGTTCTATACTTTCCTGTATCTAGGTGTCGGGCGTGGATATCCACGGTGTCCAGAAAAGTGTGCAACGAGCGATGCTTTGGCGTTTCGCTCAAACCATAGTATCCTCTTTATTATTCGCGCAGCCTAAGGTATATAAATAATCCAGCTCATTCTCCTCTCTTACGTTCACTACGCGGCTTCAATAAGCTGAACACTATTAAAGACGCCTATATGCATTTAAGATTACATTTTCTTTAATTTATATATATCTTTATGCATTTCTAAAAAAATGGACTTACAAATTAAATTTATATGCCGTACAGAGTGTATCACCCCAGATGCACGTTTGAGATTTGCGGTGAAACGGTGTACAAATTCGAAAATCTTATGTCGCGTCCATTGAATATTTTTTGATTGCGCATCGAATGGGCATATTATTATTGTTCGCTTAACTTCTGGTCGCAAATAAAAAAAGTATCTTTGCCATTTCAAATGATATTGAAAAAAGTTAAATGCAAAAGTTGTAGAGCAAGAAAAAATAATAGAGATGAAAAAAAATTTTGGACGGATTGCACACATAATAAGTGAGTTATTTGCGTTCGAAATTGTATCATTTTTTGGATAAATTTCTGATACTGGCGGAACGCCTTAGATTCGTGCAGCAGCTTCACGCCGAACTCACGATTCGCAATTGTTTTGAGGTAAGCGTTCAGTCAGACGCAAACCCGTATAAGGTGGCTCAAATATATTATAATACTATTTTTTATTCCAAGTGAAAAGCCGAAGTATTCCTGTTGTAGATTTCCGTGATCCTGGATGTAGATTTTGTAGTCTTCGTCTTCCAGGACATGGATTTTCGAGTCTTCGTGTTCCTCGCCTTAGATTTTGGAGTCCCCGTGTTTCTCGCCGTAGATTTTGGAGTCCACGTGTTCCTCGACGTAGATTTTGGAGTCTTCCTGTTCCTCGCCGTAGATTTTTGGGTCTTCGTGTTCCTGGACGTAGATTTTGTCCGCGGCGAGGGATATGATGTCTCTAAAATCTACGGCGAGGAACACGAAAGCTCGAAAATCCATGCCCAGGAAGACGAAGACTCTAAAATATATATCCAGGATCACGGAAATCTACAACAGAAATACTTCGGCTTCTCACTTGGAATAAAAAATAGCATTGTAATATGTTTGAGAGCCACCTTGTACGGGTTTGCGTCTGACTGAACGTTTACCTCGAAACAATTGCGAATCGTGAGTTCGACGTAAAGCTGCTGCACGAAGCTAAGGCGTTGCGCTAGTACCGGAAATTTGTCAAAAAATGATAAAATTTCGAACGAAAATATTTCACGTATTATGTGTGCAATCCGTCCAATTTTTTTTCATCTCTATTATTTTTTCTTGCTCTACATCTTTTGCATTTTACTTTTTTCAATAGCATTTGAAATGGCAAAGATAATTTTTTTCATTTGCGATCGGAAATTATGTGAACAATAATAATATGCCCATTCGATGCGCAATCAAAAAATATTCAATGATCGCGACATCAGATTTTCGAATTTGTGTACGGGTTCACCGCAAATCTCAAACGTGCATCTGGGCTACTACACTCTGTATATGATCTAGCACTGGTCTATCATTTTTATTGTATTTTCAAAATTTCCTATAACGTTTTCATTACTCTTTTACATTACTACTGCTTCCTGTAGTTGATTATGATTTAATGGTCATTTAATAATTAATAAAACTTTAGGTGATTCCTTATCGAGTACTACTTGGCGGGTCCGTGCCAGGAATTCCAAAGTACTTATTTTTATTATAGTAAGTAAATTAAAATATTAGTATATTAGTATATTATTAATATTATTAAGTAAATTAATATTAAAGTACTTCTTAGTTATTATAGGAATGACATTCGCAGTTTAAAGAATTTTAAAAAATGGGGGCGTGCCTATAAAACTTCTGAATGTTACATGTGAATATGTTGTGTCGTTATGAGTGGGATTGGAACGTGCGATTGTTGGGATGCTCGAAGTGAGGTGTCTGTGGGCAGAGTCCCACAGAACCACTAGCTCAATTTTATTTCCAGTGATCCAGAATTTGATTATATACAATTTTGTTCGTTTAACGGAATTCTGTTATATTTGTATTTTATCATATACGCAGCAAAAAATAATTCAATGATCAACCTTATTTTTTTAATGAAAGATGAACATATGTATATATTTGTTATCTTTTCTTATTAGTAACTTATTGCTTTATATGATAAATAAGATGCTTGTTGCATTGAAATATTGCCTAGTGATATTCAGAATGCACTGGGTATTAAAAGTTCTGACTTATTTCTGTTGCACAAGCAATTGAAGAATCATTTACATAAATCATAGAATAAAATGCTATATTACTTTTGTTAGTATGAATTACATGCGTCCAGAGTTTCAAATACGTATGACTTAGTAGTATTTCGAAATCAAGAGATTCGGTGGAATCTCGCGCCAAGTACAGGCAACCGGCTCTTTAAGACTCTTGACATTTAAAAGTTATTGATCATAGGAATTATAGGAATGGAGGGTTCTATTAAAAATTACATAATTTTTTAATGAAATTAGCGTAAATATCGCTTTAATTTTATCACTAACTAAAAATGTAATTTCTTCCTGGTCCCTTGTGTAATGCAAAATTTTCACTGTTTAATTAAACTGAAAACTTGAAAGATTAGACCAGATATTTTTAGATAGCAATATAATTTGTAATCACACAAGTTCTGATATTTCACAAGATCAAAATATCCTAATTCTTTTTATTGAACAACTTATTGAGATTAACTACACATGTGCGGTCTCAAAACCTTAAAAATTTAATGTTTAGCCCTCCTGCCGAATTTTTCTGTACGTAAACTTCCAACGAATTAAAAAAAAAAACACTAAATAATTATTACTTATTATTAGGTCGTTAAATTTGCTTAAACTAAGAGAAGAGCGACGTAAAATTCTACTTTTGAGCTATTGTATTCGCTGTAATAGCCACACAATCCAGTTGCGCATATTAAGGTCTCGAAGACCTCGTTTTGTAAAGTATGTTTCTACAGACAGACCTGTGTAGTTAAGGGTTAATCGCATACAAAATTATGGTTATTTAGGAAGAAGAAATACTGTCCTGTACCTAACCAAGCACTAGACTATCCTCAAGTTAAGAAATAAGGGCTTCTCCTAAATATGTTGATGAAGCACTGGCTAGTCTTTGGACATGCCCGGTTTGAGTTCTGGGAATGGTTCTACGGAATGGTCTGATATAGTCGCCACAGTATACGGTAAGAGAAGTTCGTAATAGTTATAAGAAATAAAACTGTTCATTAAATTATCTAATTTTAAATATACAAACATACATATTTTGTCCTTTATGATGATTTTGTAAACAGTTTTTTTCTCAAAAACGGGCCAGTGTTTCAACGCGGGTCCCAACCAGCGATACGGTTGGGACTCGCAAATGGGCCAGCGTTGATGCGAGACACGCCGAGGGTTAGGTGATTCTGTAAATTCACTATTGGCTCAGCATTGGTGAAATGGTTCTTTTATTATATATTTGGCGCTACAGTATGTCAGCATTAACGGACGGAAGCTAATCATCAACCTCAGACTAGCGCCAACCGTTTGTTGGTGGTTGGCAGTACACCGCAATTTCAATATGAGATATGACAGTATCAATATATAGGACTCGGTTATAATAGCAGTTAGAAAAATAAGGAGTATAAAATCTTTCACAAAAACTAACATTAATATTAATTTTGAAATGTTGTGATTGTAGCTATAGGTGATGACTCGTGTTATCGAGCTTCAGAAGTACGTTGTAAAAAATGCGGTCTATAAGACTATCGTACAACGTTCTATTTTGTGAGGACCAGCTTCTTACATAAACGTTATAATATCATGAGAAATATTGGAATGGCGGGGTGCTTTCGCCTAATGGCTTGGAAAATAAATAGGATCATAAGAGGAAGATGGGGAGTCTAGGCAATGTCACGACTCTCACTCTACACCTTTCTCCACCTTTCACCACCGCTTTTCTTCTCTTTACGGTTTACGGGCATTTACAATGTCGCTCCCTTTACGGAACGAGCAAAACGAGTTCAACGAGCTCAAAAGACTTGCAAATGCGATAGTGTTTCCCTCTATACGCATTCAACTATTACTGATACCAAAGGCTCGCGTAAATCTCGATAAGTTTAATGCTCGCCGGGGAATTACGTGCGACGATTGCACTAATGGACGTGCGATGCAGTTCCACCTCTTCCCACACTGTTTTCGACCGACCACTTCGTTACCTCTGCAAATGGCAGTTCCTCCAATTTTAGAGATTTCACATCTGGTTTGGAAACTAGGAATCATTTACCATATGTTATTGTATTTCGATTATTCGTTAAAAGTTATGATAATCACTAATTACTAATATCTCACTCTTAATTATTTTTTAAAAGCTGATGAAATACAGTTAATATATGCAAAGACTCAAGTGAATGTATTCATTGTTACTATGCATCAGTTAACATTTCGAAATTTTAACTTGAAGATAAGAATCTGCAAGGTTATTCTATTTGCAAAAATTGTTATGTCTCACCCTGGATAAGGTGCAAATATATAATATATAATTTCTATGTTGTAAGTGTACATATCCAAACTTCTATCTTACCATAATCTATGTATTATAGATCATGAAGTTTGAGGTATGATTGGACTGCCGGAAGTTTCGACAAAACCCTCGGTAATTAGACGCGAAGATAAATCGTGATTCAAAGTTAACTTCGATAACTCGGGCGAGATTGTGTTTGCAGGCTCGAAGCGTATTCCGTTTGATAATCAATTGATGGCTCATTCGTTCAATTCTTTTTCACTGTAAAACCTCCTTGGATATTCTGTAACAATCAGAACCAAGCTATCTGAAACTTTGTGTTACTTTGACCTGGGAAGTTAATATATATACTTTTTGTAATAGCACACTTGTAAGGGCAGTCTGCCCAACTATAATAATGCAAAAAAAATCTAATAAATAAGTAGAAATTGCTGTTTCCACCAAAAAAATCTTGAATAAGAAATGGATAAATTCATAATATGTCAGATGCTCATTTTTTGAATCACAATTTTTTAGAGTATGAAAAAAGTGGCAGGAAATATGTTCCTATTTGCATCAGTATTCTATACAAGTTAATACACTACTACCTCGTTATAAACGAATTTCGCCGTCCGGCTTGGTTGAGCTTTACAGCTTCACCTACTCAAACTTTGTACCAAACGGACATATAGCGCGGACATCTCTGTATAAGCGAACAAACGATTACGTGAAATGTTACATGTTTAAATACCGAATTAATTAGTTTATGATTATATAAAAGATAATTCAGTAATGCTTTACATTTCATTATACATACATTATATATTTAAAAAGCACTAGTAAAAACAGTAGAGGATTAAAATTTCGTGCGTATAAGCCTATTTTTTCAAATTGACGGACAATTCGGAAAGAACTACTGGAAAAAACAACACTTGGGAAACTATAGTATTCGTTTTTATAATTTATGTAATACAGATATTTTGTTAAACAATCATTCGAAATGCCTAATACGTCAAAAATTCACCGTAAACTGCAATAATTAAGAAATAAATGGGAAGAAATGTATTTCTAATGATTCCTAATTCATTCCTGTAAACTCGAAGCGAACCCCGAATCCAAGTATTAAACATACACCTTACTATTGAATTTCAATGATCGTCGAATGACCACGGGTCCCTTTTTACTGCGTAATAATAAGGTAGTATTTACTCCTTCTATGCATAGCAAAATTGGACATAACCGAGTCTTACAGCGTATACTTGACAAGTTTTGTTAGAACTTGAAAACTTGGACTATTCCTTAGATTTGTGAAACAATAAGGTTCAACCTGGAGTTCAAACATTTTAAAAAATCTATGAGTCTTAATCGGTATTAGAAACTCTTGTTAAACTCAGTATTGAACCTCCAAGTTCTGCCTGTAGGTTCTCATGGATTCAAATTGGAGTTACAAGTCTGCCAATAAACCAAGAAATCGAAGAAACGAGTGTTTTAAAACCACAAAATAATTTCAGTCAAATGATAACTTTTCCTTCTTCTGCCTGATTACGGCTATATTTTCTTTTGAGGAGCATTTACCAGCATAGTCCTGTTCTATTTCCCTTTAAAGGTTCAAAGTAGTTTGAGTCAAATGATAAGTGCACTCAAATACTTATTCTTTGCTTTTTACCAGTAATTACTATTAAATTTTAATGGTAACTGCGCCGCATAATAACGGCCTGGTAGTTACTATTGCACACCATTATCAACCACTATTAAACTTCTATAGTAACTATTCCAAACGATAATCTCCCCAACAGTTACTACTGTTTTCTAATAGTACATACTATTAATAAAAAATAGTTACTGGTCAATTTTAACAGTAACTATTATGAGTTCAATAGTTTTTTTTCGTAAGGGTGATTAACTCTAATAATTAAAAAATTCGGTTTTTCAAATATAAATTGTACGATAGACGATACTTTTTGCTTTGAACATCATCTGTGAGTGTTTATTGTGCAAATGATTAATTTCCTTTAATACATAAAGTTAATAAATAAGTCAATTCTAATACAACCATTCCATCGTAACAGAATGGACGGCGACAATGAGAGAGAATGTAAATTTTCTATCGTTTTCTTGCCATAGCACATATGTAATGTCAGATTCATTCCAATAAATTGCTCACTTTATAAAGTAAATAAAACTTTTAAAAATCTCCGTTATATTCTTGCAGACGCCGCGACGCAACGAGATTATATTTCTCTATTTAAAGAAAACATCAATTTTTATGCTTACAGAAATAGAAGTTTACGCATTAAAGTAATATTTACTTTAATCACCTGCATCTACATTTTATTTTTCAATGTGTACTGTAATGAATCGACATTATCGACCCGTAGTAAATGATAATCAATTTAGTTCTAATAGCGATCCTAACGTGTCACTCAATTCGCTGACTATCCCCACCTATGCGAAACGTAGACCTCTTAATTACGAGCTAGTTATTCTTCCCTTTCGTCAAAGCACATTCAGACCGAACGGATGGTAGCTGTCTCGTTCATAATTAAGGTACCGTTGCAATTATAATAATTTGTTCGATTTGGAAATCTAAATATATAATCATTTGTTTATAATTAAGGCGATAAAGGTTTCAAAAAACAATCAGGAACTAGTGTCTCAATCCACGGACTTTCCCAAAATACCACACGGACCATTTGGGTGGATGAGATGGCGATGCTAACCATACATTTAACATGAACGATCATCTCGAGAAATTGACGAAGCATCGTTATTGTGAACTCATTAAAGAATCACCAATGGTTCCTGACATTCGGCGTACAATCTACCGCAAAGATAAGAAATAATTTATGTAATATATCGAACTGTGGGTTATGAGTAATATGGATGGGATATGTGTGGATGCATTGGAATTTTATTTTGTTATTAGTTTAATTCACTAATTTTATTGATATGTTGCATTCTCGCAATACTTTGACTTTTTAATTTGCTCGATTTCAAATAACATGTACGATAATTAGTAAGAGGAAAAATATATCGTATTAATAGAAATAAAAAAAGAAGAGTAAGAGTATTACAGTACATTTTTGTAATTCAAACATTTTTTACTAGCAAAACTGATAGCGGCATATACACCACGCGCAGAACATTATATCAGAATACAATAGTACAAGTAACATGCACAATATATTTTTTTTAATACTATTTATTTAATGGTCGCATTAACATCCGGGGTCATTAGCGACCATACTACATAGCTATATACAGTAAATAATATAAATTATATATGCACCCGCACCAATTATATAATTATATATAAATTATAATTACATATTGTTGCTATACAATGCCGAAGACCTTTTAAGTTTCTGTTGCTCTCGGAGCAGAATAAATTGTTTCTCATTTGAGAGCACTTTAGGTGCATTGAACCATGTGAAATCAATGGCACAAGACTGTTGTATGGGGCACGAAAAAAATACTGGTAGTGCAAAAATCACTTTACCAAATGAATTTACAATTCATGAACGTAAAGCAGTAAACGGGAACTTGATAATATTTATGATCATTTATTCATCATTGATAACAACTAAGCGCCAAATAATAACGTTCAATGTTACAAACCATTAGGGTACTAATAGGAAGCTCACAATCAGTGCTGCATTTAGGCGTGAACAACTTTTCATAAAGTCATTTTTATTTTTACAATGTATATAACGCATTGAGGCAAACAAAAAGGTATCTATTAGATATCATATCTTGGACTCATCGTCAACAAGGAAAATGATTACAACAATTAGAGATTCAATATCGTTGTTATATCTAACCTAAAATAACCTAATCCGTTCTGACCCTACCCAGTCAAATGTACCCGAACGTAATTAAAATTTACACGTGTGAAACTGGGTTGCTTTCTTTATCTGAGACGGATTTTTTTGTGTGGAGAATTTTTATGTAAAACTGAGGTGCTTCCGAGCAAATGAACTCCCACCGCAACGTGTCCTTTGCTCTCATCAGTAATCCCGTCGTTGACTGCGTTATGGCAATCTCATAACAATCGTCTCAGATTCCCGTGAATTTTTAGAAATTTAATATTTCCTTTTTGGGACACGCGTAAAATAAAAGACGCTTTCGCAACGAAAATGAATAGATACATCTACTTGATAATAGTCGAACAACAATCAGAATCCCTCCTCAAGGTCATTTTTTACTTTAAAATTTCTTGTAGTTTGCATTATGATCCCATAATATTTTTTTTACTCTACGTTTACTGTAGAATTAACGTTACAGATTTGGTCTCTTAGGAGTGACCGGAAATAAATAAATAGGACTTAAGAAGACGGACAGCGGACTCTGTGACACAGTCGTATACTATAAACTATTCATTAATAAGTAGTGAATTCACACTCGTTCTGAAAATAAATACTAATCCTATAATCTTTTTGTTTGCAGAAGCAGCCAGGATAGCTGAGCAGAACGTATGCCGATGTTGGACATGTTTTGCTCAGCTTTGGATGAGCAGAGAAGCTTCAAGTTATTATGAAGTAATTACTTGAAAAAAGAGACTCGACTCCCATCTATACTGACCCGAATAAAAAATAAGTTTGAGAATAAGTCTAAGTATGAGAGCAGGATTTATAAGTTCTATTTCATCTCGGAATATGTAATAAATAGGCCTAGATCCGGACCAAAAAAGCGAGATCAGACTTGTTAAGATTTATTTATCGAACCATCAGATTTAAATCAGTATGAAGAAAACAAAATTAGATCCATTAGAATAGAAGCAGTGGTTATTTTGAACTCGGGAGGTCTGGTCATTCGATAAATAAGTCCTGATGAGTATGACCTTGGTTTTTCGTTCTGGATCTGGTCATATTTGTTGCCTATTTCGGCCTAATTGTTAAGACAGAAACCTTATCAATCCTGTTTCCGTACTACCAAGAAGATCGAAAAAGTATAAAAACAGGACTTACTTGTTGACTGTGTATATTCAGACAAGAACGAAATTAGATTTTTAAAAATCAATATAACGCTTACTTTTTTTTCTAATTCGAAAGATAGCGTTGTTTTGTGAACTGTCAAACAACACACCGAACTCGTGGACTGATTGTACGTTGACGTGAAAATATTGCCTTTATACATTTCATTACAGGACTTAAAATCTGCCTTGAAAGGTAGAGACTCGACATTGTGAGTGAGAGAATGTATTGGCATTTGCATTAATGTACACTGCAGGACATTAATGCCGTCCTTGGGTGGAGCTAGTAGGAAGCGGGAGTAGGGCGACCGGCAGTGGC
>JAYRCB010000762.1:10230-24036 GCA_036026315.1 Trachelus stipa | reverse complement strand
ATACGTATTCCTTAGAATTTGACAAGGAATGCAACGGTGCTACTACAGTGCGTTCCATAACGAACACCCTGTATATAAGAACCATAGACCTTGATAATATGCACCTCCGAAAACAAGCAACAGAAAGCAGCTGGGTGCGTATAAGCGCTTTAAGGTGGTAAGAATCCCAAGATAAATAATTAAGTTCGCCCTCCACATACCCCATCTCGGGATCAGGCGTGTCGGACGTAACAAGGCGTATCATCAGGTGCCAATGGAGAACTCTAGCAAGGAAATCACGGCGTTTACGGCTCCAGGTCGCGGCTTGTATCAATTTACTAGAATGTCGTATGGCTTGACCAATGCGCCGGCGACCTTTCAGAGATTACTTGATCGGTTAATTGGACCTGAAATGGAGCCACACACATTCGCTTATTTAGATGACGTGATAATTGTAACAGATACTTTTGAGAAGCATCTGGATTGGCTGCGCAGAGTGCTGCACTGGAGGAAATTGTAGATGACCTGGCTATAATTGACGAGGTAGAAGATACGTGGTATCGAAAACGCCTCCGCGATGTAGAACAGTACACACTCAAATTCTTGTGGTGGAAGGGGGTCGATAATAGACTATACTATTATCGTCCAAATAAAAAGACAGATGACGTGTTACCTGACTTAGACGGTTGGAAGTTGGTAATTCCTAAGGAGCAGCAAGGTAAAATCTTCGAGGAGGTTCATGCGGAATCACAATCCGGACACTTAGGAATAGAAAAGACATATTCTCGGGCTACTGTATTGTATTATTGGCAAGGAATGTATCGTGATTTGGCGAAAATGGTGCGCGATTGTCAGACGTGTCAAACGAGCAAGGTAGAGCAGGCTTCACCAACAGGTTTAAAATATAGGAAGGAGGGTGGTAGATCAGCCGTGGGCTGTGGTAGTGGCCGACGTAATGGGTCCGTACCCGCGAAGTAAGGCAGGCTTCGAGTATATTTTAGTTTTTCAAGATCCCTTCACCAGGTGGATCGAATGCGTAGCATTGTGGAAATCAAATGCAAAGTATATCTTAGCGGCGTTTGAGGATGTAATTCTTTCTAGATCGGGTACTCCGGAAGTTCACCTGACAGATAATGGTACCGAATTTGCAAATAGGGCCGTTAAAGAATTTACAAACCCGTACGGTATAGTACATTCGCACATTCCACCGTATCATGCGCAATCTAATCCGGTGGAGAGAGTCAAACGGGTACTGAAAACAATGATAGTAGCCTTTAATGGTACATATGTACACTTGAATGATTTTCGATTTGCGTTTAATTCGGCATGCCACAGTTCCACACAAGTGTCTCCAGCGTTCCTTAACCTAGGTCGAGAACCGAAGGTCAGACATTCGTTACGACGGAAGACCGAAGGGCTCGCCGAGATAGACACGCCAAACATCGAGAAATGGAAAGACCGGATGAGAAAATTAGATGAAATCCGAGATTTAGTAAAGAGTAATCTGGGCCAAGCTTTCGATCGTCAAGCCAAATATTATGATAAGCGTCACCGCCATATAGACTATGCAGTAGGAGATCAGGTGTGGAAGCGTAATTGCATTCTATCATCGGGACAACAGTATATTGCAGCCAAATTGGCTCCGAAATATGCAGGTCCCTTTGAAGTAGCACGGGTAAATTCTCCTATCGTGGTAGAGCTGTCAGATGCGAGCGGTAAACTTGTAGGTCGACACCACGTTACCGATTTTAAACCGTACAGCGCCGAAGGATGCGAAGATCCCGGGTCGGACGACGAGAGTATGGAGGAAGTTCCGTCTACTTCTGGCGAGGGCGCAGCAGCGTGATTCCTGTAGAACCTAAATCCCGGAAAGACATGTAAAATAGAGTGTTTCGTTTTATTATTTTTTTTTTGTTAAGCCTATCCATTAAGTAGTTTATTTACCTGTAGATAAGTTCCGTTCTTCCTTCCTAGCTCAGTATTCTCCGAATACCCTGCATGGAAAGGTAGCAAGAAAATCTGGTTGCATGGGGAAGAAGGATTCTCCTTTGTGGGAGCTAAGTATTGAGTGACGTCCGCCGAAGGAACTCACATAAGGAAAACCATTGCCTTCCATTAATAGCGCTGAAGATTCCGAGGACCCGGCGAGGTAGCAGGCCCGACGATGGTTCAGAGGACGGAGGCGACCAGAGGTCGGAGGACGGATCCGACATTCGGTCCGCAACCAGCTGGACCACAGCAGTGGGTGAGGAGGGGCTCCCAGAGGACGGTCCTGGGAATCAAGCAAGGGAGCAACAACCCCCTGAACCGGTGCCGTCTTCATACGGCCTACCCAGGAGTTTGGAGGAAAATCTCCAGCTGGCGGGAGTGGTGAACACTCGAAAGTGGTTTTACCCACAGCTACCATAGGGATAACTCCTGATATCGGTGAGAGGAGCATCTGGGCTGGAACAGTTGGCGGCTTCGACGGCAACGGCTCCAGAGACAGCGGGACCGAGCAGCGAGTACGTCAAGATCAGGGAGGCCCCAGCGGCAACGGTCCAGAACAAGCCGAAGGAATCCATGTGGGAGGAACTTCGGCGTTGAAAGGAAGAGGCCCGCAGGCGTCGACGACCCTGCTGAAATTGTAGACGGTTGGGGCACCGTCACACCGAATGTGATAGGCCGTGGAGGCGGTTTCGCTGACACTGTGGCACGAGCGGGGTTCTGGCAGAGGAGTGCCCAGTGTGCGAACACGACAGGCGTAAGGGTACCTTCCGCGGTGCCAATCATTTGTGCGTCACTGTTAAAAAGTGTCGTCACAATATATATACATTGTGGTTTTTTTCTCACGCTCTTTCTTTAGGCTATAGTCACTATTTGGGGCGGCAGAGTGCGTTTTGCGGTAGCGGGTACAGTTTCGAGATTTGCGTTACTTCCGGTTTGTGCGTCTACGTTTGAGTTTTCGTACTGGGGGTTTCGCCATATTTTAAGCGTGCATGGTTGTGTTAGGGTCTTTGCGGCTGATATCAACCAGAGTCGGTTCCAGTAGCCGAGCAACACGACGGCTAACAGCGTGATCCCTCCTAATGCAGTGTATGTCATTGCCTTGTGTTCGCGCGTTTCTCGGTGCTGGTTTTCTATTTCGTTTAGCTCGTTGCCTAGTTGGTTGAGAGATATCTCGTTTTCCCTGAATCTAAGGGAAATTGGATCTTGGGACTGTATTTCCGGTTTTATATTCTCGGTATAGTATTCTCGTACTCCCGGGACTAGCTCATTGATATCTAATGAGATTGAAGGTTCATAGAAATATTGTTCAGATTTTTCGAGTATTTCTGTCCCTATCAGATTCATATCGTTAGTGCGGGCATTACAACCGGGTCGCAGCTGCAGGATTCCGTTTCCATTGATCCTTATTGTTTCGCTAAGGTTTCCCCCGCAGATAATTTTGAGATATTGACTTCCTATCGCCGAAAAGAGCCATCCCTTTAGTCCGCTCAGGTAAGTCCAGACGGGATCCGCTGTTGATCCTACTCTGGTGTCGCAACTAGGGAGGATTTCCTTATTTGGGTTTATTAATAAAGAGCTTTCGCAGCTTGGGTTCCCGTTAATACGGTAAAGTGGTTGGTTGCGTGGGCAAATGTCAAAACGTTTCGTTTGTCGGCAGTTGGCCAGATAGTCTTTGTCGGTAGACATAAAGAGCTCATGATCGGTAGACATAATTATAAACTGAGTTTGTAGGATTATACATATAGGCAAATTTACTGTTGTTCCCGCTGTAGCTTTGGATGGCCGGACTAGGGTAAATTTTATATACGACGAAATGACTTCTAATTAGTAATGGGATTTGCAGCTCAACTATCAGACGGTCTTTGGAACAACCTACTGTATTCGAGATACGACGGCGAACCACTCATTTTGATTGCTATTGCGTGGCGTAGGAAATTCTTTGTTGGGGTTCAGTCCGCGGATTTCTTTGCTCACTTTTGTAAGCTGGTCTGGGATAATTAAATTAGGATGGATAGTTCCCAATTTCGCGAAGTATACGGCAGTGACAAAGGTTTTCAGACACTCGTTATATTCGTCTAGGTGGTTCCGTAGGGCTTGCTCCCATCTAGTCAGACTCATCGTGTATTCCATCATTGCTATTTCCTCAAGAGTTTTGGTGTGCTCTATCCCATGCGCTTTGGGCGTGCTTGTATATAATGTCGGTTTTTTTGTTCAGTTTGTGCAGTCCGTCATGAAGTTCATGGATCTCTGATTGTACTAGGTGGGTTTGCCTTTCGATCACGTGTGCCATCTTACTGTGATCTCGGTATAGTTTATCTATTTCCTGATTGTAGTATTCCGCATCATCTTCAGTGAGCGTTCCTAACAACATGTGACTGATCTGTCCTATCACTTCGAAAAGTGAACTCCTCTTTGCGAAAGGTAGGGAACCCGTGGGGTCATGCGCATCAGGTGCCAGGTTTTCAATGAGTCCTTCCAGTTGGCTTATGTACTTGGATGAACTGTTCTTCTGCCTTTCAAAGTGCTCCATATCGATGATCCCTTTACATAAGGCCCCTAGTTTTCCTTCGCATGCCTCAAATGCAGCGGGTAAACTGGTTATCCTTTGTACTGCGTGCCCAATAAATCTGGATATATCTATGAATATGGTTACTCTCCATTCTTTATCAATTAGCCGGATATTGTGGAGCTGTTCGTAATAAAGCCCAGTATTGTGTTCAAATTGTGTGACTACTGCGACGTTATTTCTCTTGTCGGCAAAACGCAGTTCGATAAAACCCGGAAATCGGGAGCGTCAGTGGTCTCGGCAAGATCAAAAGATAGGTTGGGCGCTAGGTACCCTCGATGGAGTACCACGAGTCTAGGCTCGTTATCGATACCGCGAAAACCGAGGGAAGAGATAATCTGAGGTAACTGATTGCCACCAGGCAAACTAAACCTAAAATTGCCACCAGGCGAACTAAAACTAGAGATGCCACCAGACGAACTAAAACTAAGGGTGCCACCAGGCGAACTAAACCTAAAGGGCACCACGGCCACTCACAACGCGATAGGGCACCACGGCCACTCAAGATACGGTAAGGCACCACGGCCACTAAAGAGAAGAGAAAACGTAACTAAATCTAAAGGTTACCCGGAACTCGAAAGCAAAGACGACTAGATTAGACCACTATACGTCCCACAGTAGACCGCTTCGGAGGCTAGCTCGTCGGAAACGTCGCGGCGTTCAAGAGGTAAGGAAGAGGAAAACCGGCCAAGGACTGTTACGGAGGTGATAAGAAAATATGAAATAAAATAATCCAAGGTAATGAGTTAACGCACCTGAGTTGTATTAAGCAGAACGGAAGGCAAAGAATTTAGAAAACCATTACGGAATTACAAAAGCGCGAGCGAAAGCCAAGCATAGTTAACAAAAGTCTTAAAATTAATTCACAATACTCGGTATCCAAAATCGGAAGCTATACAATTTCAAAGAAATAAGAATAACTACAGTATAATTTAAGAAAAGCAGAGGAGCATCCTATTTATCGGAAAATTACGGCCGCAAATGGCGCTACGCAGGAGCGCGCACGCAAGTATGACGCGGGCTCGATAGTTCATTAAACAATATTGACGGAAAATTTATACAGTCGGAATAACATAAGTACGCGGGATAACTAACAACTTCGTTTTGAAATAAAACAACACGCTAGTAATAAATTACCAACAATTGGAACGCAAGGAACGGCAGCGGAACGACTGCGCCGTTCCAATTCTCGCACGCGCGAAATAATAACTGCGATCGGCGATAGTAATACGAAAGAGTCACGCAGAAGAAAAGATAAATCCGTATAAACCCGAAAAAAAAAAGATAATACGCGCGGGTTCGTTAACACAAGCTTAAAATCGCGAACACAGGAAAAATCATTACAATAGAATATAAAAGTTCACAAAAAATTAGTACGAGAAATGTCACATGAAAATATCATAGTCAGAAAAATAAAAAATATTATAAAGAATATTTAATTATCGTTGCGACAGTCAAACGTTCTCGAAACGGGTAGTACAATTTCGAAATCGGCAGAAGGCTCGGCGTCGAGGAACGTAAACAACAAGGTCGCCTCGAAGGGCGCTTGGCGCGCGATGTCAAAGGGACATTTGCGATACGTATAGTTCACAAAATGTTCTACAGCGATAGAAAAGCGAAATTACACTAAGGTTCGGCAACGATAATTAGATACGAATCACCAGCAATAATTCACAGAAAGAGAAACGGAAGATATCGCATACAAAAATAGGAATATGCAAATCAGAAACACACTTCAGCAAATCAAAGAGTTAATGAAAAGCAAAGAATTCAGTTATCTTAGCCCAATTCAGAAAAGGAAAATTACAGAAACAGTATCAATAGAAGTAATCGGAATTAATACGGCGTGGGCTCGCCACTGACTTTAACAAAACGTATGGTTCGAAAATCTCAAAGTAAGTAGACAGCGTCAAAAGAATAATAATTTATGGTAAACGATATCTCACAATAATCGGAAAAATTTTATAATAATCAACAAAACATTATAATTCGGCAGCGAGAGAATCTGGCTGTAGAATAACCAAGTCGGTCAACCCGGGGTCAAACGTTCGGGCAGGCAGATTCCCACGTTTCCCTTCGGCAAAGATTCTAGAAAATTCTTTAATTACAGAAAAGATAGAAATCATAAATCATTTAAGAAAACGCAAAATCGGAAACTCAAGAATACAAAATTATAACGGCAATATCGTCCTTTATACGATAACAGGCGGAAAGACATCTGCCCGATAACGGCAAAGAATAGTTGTCACCGGCTAAACGGACGGTTTAGCCGTGCACGTGTTAATGATCTTCAATAAACCAAATCAGAAAATAGAAGGTAAGCGAAAAATCTCACCACAGAAAATAAAAGGAAATAGGCAAGACGTAAAGCTCAGCAGACTGAGGTTGCAAAGGCAGCCAGCAGCAACGATAATCTCCCCTCTTTCTCTCTCGCTCTCTTCTGGCTCAGTACTTCATAGGCAAAACGCGTGGATCCGCTCAGAGACTTCGCACGACAATGAATCTTCGATCGATGATCTACGGCAAGCGGGCTCAGGTGAGGCGGGACGGCACCGGAACGGGACGAACGTTGACGAAGGCAGCCGAGCTCTCCCGAGCGTCGACGCGCAGTGGCGGAAACGGCCGAGTGAAGACGAACGGCGATCCTGTCGGCATGGCCCTCGAAGCACGCTGGGCCTTGCGGGTTAAGGGTGCTCAGGCGACTTCTCAGCCAGACGGAGGCGCTGTCATAGGCGATCGGCAGGCCTTAGGCGAGTCAGAGAGGAAAACCTCATCTCCCTGTCGGCCGTATCGGCGACGGATGGGCCCAGAGGGCAGCCCTTGCTGGCCGACGGAAACGGCGGAGTCCCCTCCTGGGTGCTCCAGGGCTTCTTTGGCGTAACGGCAGCAGCAGGATCCCGGCGACATCCAGGTCGGCGGAACCGGCGTGCGCCTCGTGATTGGTGTAGGCGGCGTTGGCTCCTTCTCAAGTTGTCCTTCGTGCGAGATCCTCAAAATCGGCATCAAACAGTCAAACGGTATAGCCACAAAATCCTCAAAATCCACCATGATGTTGTCCTGTCCTCTCGCCCTTATGTCGATTAGAAAGACTCGAGAGTCGAGATAGTGGATAGCATAACAGAAAGCAAAAGATAAGGCAGCATAAACGGAAAATTAGAAACTATAAAGGACGATAATAGACCCTCACAAACGGAAACCTTAAAATTAGTCATTAAGGCGGAATCGCTGGTGGATTGTCGTGCGGAGCTTAGGTCGAGAGGACTTATATTTTAACTTTGGGACGCGATTCTGGGGAATCACGTCACACAACATAGTTTGGTTGATCTAGTCCTGTCGCGATACCAATGGTGCCCAATAGGATGATGATTCGCCGCAAGGATTCCGTCTTGTATGTTTGACTGGTAGCCCACGGCTAACTTTAATTTATCCGTGTGTCTTGTGAATCGGTCTCCTTTGGCATTCTCTAGAATGATATTATTATTCTCAGTAGTGTCAATCACTTTATACGGCCCGGTGTAATGACAGTTGAGCTTGCTTGTTCGAGGTTCCTTCAAGGCATACACCATGTTCCCGATTTTTTATTTCCTCGGATTCACGTTCCTGTCATACCTATCCTTGGATCGTACTTTGGACTCTGTCAGGTTTTGCCCTGCTATCTCTCGAATTTCGTTTAACCGTTTGATTAACTCCGTTAGATAGGTCCCATACATCTCGAGTTTCTCCCCTTCCGGAAATCATGTGGGGGCCCGAGCGATTCTCCCGAATACCAATTCATACGGAGTGAAGTTCGTCGCTTCGTGCACTAAGGTGTTTCAGGTAAACATGGCGAAAGCGATTAATTGATCCCAGTTGTCGTAACTTTGGAGATAATGCTTTAGGTATTCAATCAGCACATGGTGGCTACGTTTTAATGACCCATTGGTCTGGGGATGGTAACCAGACGTCGTGACATGTTTGATTTTAAAAATTTTCGCCGTCTTCCGCAATAGGTTGCTAAAGAAGCACCCTCCCCGATCTGTTAAGATAATTTTTGGAGCCCCATAGGTTGCGATAACATGTCTTGCCAAGGCGTCCGTTATACTCGCGGCACTGATGTTTGGTATAGGGATACCTATGCAATACATAGTCAAGTTATCTTGGATAGTGAGGATGTGTCGGTTTCCTTCAGGCGTGATAGGTAAAGGCCCCACAGTATCGAGGGATATCTTTTCGAAAGCCTCCAGGGGTGTGTCGGTGATAATCATGGGTTCCCTGGTTTTTGCCCGTACTAGTTTTTGTTCTTGGCAGCTTGTACAGGTTTTTACGTATTCTTTGACGTTATGCCGTATTTCTGGACAATAATACCTTTCCCTTATACGCCGGTATGTTTTCGTCACTCCTTTATGGCTTCCGACTAGGCTGTCATGTGTTTCATTGATTATCTCCCCCCTTAGTTCCTCCGGGGGCACTTGCACTGTGCCATGGCATAGCGTGATGGTGACGTCGCTATCTGAGAATACCTTAGTCAGCATTCTTTGCAGTGTGCCAGATGGAAGTCTACTTGTTACGTCATCTACGTTGGAGATTCTGAGTGTGTCAATCCTAGTGGTTGTCATTGCCAGTTTCAGGCTGCGTATTCCTTCCATGATATTTTCGGTTGAAGTCCTGTCGAAGTGGTACGTTTTACACACAATACTAAATATTCGATGTTTGCCCCGCTTGGTGACTAAGACCAGTCCCATCTGTGGATTGTGTTCCAGAAGATCATCCGGACTTATCATCCCTAGGTCCTTCAGCAGTTTACTGATGCGGGTTGTCATTTCACAGTCAGCGGAAATGAAGTGCGCATAATTATCTTTCGCGAAAGTTAGACACTTCCGGCTATTCCTAAGATTCATTCCCGTGCCTTCGTGTGCAAGTTGGTCCAAATCACTCGCTAGTTGGATAGAGTTGTTGACGAAAGTTGACGAAAGTTCGATCAGCGCAGGTTGCGCTCTTGGTGTTGCCGTTCGTCGTTTCGGGCTAGTCCTTAGGTGTATTTGCGGTCGATATTCTTTGTCTGACTCCACCGGGGTTTCTCCTTCTAGCATATCTTCTGAATCTGTCTCCAGCGTTTCGGAGTCCTGCAAAGACCGCGTAGTACTCGGATTTGTTCTTCCCGTAGGTCGCGCCTGATTGTCTTGTTTGGCTCGACTCCTCGTAATCAGTGGACATGCTATTGCTTTGGCCCGAAGCGTATCGCATGGATTACGTGATAGGGTGTCAGCGTTTAGGTCAGTTTTTCCTGTTTTATACACCACACTGTATTGGTATTCGCCGAGTTTTAGCCTCCATCTCATCAACCTGGAAGTTGGGTCCTTGACAGAGTGGAGCCACACTAAGGGTCGGTGGTCGGTCACTAACACAAATTCTCATCCATATAAATACGGTCGGAAATAGTTGACGGCATAGACCATGGCTAGGCACTCCTTCTCGGTGGTTGAGTAATTTAGCTCTGTGCCGTTTAGTATCCGTGATGCGTAGGCTATCAGTAGGTTTTGCCCTACGGTTCCTTGGCTTAATACAGCGCCTATAGCGTGCCCTGATACATCGGTGGTTAGCACAATAGGTCTTTTGAAATCAGGGTATTGCAAAATTGGTTCTTGGCAGATGGCATCTCGCAGGTCCTCTTTATTTTCTTCAGCAGGTCAGTTATTGGCTTGGCTCGTTCTGAGCAGTCCCTAATAAATCGTCGGAAGTACCCTGTGAGTCCGAGGAATTGTTTACAGTTGGTAGCGGTATTTGGGTGTAGGAAATTCCTTTACAGCTTTGATAAGCCGCGGGTCTGGTTTAACCCCCGCACTACTTATGGTGAGCCCCAAGTATACCACTTCCTTCCTCAGGAACTCGCATTTCTCGGATTATAGCATGAAATTCGCTTCTCGTAACCTGGAAAGTAACCGTCTAACCTTGACTCCATGTTCTTTCAGGGAGGCTGAGTATTCTACTATGTCGTCCAAATAGAAAAACAATTCCGTTCCTTGGAGGCCGATCTCGGCGGCGTCCATCAAGCGCTAGAAGGTCGCCGGAGCATTTTTCACCCAGAAAGGCATTCGAAAGAACTCATAGTGACCATGAGGTGTCGTGAACGCAGTCTTTTGTTTGTCCTCTGCCCCCACTTTTATTTGGTGAAATCCACTAGCTAAATCAAACACCGAAAAATATTTCGCTCCTCCCAGTTGGTCTAGGATTTCGACAATGTGATAATGACAACAGGAGGTAGGGGTACAAGGGCTGAGGGCCTACTTGTATCTCTATATCCTCATCTAGAGTATTAATAGCGAGAGCTACAGCTATACCTCCCCTATTGGTTACCACAGCTTCACCAAGGTATATTCCTTTCTCGAATTTAATTCGAGGAAGGTATCCAGTGTGAAGGTCCATGGTAGTGATCAATATGGGTACGGGTGTTCTACTTTGTGCTCGCAGTAGCGAGGCTGCGTAGACACCCTTTATTCCGTAGGGTGTTTCATCCCTTATAAATGGTTGTGGGTTTATTGGTCGGATTTGGGTGACAATTGTGTTATGATTAAAAGAGATTTCGGACTTTTCTTGTTTTAGGAATTCGACTCCTAATATGCCGTCACCGTAGTTTTGTCTTCCAGTATTAATGACATGGAATTTTGCCGGTGTTCCCATTATATGGATCATGACGGTCCCTATAGTATAGGTTCTGGCGTCGCCTATTCCTATGATGCAAATCGATTCTTGTGTGTCAATTTTTGTTGAGGGAGATAGCGCGGACATCGTTACAATATTGACATTAGATCTCGTGTCTACAAGGAATCGTCCGGAACCGCTCTGTAATTCGGGTGCTTGTACAGTGATGGAGGGAGATTCTACTGTGGATACACAATCCTGCAGTTTCGTCCCACCTCTACTGATTTCGTGTGTTCGTTGGCGCTCTGAGGTTTGGATCGGCCCGTTGTCGCGCTCACACAACGTGGCTCGTTCGAGTTTAAATCCTTGGTATCAGTGCAGTTTGCGGTACTGGGACTTGGCAAATTGAACCTATCGTCACGCCCGTATTCTCTCCTAAGAACGCGCTGATCTCTGCTTCCGGACTGTCTACTCTTATCCGGTTCCCTGTATCGACCATCTTCTTGGTCATAGGTTGGTCTGCTCGGAGACCCTGAGGTCCGTTCTGGGGCGAATCCGTGTTTGATCGCGTATCGTGCTGTGGGCTCACGTATCTTTGGTGAGGTGAGTAGTCCAAGTGACTGGACTCCGATCGATCATTGCGTATTGCATACGTATCGTATTGCATACGATACGATTGCTTGCGTATCCGCCCTGGCTCTATCTGGTGAACAGTAGTATACCCGCGTAGTTTGTTCGTCATTGAACCGTAGTTACCTGGATGGCCGCAGTTCGTAACCGTACCCCGCGTCACCGGTATTTAACATTTTCTCGAGCTCCAATATATACTTTAGTGCGTCTTCAAAAGAATCGGGTTTTTTGAGAGCTAGCGCATATCCGAGGTCGTCAGGTAGCCCCTTTCTGAAACTGGCGATCCCCAATCTTTCAGTTCCCTTTCTTATCGCCTCGGCGCCCTCTTTGCCTACTTCGTCTTCTGTCGCCTTGAGGCAACGTCGAACAAGCTGTGATATTCTACCATGGAATTCGCGGACTGTTTCTCCACGATGCATTCTCGACGCGTGTATTTCGGCCTGATAGTCCATATAGACTTTAGCAGGTGCGAAACAGTCGCGGAGGTGTTCTATCAATTGTTTAACAGTAAGAAAGGTTTTCCCTTCCGTGCTCGCTCGAGCTGGGCCCTTGAGTTTCGACAGCACACCTCGAAAGTACGAGGTTTCGCAAGACTCGGATACTAACGCTCGTCCATTTTCTACATCCAAATGAAGTTCTTCAAGGGGACATTTTTTCCGTCGAAATATGGTACATGCATCACCGCGTTTTGTACCGAAAAGTATTCAACTACGGAATTCATTGCTTCGGCTATGGACTGATTGAGTGTTGCGCCGGGGTTAGTCTCCATAGTTCTAGAACGGCGTTAACTCCCAAGGGCTCAGTCGAGTGTTTCTAATTCTAAGCTTAATAACAATCTTAACTAGAGTGTATGTAATTGTGTGTGTGGTTAAGCACGCAGAAACTGCGGTTATCGGCAAGTATCCCACCGCTGCCACCAAATTTTGTTACGTCCGACACGTCTGATCCCGAAAGGAAATACGTGGAGGGCGAACTTATATATTTATTTTGGGAATCTTACCATTTTAAAATGCTTCTGCATACCCAACTGTTTTCTGCTGCTCTTTTTGAAGGTGCAGAGCGATGATCGAGGTCAGGATTGTTATATTGTAATGAAAGGAAAGAAATTAGGTATCTTAGAAATGATGTGGTTAATGTTAAATGTATGTTGAAAAATATGTGATATCTATTATGATCAAAATGCAGGTGGTTGACAATTTGTATAACACGCACCCGTATGGGTCTATGTTGTGTCTCAAATTCAATACGCGATAAACGCTCCGCAATACGTGTTGTGTTCGTGTAGCTGTCGGGTTTGTGTTGTTTATGTTACAATGGTTGAGTGGAAAATGTGTTTATGTGTCTGATATTTCTATCGTGTGGATAAAAACAAGTTATATGATTATATGCAATAGTAAATATATGTATATGTTGTATGATAATATGGTAAAAATGATAATGTAATGAGCTTACCAGTGAAGGTAAGAGATAGGTATGGTAACTTGGCTGAGATGAGTTCTCGTAAGAAATAGTAAATAATCCAAAACTCCAAGGGGATGGTCCTTGTCCTGATCGCTAGGGTAGGCACTAACACTAGTGTAGTGGTTGTTACACACAAGAACACTGAGTTCAAAAGGGGTAAAGCTTGTCGTGCTTCACTGGTTGGTTTTATTACTCGGCCCTAAGTCGAGGAAGACAAGATAGGCCCTAAGGTATCTCAGCCAACACAGCTGTTTCCGCACTAAGTTCGTCTTTGACACGAATTTTTATGAGAGCAAAACTATGACTGACTTTGTTGAGAGTCCTAAGTAGACTGATTAATCCGCTGCTCGATGCTCGCTCGTTCTGTTGCGTTCTTTTCGTCTGCCGTGTACCATGGAGGAAAAAACGCTGAACATTCAGACACCGATCGTCTTCGATGAATCCATAGCACACTGCGAAACGCATGCGCATCTACCTTAGGCCTCTTCAACGTTCAACAACAGCGACGAGATTCGAATCTCCGTTCAACATCAAGACCTGTGCTTACTACCGAGCAAAAGTTC
>JAYRCB010000762.1:0-10130 GCA_036026315.1 Trachelus stipa | reverse complement strand
CTTTCTAAGTTACGTAAAACAAATTATTTCAACACGTACATTTTTCAAATAAATTATAGAACTTTGCAAATTGGAATATATAATGTTAACGTTGTTTTGCTTCTTTTTTAATTTTTTTATTGTAATAGGCTCTTGGGCCATCATATTGGCTTCGTCAAATTTAACTTTATGTTCCTGACGAGCATCACTTTTCATCGTTATTTCATCGATTTGAACTGTTACGTCCGACACGTCTGATCCCGAAAGGAAATACGTGGAGGGCGAACTTATATATTTATTTTGGGACTCTTACCACTTTAAAATGCTACCGTATACCCAACTGTTTTCTGCTGCTCTTTTCGAAGGTGCAGAGCGATGATCGAGGTCAGGATTCTTATATTGTAATGAAAGGAAAAAAATTAGGTATCTTAGAAATGATGTGATTAATGCCAAATGTATGTTGAAAAATATGTGATATTTATTATGATCAAAATGCAGGTGGTTGACAATTTGTATAACACGCACCCGTATGGGTCTATGTTGTGTCTCGAATTCAATACGCGATAAACGCTCCGCAATACGTGTTGTGTTTGCGTAGCTGTCGGGATTGTGTTGTTTGTGTTACAATGGTGAGTGGAAATTGTGTGTATGTGTCTGATATTTCTGTTGTGTGCTACAAACAAGTTATATGATTACCACGTTATCGGCACGTACTTTGGGGTTCGTGGTCTCTGATTCTTGCAAAGTTATGCTACCCTCTCTCTTACAGCTACTGGTGAGCTCCTGTGGGATCATTCCGTACATGGACCGTTCCCATGTACTTACAATGCTATGGTTATTAATATCTTATTTCTAGCTTATACTACGGAGGAGCTAGGTGCGCGTAAGACCTGATTACGTTAAACAATGTCGCTCGCAATAGAATGCGGCAGGGGTTGTTTGGCGGAAATCCATGGGGGGCGGTGCCGTTGCGTCGGACGTGAAATCTCCCGCCTTGGACGGAATATCGCCAGTAGGTGATGCTTCCCTGCTTCCTGCCCTCCGCGATTGTTGTTTTGGTGGCTTTGAACGTGATCAGGAGCCGCCGACCCACGTCGGGCCTGTCACTTGCATTAAGGGAGCTTCCATTTATGTAGAATAGTTAAAATAAAGGGCGCATGTATATATATGCTTTGTTTATCTTTCATCTCGCTCCCTTTCCTTAGGCTATAGTAACTATTTGGGGAGATAAAGTACGTTTCGTAGTAGTGGGTACGGGTTCCGAATTTGCGTTGTCTCCGATTTGTGCGTCAAGGTTTGAATTTTCGTGCTGTGAGTGTCCGCCAAATTTTACGAGTGTACAGCCGTATTAAAGTCTTTGCGATCTCCTGGAATATAGGGGTAGTCGCGTCCTTAGGTTGTTCCCGTATTTCCGGCCTTATCGCGTTATTCTCGGAATAGTATTCCCGTATCCCAGGGACCAATTCATTGATGTCTAACGGAATCGAGAGTTCATAGAAATATTGTTTTGGGTTTTCAATTATTTCTGTCCCTATTAGATTCACGTCATCAGTACGAGCGCTGCAACTGGGTCGCAGCTGCAGGATACCGTCCCCACTGATTTTTATTGTTTCGCTGAGGTTTCCCTCGCAAATAATTTTCAGATCCTCAGTCCCTATTGCTGCAAAGAGCCATCCTTTGAGTCCATTTAAGTAAGTACACACGGGATCCGCTGTTGACCCTATCCTGATGTCGCAACTAGGGAGTACTTCCTTATTCGGGTTTATCAATAAAGAACTTTCGAAGCTGCTACTTTACTACTGCTATCTCCTCAGAGTTTTGGTGGGCCCTATCCCAGGCATTTTGAGTGTGTTTGTATGACGTCAGTTTTCTCATTAAGTTTTTATAGTCCACCGTGAAGTTCGTGAATCTCTGATTGTACTAGGTGGGTTGGTTTTTCGATCACGTGCGCTATCTTACTTTTATCGCGGTATAGCTTATCTATTTCTTGGTTATAGTATTCCGCGTGGTCCTCAGTAAATGTCCCGAACAATGTGTGACTGATTTGTCGTATAATTCCGAAAAGTGAACTCCTTTTTGAGAAAGGCAGGGAATTTGGGGGGTCATACACTTCGGGTGCTAAGCCCCCAACGAGCCCTTCTAGTTGGTTTACGTAATTGCATGAGCTATTTTTATGCCTTCAAAGTGTTCGATATCGATGATCCCTTTACATAAATCTCCTAGTTTCCCTTCGCACGTCTCAAATGCCGAGGGTAAGCTGGTTATCCCCTGTATTGCATGCATAGTAATTTTAGATGTATCTACGAATATGGTTACTCTCCATTCCTTATCAGTTAGCTGGATAATGTGGAGCTGTTCGTAATATAGCCCAGTATTGTGTTCGTACCATGTGATCACGTAGTTTGTTTGGTCTAGACCTGTTGCGATTCCAATGGTACCCAACAGGATGATGATTCGCTGCAAGGACTCGATCATGATTGCTTACTGTTGGTTCACGGCCAACTTCAGTTTGTCCGTGAGTCTCGTGAATCGGTTTCCCTTGGTATTTTCTAGAATGGCATTGCTATTTTCAGTGGTGTCGATCACTTTGTACGGTCCGGTGTAGTGACCGTCGAGTTTGCTTGTTCGAGGTTCCTTTAAGGCGTACACCATGTCCCCAATTTTATATCTTTTTGGGTTCACGCTCCTGTCGTATCTGTCTTTGGAGCGTACCTTGCACTCTATTAAGGTTTCGTCCTGCTATCTCTCTGATCTCATTTAATCGTTTGATCAATTCAGTCAACCCGAATACTAACTCGTACGGAGTAAAATTCGTTGCTTCGTGCACCAAGGTGTTATATGGAAACATAGCGAAAGGAATTAGTTGATCCCAATTGTCATATTTCTGAAGGTAATGCTTTAAGTATTCGATCAACAGATGGTGACTACGTTATAAGAACCCGTTGGTCTGAGGGTGGTAACCAGACGTCGTGACATGTTTGGTTTAAAAAATTTTTGCCAACTTCCGCAATAGTCTGCTGATGAAGCATCCTTCATGATCCGTTAGGATAATTTTAGGAGCCCCATAGGTTGCGATATCATGTCTTGCGTCAGTTATAGTTGCTGCACTAATGTTTGGTATAGGGATGCCTATGCAATATTTAGTCAGATTATCTTGAATGGTGAGGATGTATCGATTTCTCTCGGACGTAATAGGTAGGGGCCCTACAGTATCCAGGGATATTTTTTCGAAAGCCTCCAGAGGCGTATCCGTGATGATCATGGGTTCCCTCGTTTTTGCCCGTACCAGCTTTTGTTCCTGGCAGCTTTTGCAAGCCCTTACGTATTCCTGGACATTATGCCGCATTTCTGGCCAGTAGTACCTTTCCCTTATACGCCAGTATGTTGTCGTCAGTCGCTTATGTCCTTCCACTAGGCTATCATGTGTTTCCTTGATTATCTTCCCCCTTAGTTCTTCTGGGGGCACTTGCACTGTGCCATGGGATAGCGTGATGGTGACGTCGCTATCAGAGAATACCTTGGTCAGTATTCTTTACAATGTGCCAGATGATAGCCTACTCATTACGTCATCCGTGTTGGAGATTCTAAGTGTGTCGACCCCGGTGGTTCTCATTGCTATTTTCAGGTTGCGTAATCCTTCCATGGTATCTTCGCTTGAAGTCTTGTCAAAGTGGTATGTTTTACATACGATGCTGAATATTCGATGCTTTCCCCCGCTTGGTAACCAGGACCAGTCCTACCTGTGGGTTGTGTTGTAAAAGGTCGTCAGGATTTATAATCCCTAAGTCCTCCAGCAGTTTTCTGACAGGAGTTGTCATCTCGCAATCGGCGGAAATGAAGTGCGCGTAATTGTCCTTTCCGAAAGTCAGACACTTGCGGCTATTCCTGAGATTCATTCCTGTACCTTCTGGTGTGGGTTGGTCTAAGTCACTCATTAGTTGGATAGAGGTTCCCTTTTCCTTGCTTGGTTGGGGTATCTCCAAGTTCAGTTCAGTTATCTCGTGCTGACTGCTGCTATTGTCTGAGTCAGGCGGTTCACTTGTTGCCACTGGTGTCCTTGGTTTCTCAACTTCCATATGGGACATCGACCTTGCTACTGGTGGGTGGTCATTTAACCCTTGTCCATCGGGAGTTTCTATGTTGCGTTCGGTGTTTTGAATTGGTTCTAATATTCCTTCCAAATTTATTAATTCCGTTTCTATTCGTTCCCGTTCAGTGTAGCATCCTTCGATTGATCTTTTGATATTTGCGAGCCGGCGACGAGATGAGTCGGACAGGGGAATATTGACCCAAATATCGTTGGAGACATCATTGCTCGCAGTTCCTTCACCTGCGTCGAGGTAGTCATTTGTGTCCTCCGAATCCGACGAAAATTCGATCAGCATAGGTTGAACTGATCTCATTCCTTTTCGGTGGTTGAATAATTTTATTCTGCGTTGTTTAGTATTCGTGACGTATTTGCAATCGATAGGTCTTGCCCTACGGTACCTTGGCTTAACACAGCGTCTATAGCGTGTCCCGATGCATCAGTAGTCAATACAAATGGTCTTTTAAAGTCAGGGTATTGCAAGATTGGTTCCTGACAGATGGCATCTAGCAGGTCTTCGAAACTCTTCTGTTGCGACTCTGTCCATTCGAATTTAATCGTCGTTTTCAGAAGGTCGGTTATTGGTTTGGCTCGTTTGAAGTAATCCTTAATGAACCGTTTGTAGTACCCTGTAAGTCCGAGGAACTGCTTACAGTTGGTAGCAGTTTTGGGCGTCGGAAATTCCTTTACCACTTTAATAAGTCGCGGGTCTGGTTTGATCCCCGCACCACTTATGGTGTGCCTCAAGTATACTACTTCCTTCCTCAGGAACTCAAATTTCTCGGGTTGCAACATGAGGTTTGCTTCTCTTAACCTGGAGAGTAACCTTCTAACCTTGACTCCATGTTCTTTCAAGGAAGCTGAGTATACTACTATGTCGTCCAAATAGACAAACAGTTACGATCCTTGGAGACCGGTCAGGGCAGGGTTCACCAGGTGCTGAAAGGTTGCTGGAGCGTTTTTCAACCCAGAAGGCATTCGAAGAAACTCGTAATGACCGTGAGGTGTCATGAACGCGGTCTTTTGTCTGTTTTCTGCCCCTACTTTTATTTGGTGAAATCCGCTAGCTAAATCAAATACCGAAAAGTAATTCACTCTTCCCAGTTGGTCTAGGATTTCGATAATGTTAGACAGAGGGTAGGCATCGCCTACCGTTTTTCGTTAATTTCACGATAGTCTACCACCATGCGCCAGGGTTTGTTGCCGTCCATCCCCGGTTTCTTGGGTACTATCCACAGAGGCGAATTGTATGGTGACGGTGATGGTGCGATAATTTCATTTTCCAGGAGTTTATTCACCTGTTGTTTTATCTCGTCTTTGTGCACGGGTGGATACCTATATTGTCACTTAGACACAGGCAGTTTATCCACTGTTGGAATTTGGTGTTCCGTGAGCGTAGTGTATGGTAGTTGTTCTCTGGAGATATAGAAGCGATCAGAAAATTCTCTCGCGATTTCTGAGGACCCACCTGTATCTCTATAATCTCATCTAGAGCTATGGCTATGCTTCCCCTATCGGTTACTACGGCCGCACCAAGGTATATTTCTTTCTCGAATTTGATTCGAGGAAGATATCTGGTGTAAAGGTCCACGGTAGAGACCAATATGGGTACGGGTGTTCTACTTCGTGCTCGCAGTAACGAGGCCGCGTAGATACCCTTTATTCTGTTAGGTACTTTGTCTCTTATAAATGGTTGCGGGGTTATTGGTATTGAGTGACAATTGTATTTTGGTTGAAAGAGATTTCATCCTTTTCTTGTTTTAGGAATTCCACTCCTAGTATGCCGTCACCGTAACTTTGTGTTTCCGCATTGATGACGTGGAATTTCGCTGGCGTTCCCATTACGTGGATCGTAACTGACCCTACAGTGTAGGTTCTGGCATCTCCTATTCCTATGATGCAGATCGATTGTTATTGAGGGGGACAGCGCAGAAATCGTTATTATATTGACGTTAGATCCCGTATCTACAAGGAATCGTCCGGAGCCGCTCTGTAATTCGGACGCACGTACGATGATGGAGGAGGATTATATTGTGGGTACACAATCCTGCAATTTCGTCCCACCTCTACCAATTTCACGTGTTCGTTGGCGCTCTGAAAATTGGATCGGCCCGTTGTCGCGCTCACCCAACGCGGCTCGTTCGAGTTTAAATTCTCGGTGTGAATGCAGGCTGCCGTACTATGACTTGGCGAACTAAATCTGTCATCGCACCCGTATCCCGTCCAAAGGACGCGTTGGTTCCTGTTCTCAAACTGTTTATCTTCAGCCAGTTCTCTATACCGACGATCTTCCTGTTCATGAATTCGTCTGCTCGGGGAGTTTGAATTTCGACCTGGAATGAACCTACTGGTCGTTGGGTTTTCAGAATACCGTTCGCGTTCGCGCCTCGCAGACCACGGACGTCTCGGGTTTTGATCCTTTTTCAAGATGGATCCATACCTAGGAGGTGTGATTGACCGCGCGTCGCGTTGTAGACTCGCGTATCTTTGATGAGAGGAATAGTCTGAGTAACTGGGCCAAGATCTGTCGTAGTAATACGAATCCGCATTAGTTCTGTCTGATGAACGATAATATAATCGTGTAGTCTGCTCGTCATCGTAATGCAATTGCCTAGATGGTCGCGGTTCGTAGCCGTATCCCGGGTCACTGGTGTCTAGAGCCTTCTCGAGTTCTAACGTGAACTTCAATGCGTTTTCAAGGGAATCGGGTGGTTTGAGAGCAATCGCGTATCCGAGGTCGTTGGGTAGACCCCTTCTGAAACTGGCAATGCCCAATTTTTCTACTCCCTTCCTTACCGCTTCGGCACTATCTCTGCCTAATTCCTCTTCTGTCGCCTTGAGGCAACGTCGAACAAGCTGTGATATCCTAGCATGGAATTCGCGAATTGATTCTCCACGATTTATTCTCGACGCGTGTATTTCAGCCTGATAGTCCATATAGTCTTTAGCAGGTGCAGAACAGTCACGGAGGTGCTCGATCAATTGCTTAACGCTATGAAAGGTTTTTCCTTCTGTGTTCATTCGAGCTGGCCCCTTGAGTTTCGATAGCACACCTCTCAAGTACGACGTTTCGCACGTTTCAGATACCAGTGTTCGTCCGTTTTCTACATCCAAAACATTTCTTCCGTCGAAATACGGTACATGCATTACCGCGTTCTGTACTGATTGTGAGAAGTATTTTACTACAGAATTCATTGCTTTAGCAACGGACTGATTGAGCGTTGCACCGGTGTTAGTTTCCATGGTTCTGGAGCTGCGCGAACTCTCAAGGGCTCAGTCGGATGTCCTTAGTTCTAAGCTTAATGGCAATCTTAATTAAAGTGTATGTGAGTGTGTGTGATTAAGCAAGCAGAAAACAGCGGTTAGTGGCAAGCATCCCACCGCTGCCACCAAATTTTGTTACGTCCGACACGTCTGATCCCGAAAGGAAATACGTGAAGGACGAACTTATATATTTATTTTGGGATTCTTACCACTTTAAAATGCTACCGTATACCCAACTGTTTTCTGCTGCTCCTTTCGAAGACGCAGAGCGATGATCGAGGTCAGGATTCTTATATTGTAATGAAGGGAAAGAAATTAGGTATCTTAGAAATGATGTGATTAATGCCAAATGTATGTTGAAAAAATATTATTATTTTGACCTGATTATGATTAAAATGCAGGTGGCTGACAATTTGTATAACACGCACCCGTATGGGTCTATGTCGTGTCTCGAATTCAATACGCGACAAACGCTCCGTAATACGTTTTGTGTTCGTGTAGCTGTCGGGTTTGTGTTGTTTGTGTTACAATGGTTGAGTGAACATTGTGTGTATGTGTCTGATATTTCTATCGTGTGGGTAAATACAAGTTGTTTGATTATATGCAATAGTAAATATATATATATATATATATATATATGTTGTATGATAACGTAATGAGCTCACCAGTGAAGGTAAGAGATAGATATGGTAACTTGGTTGAGATGAGTTCTTGTAAGAAATAGTAAATAATCCGAAACTCCAAGAGGATGGTCCTTGTCCTGGCCGCTAGGGTAGTCACTGACACTCGTGTAGTGGGGTAGGGTATACACAAGGACACTGAGATCAAAAGGGGTAAAACTTATCGCGATTCACTGGTAGGTTTTACTACTTGCCCCTAAGGCGAGGAAGACAAGATAGGCCCTAAGGTATCTTGGCTAATACAACTGATTCCACACTAAGTTCGCCTTTGACTCGAATTTTAATGAGAGTAAAAATGTGACTGGTTTCGATGAGACTCCTAAGTAGACTGACTATTTCGCTGTTCGACTTCAGCTCGAGGAACGTTTGGACCCAGAGAAGGGATGGAAAACTGCCGATTCGGTGCATTCTGGAATCGTGGGACCACGGCGGATTGCTCTTGGTTCCTGCGGTCGTAAAACGTTATCGGCTCGTACTTTGGGGTTCATGGTCCTGAAGTTCTCTGATTCTTGCAAAGCTATGCTAGCCTCTCTCTTACAACCACTGGTGGGCTCCTGTGGCAACATTCCGTACATGGACCGTTCGCATGGACTTACAATGCTATGGTTATTAATATCTTATTTTTTAAGGGGGGTGTAATTACGCAAGACATAACAAAACAAATCGAGTATGAGGGCTTCTCATCCAAAGTCACTATCATCGAACATTTGAAGCGGAATATATTTAGCGTATTTATTGTTACGTGGCATCATGATCCCGACTTGGACGCGCCGCACAATATTAAGGGAAGATCTCAAGAGTCCGAGGTGAAGGGTCGGAAGGAAGCCTGGCTGTCGGCAACGACAGAGCGGAACGGCTGGCGAGGCAAAAGGAATAATAGCCTACGCCGATGAAGCCGTCGACTACCCGCTCCCCGCCAGCTGAACTTCTGATCGTCCCGGTATGCGATCTGGCAGGCAAGGTACCACGGGAGAGGAGTATTTTTGTTTTGCTTCCCGCTACACGAGGGAGTATGAGGAACGAGGAATTCTTGGGAGGAGGGAATTCCTTCGGCAAAATTTGGCGAGCCAACGACGAAAGGTTTTGGCAATCTTCGGATTTGCCAAAATGAATCCCTTTTTGGTAACCGTCGATTTAGCACGTGCGGCGTTTGATTAGGGACTTTCGGATTTTCCTTTGCTTCGTTGACGACTCGGCCTGCTCTGGTTTTGGATTTCTGGTGAACGACTTCGGCTACGTGTGGGACTTGAAGACGATACTTGTTTTTTTGGGACATAAGTGTAAGGGTGACGAGTGACTGTGCGGCAAGTGAGATTCTGGTTTCGAGCACGGAAGTGTGGCCCCTGAGTGACATCAGCCGAAAAGGAGACGTCACCCGAACCCGCCCACATCTCTGGGATTTGATTTTTGCCTGGATTATTGGTGGTCCCATTGGAAAACGTAGCTGACGTTATTTTTATTGTTAGTTAGTTATTACATGTTTTCCCCTTGGAGAAGATCCGGGGGTAGCCGTATACGTGGTGCCCAAACAGAGATTGGTGATCCAGGCGTTCGGCATGCTGACGTGCGAAGGTCTCCGCCAAGGAAGAGATTCGCCCACCAAGCTTGATAGAACCGCGAACCGCGTCGTGAAGGATTCTGATTATTACGCAGAGGCCGATTATTACTAATACAATTAATATCATTAATTCGTATGTGTTACACTGTATACATTTTCATTGAACTTTTATTAGACAGAACTATCAATTTCCAATCAATTGATAATCAATTTTTGTACAGAGATTAGGAACCATTCTGCATAAATACGGCGAAGGAAAGGCCATTTATCGACATTCGAGATTAAATAATGGTCTGTCTGAACACATTCGGAAAAAGCTGGTTCGCATCATAATACAAAGTGAAATTGATAGGGAATGCTCGCAATTATCAATTATCCCAATAGATCTCTGTTTCAGAACTTTTTTGCCACAAATTGTGAATATCTAGAATGGGCAAAAACCTTATGGAAGTTTGTTCAAAAAGGATTATATGAGATTGAAGGGAATACCGACAAAACTTCACCAGCAGTTAGTGCTTTAAGCAGGGAATTGCGATCCATTTGGGCAAAACAGTGAAAGCCT
>JAYRCB010000760.1:47058-58714 GCA_036026315.1 Trachelus stipa | reverse complement strand
ACCAGCCGTCTGAAACTGTCTGTTGGAGCGTCGCTTTACCTAATATTACCGACATAATCCCTTGTGTTGATGCTTCTAATACCTTCTATACCATTATTTAAAAAGAAAGAGAGAAAAATTGGGTTCCACTACAAGAGTACGCAAATAAATAATAAATAAATAATAAACAAATAATAAATAAATACCCTACTGCTGTGCGCGCTCTAGCCTCTAATCTGTACCCGAACGCTCGGTTCTATGCTCATAAAATCTAAACGAATGCGAATTTCGCTTTGAAATTTTTACAGTATATTCTTGAATAGTTAAGCAAACAATTTATGCAATAAAAAAGAAACGATTTTTTGAACCTCCTAATGTGGTTTCCCCCCTTAAGGCTCCTGTCTAGCTAGAAAAAGTTTCGGTGATAACTGGTGGCGAAAGAACGAAGCTCTGACAGAAGCGACGTGGCTGCAGTACTTGGGGGTTCCTTCGCAAATGGTGCCACACCTCAAAAAATTTTCAAGAAATGTTTTTCCATTATATTGTGCTCGTTCAGTAATTCGACCCAATTACTGTCCTTATCATGCTGTTTTTACATTTACAGTAAAGATAATTCCATAATTGATCATTTCCGTCCTAAAAATCTTGTTTGTTATAAGTACCGGTAGCTAAACATTGATATTTACAATCAAAAAAGAATTTTTTGAAGCTCGAGATAATTAAAAATAAAACGTGCGATTTTCATTGAAGATTACAATTATATATCTGTGAATTGGCATAGATCCGGTGGCGTATTTATGCGAATTGGATGGAGAAAAAAGACTCTAGAAGTGTGACTCGAAACAGCGACCCCGCGCTCACTAGGCTCGAGCGTTACTTTTTTTTTTTAGAAAATTGTTTATTTGCTTGAAAGGTTACAATATCAGGAACATAGGTGCAAACACAAAAAAAATACAAACTAAAACGTTATAATATCTAAGTAATTAAATATACTGCAACAAATGCTTCTCATATTCAAACAATATTGTAATTAGATATGCCGTATGTGTCCAGAGCAGAGACATATAGTCTGAGTTGCTATAATTATATTACGTATAAATAACAGCAGAAAAATTACATCTAATTATTACTAAGAAAAAACCTGTTTACTTACTTTTTAAAATTAAAGTTTCTAATGTGTGAACTTACGCTATCGGTTGTGTTGTGTTGTATTGTTACTACTTGTTATCACATAGACTCTTATGGGCGTTCTTTCCTACGGAGCTTTCTTCTAATTTTATTAATTATTTTCGTAAACAGTTAAGGTGGTCTGCCTCGTGATAGTTTCAGGTACGATACTTTTATTGGCTTGATGGCAAGGCCTATGATATATAACAGGAATACTATTCGGATCTTTAATTATACCCTTACTATAAAAATATATGATCGATTGTGGATATAAATATCCAGTTACTTTTCTTTCTTTGCAGTCGTAGAAAGACGGTTCGCTGTATGTTTTTAGGTATTTGTTGTTGGATTCCTTGATCCTTGCAAAGTAGTCTCTAGTAATTCTTATTATGAAATTATCTATGCGTAGTATGTCCGCCTTATTGTACAGATGACTGTTGCTATGGAAGCGTTTGCTATCAGTTTTCCTAAAGGTATGAAAGGCTGCACGCAAGCAGACCCGCTCAAATATCCGAATTTTTTTTCCATCATGGAAGCACTAACCCTTTGCACTCGAGGACATTTTCGTTCGGGCGAACCAGCAACTCGAGACGTTTCGCGGCATGTTTGATGAATTGCTTAGCTCTAACATAGAATGGTTACACATACAAATCAATGCATAAAATTGCTATATTTAAATATTTCATGTCTCGTCTTCTAGACTTGTCCGGCATCCTATGCTATGTATTCTGGCGCGCTGATCATGAATCTGACATTAGTTTTGGGGTAGTGAATTAAAATGAGCAAGTAGAACTCATGGAATAATCAAGAAATACCATTGATACATGTCAGACGGTTATTACACTGTATGTACAACGCTTCGAGTTTCAAAGAAATCAAACGCAAATAAACATCGCCGTCCCTTGACATATTGCGTCAAACCGAATGGTGACCGAGAGTCACCGGCCGAGTGCAAAGGGCTAATATTCCACCAGATCGGTGATGCGTAACTGATAATTGGCCTGACAAGTAGCAGGTAAAATTATCTTTGCCTTATGCGATAAGGTCTTACTAAAGAACAGTCTACTGTGTGCCATGAACACGGCATTAACTTTATTTAATGGCATATTCACGTGGCTATTCATGCGAACTAGGTAATCGAATAAATACACCAAGGTATTTAACTACTTTTTACGGTCGATCAAATATTCCACATCATTATTTATTGTATAGCTGAGAGCTATTTATATCTTTGCGTTTATTGCTATTTAAAAATCTTAAAGGTTTGTGGAATAGAATTGACTCAAACTTAAGTGGATTTTATCCTAAGATTTCTTAGATTAGAAATACCATACTTATATATGTTAAATAGAATCGGTGAGTTGACAGGGCCCTGCATTAGCCCTTCAATTATATCAAATGCAAGGGTAGAGACTAGCTTACCATTCCAAGTACAGAAAGATCTATTTTCAGTCATGATCCATATTAGTTGGATGCATTCCTTAGGGTATCCCAATGTGTGAAAGAAATAGCGTAGTCCATTAATCCATACCGAATCGAATGCCTTTTCGATATCTATTTTGCAAGCACCAATAACATCTCTCTTATGCAAATGATGATTGATATCGTTTAATATTTTATTGATGGCGTGTGTAGTCGAAATCTTTTGAGTGAATCGAAATTGATTATCTGTTATTAAGTGGTTTAGTGTAGCATATTTTACGATTGAGACATTGACTATTTTTTAAAACACTTTGCTTATAGCAGGAGTGAGACTAATAGGTCTATAGCTTGCAACATCATGAAGCGGCTTATCTTTTTTGTGGATTGGAAGAATTTTGGCCTTTTTCCATCTGCCTGGAAAACGTTTGTTATTAATACAATTGTTAAATAAAATTGTATAGTCTTTAATAATTTTCCAAAGTAGGTGCTTGAGCACAATTTGGGAAATATTGTCAAGACTCGAAGAGGTCTTGTTTGGTAGCGAGTTAAAAATTCGCACCGTTTTGGTAGTGTTAGCGAATTTCATGAGTATAAAAGTTATCAAAATCCGATTGCTAGAGACTCTCCTTGTAAGAAATATTCTAACAATCCGATCAAAAAATCACGGAATCTGTTACGCTTGCAATATCAGTCTTTGCGACAGTCTATGCTAATTATTAAAAAAATAGTATAATGACTACAGTTTGTAGAAAGTTTTGGTACTAAGCTGAAAAAGTTATATTTAATTTGTTATTCACAATTTAATTGTCTAAACGACTGTAACAAGTGACTGACTAATAATAAGAATTTCGTATTATGCATTAAATGTTGTTCTTACATTGAAAAGCATAAAATGTAATCTTATGAACCGAGGTTCTTCGTTTAAACAATTAAATTGTTAATATCAAATAAAAATCAACTTTTTCAGCGTGATTGAGAAGCCGTCAGCTGTATCACATAACGAAGCGGGCTCATAAAAGATTCTGTTAAATCATTTAGAAATGAAGGAGGAAAACGAAAAATACGTTTCCTCGCTTGTGACGTCACGCGGTATACATAGCTAAACGAATTAAACAGCAGCCTTAAACATATTACATTTTAATATAGAATATTATTTTAAGATGATATTGCTATACGCCACTCTCTTTGAAAGCAAGCAATTTTTATAGTTATCTGTTAATTTATGCATAACTAATCAGAAGCTGGAAGTCATTTTTTGAATTTGTTGAAGGTCAAGGTAGAATGAAATGACAAAAAACTATAGAAAACACTCATATATTTTTTAATCAAATGTACTCTTGATATTTAATACATTACGGGGACCGAAAAGTAATCAACATTTTTTTGCAGTCGAACAGGATTTATTTAAAAAGTCCTAAATACTAATCAACAAAATAATTTCCATGATTTTTGTAATACTTTTTGCCAGCGTAAAGGCAATTGTTTAATTCCCTTTTTAAAAAAGTCCTTCGATTTTTCATTGAAAAACTTTTCCAAGTGCGTTTTCACTTCTCCAACATTATTACATTTTTTACATTTTAACGTACCTATGCTCTAACGATCTAAAAAAGTCTAAAATCCGAAGGCGCGAGATCCGGTGAATAGCTGGTGGATGTGGTGAAAGTTTCAATGCAAGCTCCCTTATTCTTTCTTGTGTTATTATTGCAGCGTGAGGCCTCGCATTATCGTGTTGAAGGATCCTTTTTTTGTTATTCACCGAAAACAGTACGTCTTTTTATGAGCTCTTTCATTCCCTCGAGTTGTTCGCAAAACATTGCCAATTTAACGGTCTGACCAGGCTGAAGCAATTCATAGTGGATAATTCCAGAAAAATCCCATCACACATAAACAAGGACCTTCTTTATTGTTAGTGAAGGTCGAGAGGTTGGAACAGGTACTTCTCTGAAAGAAAGCCATTGTTTCTTTCGTACAGGATTATTCTATAGCACCCACTTCTCAACTCCAGTTACAATTCGTCCCAGAAAACTGATCTGCTTCATACCGAAACGAAAGAGACGCGCAGATGGTACGCCGTTGATCGAGCGCCGTCTCCGTCAATTCATGAGGAACCCAAATTCCTTGCCTGTAAACTTTTCCTATGTGACGAAGATGATCCTAAATTGTAGACCATCATGGACATAGAATCTTCAATGATAATTCCTCAATTGTTTGATGAGGATCTGAATCCACTCTCGCCTTCAGGATATCACCATTTAATTTTTGGGGTCGTCCTTTTCGTGCGGCATCTTTGATATCCCTATTTCCACTTTTAAACTTTTTAAACCATCGATGACACTTGTTTAGTTTCGGAATATCCCCCAAGTATCGGTAATTTTTTGCACTGCTTCGTTTGCCTTCATTCCTTGATCGAACAAAAATAGCATACAGTGAGATAAGTATGCTTCTTTTATTTTTGGCTTAGACATCTTTTCCCTTGGTAGAAAAAGAAATCTTTAACCGAAAAATACAATTTATAAGCATAGTTTTAACGTAATAACAAAACTTACGTGTTTGCGGGACCGTGTCTCGGCACAAACTGACTGGGAATGAGCTCATCGAAGAAATTTCGATTGCTTTTCGGTACCCCTAATATAACGAAATGTAAAATACAATTGTTTCTTGACATTTAGAAATTATAGAAAATTAATTTAGAAAATTATAGACAATTGTTAAAAGAGAGCTAATGACTATTTTATGCAAATATTAAATATTTATAAATTCTAATTTTTTGTTAAATCTTTAGAATTTATAAATTGATACCATTCTATTGTACTTTCTCTTTATTAGGTTTTATTCGATTGGAAATCCAGGCTTTGATAACTATTGGTTTTCGCCCCTTTAAACATTTATGTGGGATTATAGTAATCATAAAAGTTTTATTTGATAAGAATATAGTGAAATCAATTAACATAATCCATTCTCCTTTTGCGTTTCGTCTCAACTGACTAACGGTTTTTGCTTCTCTTGTTGCCCTTGGTAACCGTGTTTTCTTATCATCGCTTATTCTCGATATTCGATCCCACATTTATATTTTTTTTGTTTCTTTTGAATAGCTTCGAGTGAAGAAAGAGTTTGCGCTTCTATGTAATTGCTGAACAAACGGAATCCATTTTTTCTTTCTTGGTGATTTCAACGTCTTCGTTTGACTTTCTCATGTGGAGAAGCTTGATAAATAAACATTCAAATATTTAAAATGAGGGAGAAAGAAAAAGGAGGGTTTAAGAAGAAATAAAGTGAAACATAGACAGAGAGAGAATCGAAAAAAGAAGGGGGGAAATAAATCAAGAGACTAAAGGGAATGGGTGTAAGAGTAGAGCACTGACAAGATCGCCTTCTCTTGTTCCCTTTGTAAGAATGCTTTCATTTTCTTGAATTTTCTAGTTCAATGTCTCCATTGGCATTCAGGTTCTTCGTAAGAATTGTCTTGAATTAAACAGTTTTCCCTCGATTTTTTCATTTTTTTCGGTTTTGCTGTCAAAAAATAAAAAGATAATAATATTGTGTATGCAAAATCACAATATAAACCAAATTTGAATAAAATACCTTTTTATTTCGTTTTTCCTGCTCTTAATTTTGAAATTTTCAGATTTCTCATTGCTAAGGTATCATTACAACCATGAGATGCATTGCTGCTAGATTCGGATCTTTCGAAAATTTCATTTAGGTAACGTGCTATTGGTATCGTCGTTATTATCACTCGTATATTCCTTTTCGTATCTTTCATTGCCATTGTCATTTATGCCCTGCGTTTTTTCAAATATTTGTGAGATATCGATGATATATCCACTACTACTGTCGGTTGGCGATATATTTGCTTGTTAATAGTTTCATGGTGGTCTATGAAATTCGCCGCATGACCAATTTGATTATCATTTAAATTCATGTCAACACATCGTGTTGCCATATGTTTTCGCAAAGCTGTACCACGTAAATTTTCTGCATTAACCGGTCCACATTCGTCAGCAAATTTTCTTATTAATACGCAAGCTCTTAAATACTTGTATTCCTTTGCACCACTAGTATTTGGAACTCCAAAAGAATATGGATTTTTAGAAGGAACTTTTGCGTTTATCCGTTGATTTAGAATAGTTTCAATGCATTCGAATGTTTTTAAATCCAGCTTTACTGGCACTGATCGATTAAGTTTTTCGTGTATCGTGAATCGTAAATATTTTTCAGCAGCAATCTCTTTGCTCGATTGTGGTAATGATTTATAAATTTCATCTGTCTCGTCGATTCGTTGATCTTTTTTACAATCATTTATGAATACTCTTTCGATCTCATCTGATTGACGTCGATTGAAACTTGGATATAAATATGAACCACTTTTGCTAACAAAAGCCATTCACTGTAAGAGAATGATTTTTGTAAACTTTTAAGGGCAGGATCCTCTTTTTTCATTAAAAATGACAAAAGCTTCATTTAAAATTTCAACCTTCTAACGTTTCATCGTAGCTTGTGTTTCAGACAGTTTTATTCACACTGCAACCGAAGTCCAGCATCCGACGAACGTGCGCGTCTTTCTGCTGCCTCCATACGAGCTCTGGGAATTTCATCTGAGACTGAACTGTTAAAAGTCGATGTGTTCTTTGACATTGGCTGAGATCTTGAAAGACTGTTTTTATCTCGTGAGGCATCAGGTAATGGCGATGTTCGATGAGCGGTTTTAAACAATCTCCTTTCCTTCGAACGAGATCGTCGACACGTTTTTGAATCTGGTGTATTAATTTTGTCTTCCTGTGATCACGAGGAATCGGAACGTGTTAACAGTCATTTCGATTGGTGTGAGGGAGACTTCTTCTTGTCTCTCTTCTTTCGTGAGCGGGTTTTTGGTCGTTTTTCGTTTTTGCAGGTTTCTCGGTCAGTATCGTTTGAGGACGATGACTGATTGTGAGTTACAGATACTGAGGAGGACTTCTTCTTTTCTCTCTGTTTTTCTTTTAAGTGACTCTTTTTTATATTCTTATTTTCCGTTAGGGATAAGTCATCAGTCAACTCGAAAATGGCTTCCTTCAGTGCCTCGTCGATAGTTCTCTCTACTGATGTCTGTGAAGTTAGCATATCAGGTCCTAGCATATCAAAAATAAAATGGAGTTCCATTCGCATACAGTCGAGTTCTATAGTTCCTGATACATTTTAACAATAGTTCCGATGATTTAGTGCAAAAACCAAAAATTCATAAATGATATGGTAACTTCACACACACTTGGGATCGAGTTCTGGACTCGACGATTTTTTTCCTAATAGTTTTTGCCTTCTCAAACGGTTCTGCAAAGAGTTCTAATCTCTACCAGTCTCTGAATAATTATTAAAAAATTTTTAAAATATTTTGTGTAAATTCAGCGCTGGATTCGCGAATTGAAGCCCATATTTCGACAGGAGCTGCTCCTGTTTTGCTTTGCGCATGACGGTGGTACTGGGCAGAATTGGTGGATTTTTGCCGCCGAATTTTTTCAAACGACATGCCTCTTTACGCTGCAGTATTACAGCATCTTTACTTCCATCGATCATTGCGTTAGCAAATTTTCGGCGACGTTCTCCCCTTAATTGTCTTCTTTTTTTTTGGGTATGCTTGCGAAATTGAATGTTTTTCACCTGGCATTGCACGATAACATCGATATTTTCCGGTGGCTCTTTCAGTAAACGTCCTGTTATTTTTGCCGCACTTTCAACGCAGTGGCCCCGGAACGTGAGAAATTGTCGAGCTGTAGCATTTTTGTGAACGCTATTATTCTTAAAAGTGAATACGCAATCCAGATGATGTTGTACCCACATTGCTTCGGCAATCACATCACACCATCCTGTGCGCAATTTGAAGTATACTCGATCACCGTATATTTTTTCCTCTGGCTGAATAGCGTGCCACTTTTCGGGTGATAAGACGAGATTTCGATCGATCGTGATCAAAGCGAACGATGTGTCACCTACTTCTTATCTACCAACCCACTGACCTTCATAAAAGAATTTTCGTCATCGATGCAAGAACTCACTTCCGCTTCTTTGATGTTTAATTTTTTTAAAAGCAATTGTTTGAAGCCGTTGCGGTTATTATTAATGATCGTGTATATGTGCTTGGGTGATATGGACGAACCCTGATGAAGCATCTGCTGTGCTATTAATTCGTAAACATAGTGCGACGGTGGGTGCACTTGCCCTTCTTTAGTAAGAGGGCAGCATTCGTCCTGTAACAGAATTTTTTGTAATTCGAGCTTATTATAACCCGAAACGGTTTTTTTTACGGTTGCATTATTTTCGTTCATATTTGTGTGAGAATTGATCCTGAGCTGACCTAGGGACAAGAATGGAACTTTCCGAGCAACGAGAAAAATTGTATCGGATACAAATCTGCCAAATGATGATTAGAATTCAGAAAAGGTGACAAAATATTATGTGAACAAATTGTACATTAACGATTATATGAATTAGTAACTGAAATTGAAATCAAAATAGCTGACATGAGTAACTGAAACTGCGATCAAAATATAGCAAGCATATCATATGAATAACATCCATGAACGAATTGACGTGACAAAGTGTTTGCGAGACAGAATCTATCGAGATCGAATAGAGTTAGTGCTTACGCAGAGCGTAGTTCGCATGAGCATCATAAGTCCAAACCTCGAGACACCTCATGCAGATTCGCTCAACCCATTTGGGCGCATGCGTCTTAGCTGTATATAGAAGCGTCGTGGGGATAGTGGTAATAGTGGGGATGAGTACCGTGAGCTGCGACCACGCTCTCCCACTCTTCATTGGAAGTAGAGAGGGGAGTAGGACGGAGTCCCGCTCGCCCCGGTGAAGCGCTCGAGAGGAATACATTATTCGCGTACAATGTTATTGCCGCCAATGTACATCATCTTTATGCGACAAACGAAAGAATTTTTGTGCACAAAATAAATTTTAAAATCTGCTGTTATTACCCATTCAAACCTCTGTGAAGTTAGCCCGTCATGATTGCCCGCAGAAGAGTTCTAGAGTTCCAGATAGTTTTTAGAAATAGTTCTGTCGATTAAATGTGGAAAATCGCGATATTAAAAAATTAGGGGGCCAACTTCACGGCGCCCCCTATTTTTGAAAATATGTAATTTTTTTTAGGAGTTCTGAGTAGACTAACAATAGTTCTACAGTTCTCTGCACTTTTCATTAATAGTTCCGGTCGTTATCCGCTTGAAAATGAAATTTGAACAAATACGTTAGCCCCCCATTTTTTAGAAAATCGAATTTTTTCCAGTGTTCCGAAAAGTTCTCAAAGAGTTCTACTCTTTCAATTTTTATTTCTCAGCTTTTTATCATTAGAATCATCGATAGAACTCTTTGAGAACTACCCGGAACTTCCATCAGAACTCCCGGAACTCTTCATTTTTTCCCCTAAAATGTACCCTACTTACTACGAAGAATCTTCAAAGTTCCAGAACTCTTTACCATAAGAATTATCGACAGAACTCTTTGAGAACTATCCAGAACTCCCATCAGAACTTTCGGAACTCTTAAGAAAATTTTCGACCGTGGGACTTGGTTAAATTCCTATCAATGACCCCGATGTCCTGGAACTCTTTCAATTTTAATTTCTCAGCTTTTTATCAATAGGATTTTTGATAGAACTCTTCTAGAACTGTACAGAACTCCTAGAACTCAATTTTTTTCATTTTTAAAACATGCTTCTCTTTCTATGGAAAATTGCAGTCCCTAACTATCATTGCGCCTCCTGTATGTAATTTTACACTTTTAACTTTACTTGTTTCAAAAACAATTACTTTTTTATCTAATAGCTTTCGATTATCAGAATCATTGTTCGAAATGGTTGCATATTGTCAATGTTTATGGTTATCAAGAAGTTGGTCAAAATTTGAAAATCTGGTTGTAGTTATATTAATGGTGTTGCATACTTCAGTAAAAGTGAGAGTTCTGGGATTTTAAAGATTGTCCGTAGCAAGTAAGGTAGATTCGAAAAAAAATGAAAAGTTCCAGGAGTTCTAATGGGAGTTTTTGATAGTTCCCAAAGAATTCTACAAAACGAATACCTGGACTTGATTAATCCATCCAGTATTTCGGGAGTATCGGATTTTCTACGATTAATTGATTTTTTGAAATACTTTTTTGAAATTGATTTTTTGACGGAATCTGAATATGGTTTGTACCCAAAACCTATAGGGAACTGTAGAACTATTTGAGAACTATCCAGAACACTGAAAAAAATACGATTTTCTAAAAGATGGTGGGCTGTTGCATTTTTTCAAACTTTATTTTCAAGCGGATAATGACCGGAACTATTAATAAAAAGTACAGATAACTGTAGAACTATTGTTAATCTATTCAGAACTCTCAAAAAATTACATTCTTTCAAAAATGTGGGGAGCCGTGAAGTTGGCCCCTCATCTTTTAAAATCGCGATTTTCCTCATTTTATCGACAGAACTATTTCTAAAAACCATCAGGAACTCTAGATCTCTTCTACGGGAAATCAGAATTCTAACTATATTCTAACTATTTTTTTTGAAATTATCATAATGGTGGGCTAATTCCACAGAGGTGTCGGCGTATCATGGTCGACTCCAAACAATATTGTTAATAATTTTTAATAATTATTTAGAGGCTGGTAGAGATTAGAACTCTTTGCAGAACTGTTTGAGAAGGCAAAAACTATTAGGAAAAAAATCGTCGAGTCCAGAACTCGATCCCAAGTGTGTGTGAAGTTAGCATATCATTTATGAATTTATGGTTTTTGCACTAAATCATCGGAACTATTGTTAAAATGTATCAGGAACTATAGAACTCGACTGTATGCGAATAGAACTCCATTTTATTTTTGATATGCTAGGACTTGATAAGCTAACTTCAAAGACATTCTCTACTGTTACCTCAGACTCAACAATATCGTTCTCTTTTCTAACTCTAAGTTCAACAGACGACTCTCTGTCGGTAGAAAATGCATACCGATCATATTGCATTTTGTCTGCTGCTTTACACGCTTCTTTGTGTGACGTCCCACTGACGATTGCGCCCGGTTGATATAGTGGTGGATAGGAGTTCTGCAGGCTTCGACCTATTGG
>JAYRCB010000760.1:26383-40153 GCA_036026315.1 Trachelus stipa | reverse complement strand
CTTACAAACGACAAACAAACGATTAAAATTTATTTTAATCATGAAACTCGAAGTAGCTCCGCTAACTTCACAGAGGTCGATACAGTGGACGACCTCTTTGTTTTTCAGGGCCGTATCAAGACGTCCGACGTTCCGAACCAGGAATTTTCGTAATTCTTTTAACGCGGTACCTTAAATGAATTTCAGAGGTGGCAAGTAACGTAAGTAAATAAGTGGTAAATAACGAGTAGAAAATACTTTTTTATAGATAATTTGTTCGGTCACAACAAAGCGCGACAATTTTCTGTATAATATTATGACGGATATTACCTGTGAAATGAAATGGTGCTGTTGAGCTGCCGCTCTTGCTTACAAGACTTAATGTAACAAGATTTTACCATTTTTGTGGATATATCATATTTCAAAAATATTGTGGAACCTCACGAAGCAAGTATGATTGCAAATTATAACTGGAAAGCATTTACAAAGAAGCACCGTTGCGTTTCAGGGATTATAGGCGGTAAGGTGGTATGTACACTTTTGCCTGTTACGGTATCTATAGAAACGAGACGCTAAGACTAGGAATCTCATTGGCTAAAACTCTTCGAAAAAGGTGGATCCCACTATAAGAACGCTATCTCTCTTGGACCTTCACAAAGTTAGCACCCCCCACTTTCACTTTTGACATTTTTATTTTCACCAATCGATTGGTGGTCGTTTGGTGGTATTTGGTAGTCCGTTCAGAACGTTTGGTGGTTTTTGGTTTACTTTTAAAACTCAACAAATTTTTAGCATTAAGATAGCCCCACTCCTACTTCGACTTTTGACATTTTTCTTTTTACCAATCGATTGGTGGTCGTTTGGTGGTATTTAGTCAGTATTAACTAACCGGTTTAAGACCGTCGTCTTAACGTAGTCAACGTATATGTTTCCACCCACCATGCAGGACTGAAATACAGTTAACCAATCAAGTTAGCTTATTCCGCACAAATCTTGTTCTTAATTGGTTAACTCTATTTCAACCCTACATGGTAGAAACGTATGCATAGTTGTATGTACATATCGGGTTAGATTTTATCCTATTGAATGCAGGTAAAGAAAGATACCATGATATTCGTAAATACTAAGGATATGTTCCAAATCTCACTGTCAGTACTACAAGTTTCGTCGTGGTCCCTATTTACCTATACGCAATAGAGTGAGACACTAACATGTTCGCAATACTGCATATGTTTCCACCGGGTAGGGTTGAAGTAGAGTTAACCAATTAAAAATAAGATTTGAGCGGAATAAACTAACTTAATTAGTTAACTATATTTCAACCCTGCATGGTGGAAACATATGCAGTGAATTTTGGAACGTACCTTGAAAGCTATCACATAATATTAGGTTGACCGGAAAGTAATATCGTTTCTGCACATTTGAATTAATGTAAAAAAACAACATTACTTTCCGGTATCCCTAATACTTGTAGGTGGCAGATTTCGGATTTACCTACTGCGACAAATCTTAATATTTCCTATATTATTATAGAATATTGTAGTTTTCAGTTAGTGCGTAACATCTGGCTCGACGTAGTTAGCCCCTCATCTATAACGGATTTGAATGATTTTTTTGCAATTATTTGTAGGTCGTTTGTAGGTATTTGATATTGCATCCACGACGTTTGATAGTCCATCAATTATTTATAATATTAAAACTAATTTTCTAGGGAAATTTTCTTTACGTTAGTCCTTCATTCAAATATTTTATAACATAATCGTTTTTTGTTCCTATGCAATCGTTTGTCAGTGCTTTATATATCATTGATGATATGAAATAATTGATTCTTTAATCGTAAATAATGAAAAAAATTTTATCTAGGGAAGTTCATAAATAGCACCTAGCACGCATATGTGAAGACTTCAATATTTCAAATCACATTTCACACGTACTTATCTGTATCTTACTAAATATTGCAATCCGACGTATCAAATATTTATTAGTGCTCTTTTCTTAGTTCTGAAATATAGAGCACCTACAAACGACCTACAAACGATTGCATATGAGCAAGAAACGATTTGATTATAAAATATTAAACATATACGTTGACTACGTTAAGACGGCGGTCTTAAACCGGTTAGTTAATACTGACTAAATACCACCAAACGACCACCAATCAATTGGTAAAAAGAAAAATGTCAAAAGTCAAAGTGAGGGGCTAACTTTGCGGAGGTCCCTCTTGGCTTGTGCTTTTACTACTGTGAGCTCATTCCATGTTGAGTATAGTTCAGTGGTTTTGGCGCGTCGACGCGCCGTCTGAACGAGAAGCAAATAGAATTTTAAACTAACCCTCGAACGTGGGTAACTACAGAAATAAAAATTTTCCAATTTCTATAAAATAATGCCTCGGTAGCGCACGTGCTTGGTGCTGGTTTAATGTCCGAGAGTCTCGAGTTCGAAATTCACGCTTCATCCCCTTTTTTTTCTTAATTATCAACTATGCTTATTGGTTCACCTAGTTAACTTAAAATTAATTATTAAATATATTGTTAAAGGCGCATGCGACGATCGGGCCCCGTACGATCGAGGTTCGCGTATCGTAAGGATCCTTAGGTCAGGAAGGGCTCAAGGAACGTACTCTCGGTCTTTAGGATAACAATCTATAGATTTATTTCATAAATGTATTCATTCGAGCATTCGCGTTATTCAGCGCACACAACAATTCGCTAGCTCGTCCACACGCATGCGCGTTTACTCGGTTACGCGGACACTTTCTTGTCGTTCGGTTCACTCGTTCGGTCACACACACACTCGTTCGCTCTCGCGCTTCGTTTTCTATCCGTACTTGTGCCGCGCGCACACTCACTCTCGTTCGCTCGCGTTCACGTTACGTATTTTTCCTCGACCGCGCTCACACACGCACTCGCTCACGTTCGGTCGCGTTCCCTCCTACGTTCCGTTCCGTAGACTCTCGCGCTCTCGCTCGTTCTCTTCTCAACGTACCGTTCCGTACTCGCTCACGCTCTTGCTCTTATTTCAACGTACTTCTCATTCGCACATACGCACTCTCTCTCACGCTCCGCGTGAGGCGCTCGTACCGGGGTTCTCTATCGCGCACGCTCTCAACGCGATCGCGGTATCGCGGGGTTTTTAACAATATGATTATATTAGTCTACAAATATTGTATTACATTACATCGCATACATGCAATAAATTGGTACATGAATCAGCGAACGTTTCTTCCTCCCAAGAGCCTGCCTGTGACAGACACCTATGATACGCTGTTTCATGTTTTAATTGCATAATTAATATTCAGACGGATAAAGAAGACATTACGAAAAAGTACCAAAAACAAAATTACACTTATATATCTCGGGCATAAAATAATGAACATATAAAAATGAACCAATTATTTTCTATGGGGAGATGAAACAAGTAATGTATCTGGTTAGGGATTTTTTTCCATTTAATTTTTATCATCCAATGCTATATAAAGACAACATTTTTAATACATCGAATTATCAGAAAATTATGTCGAGGTGTAATTTTAATTATTAAATTTTAATTGGCGGACTTTTGGTATCTTTTTCTTGGACTAACGACTCGGCTTACTTACTCTCTGGTAACTCTGGTGAACGACGCGGCTACGGCTTTGGACTCAATTTGGACTTTTTACGGGCATAAGGAACCGGGTGACTGTGCAGTGTATGAGATGGTTGTGCGGGTGGACCGGAAGTGCGAAGGAGACGCCAGCCGAGACCGAGGACCTCTCGCCGTGAATCAGCCCCTAGGATTTGCGTTTTTTGGAGTATTGGAGGTTGAGCCGCTTCACTGGTGAGTACCGCCCACAGCAGCCCTTCTTACTGCACGTTTTCCCCCTCGGAGAAGGGCCGAAATAGTCGTTTTCGCGGAGCCCGAGTGGAGATCGGTGGTCCAGACGTTCGGTACGCTGACCGGAGAAGATCTCCGCGGGGAAAAAGATCCGCCCACCGAACCTGGTAGGACCGCGGATCGCGGTTAGTAGGTCGCGAATCGTGGTAGGGCCAGCTAGGGACGGTGGGAAAGGTTAACCCAGGGGCCCTTACGAAGGGCCGCGCTCGCCGTGGAGAGTTATTATACGCACCGGGAAAACTTGTACTGGCTCCGTTCTATTATTTAAATAAACGGACGCTAGAAAAAGGAAACGGCGTTCTCATTGGCGTACACCGAACCGTTCAATTCTCGTCGCCCCCACGTTCCCCTCTATCTTTCAGCTAGCTGAGGCTGAGCAGCCGGGAGACTGCAAGGAAGCGGCCATAGAAGGAACGTCGGTGCGGAGAGTCCGCACCTGACGCCCAACATTTGGATTTTCGGATCTTGATTTTTCGATTTCAGCACGTTGGGAGCGGCCACGGATTATTTGTCGGCTACGCCGAGGAACGGCATACGTCACAAAATTAAGGGTATTAACATTGGCACAATTGACTACCTCATTACTGCGGTTTCTGTAATATGTAGTAAAAAAAAAGTGGATACAAGAATCTCTATTTGAGTGTCACCCGGTTTAAAATCATGGATCTTGAGCAACACACGAATATATTCGACCAATCAAAAACGTGGAACTAGTTCGATATTCTCGTTCAGATGGCGCGTCAACGCGCCAAAACACGGCTCTATATTCCCACGTGTAGTATTACTAGATATACTCGACCAATCAAAAACGTAGAACTGCTTCGAGGGCTCTTCGCTAAGGTGGCGCGTCGAAACCAGAGTAAAATTGAGACCATCAAAAACAGGCCCATTGGCAATCTCCCTACTCATCTCTGTTATTAGGACCAGTTACTAGCACATGTCCCCCATTGGAGATACAGCCATAAGGAAAGGAACGAAGGAATCATGGAGACTATACAAGGAGCACGAACTCAAATGAGAAAATTGACAGAAGCTGCTACCAATATCGTTCACATTACGTTTTCTTTCTGTACCACTAGTGTCGCTAGTTCCCCTTTTGTACTCACATAAATATATCATAATAAATACACCTTGAGTAAGCAGGCAAATATTTACAAGTAATTTTCATTTTCAAATAAACACGCTTTTAATCTAAACATCGTAATAAATATATTTAATAGATATAAATAGTTAATTTAAATAAAATCTATATTATAAAAAGGAAAATATGAGAATGGTGTACGCTGTGAAAGATTCAGAAATTGATTAAGTTTATTTAAAAACCATGATGATTCTTAATGATAATAATTTTTATTGAAAATATTTGTTTAATTTTAATTTTCTAATTTGATTGATCAATTAATTATTAATAGATTAATAATAATTTTATTTAAAGAATTGAATTTTGTATTTAATTATAATAATTTTTTTATTACTTATGAGGCAGATTTAAATACCGACAAGCGAATATTATTTTATCATTGTTCAGTTAGGTTGCTATGACACTTGTTGATATCAAGAAAAGGGAGAGTTACTTTGACGATTCGATGGTAAGCGGATGTGTGTGGTTCGAGCTTCCGAAAATAAAGAGTTAATTGCTTTATACCCACGTAATCTTTCAATACGGATTGTGAAATAGCGAGAAGTCGTTACGAAAAGTGCGACAATTTATCAGAAGTGGGATTGTGATTCAATAATTGACTGAATTTTGACGGAACGAATCCGGAATTCGTTTAAGGGATTGAGATAACGAACTTTCTCAATCAGCAGCGTAATTAGATCAATCAATTAGGCCAAAATAAATTGATTAATTTTTTTCTCTTCCGAAATCTGTCATCGTGGATACGTCGAAAGTTGAAAGAAAGCGAGGACGATCGAGGAAAATTCTAGTAGTCCAAGCAACACATACACCTAAGGTGCGCGAAGAAATGCAACGAACTCCGATTGTACCGACGGGACAAGAAGTCCCAAGCAATTTTGGAGCGACAGGAGATTATCGTAATGATATACCAGATAATGACAACGAGCCTATGGAAAATGTTTTTCCTACACTTGAACGAATGGGTTTATTTAACAATCCTCGTCATTCAGTGCGAAATTTTATGGATTTGTCCAAAGTTTTACCAAGCTTCGACGCAGTGAAATCGGATAGTGATATTAATCGATGGATCGAGAAAATTGAGGAATACTCACAAATGTATGATTTGGACGATTTGGCAACGAAGCATTACGCTTTATCGAAACTCGAGGGCGTTGCGAAGAAATGGAGAGACAGTTTACACAGAGCTGATCGAACGTGGAACGATTGGAAACATCTCTTAACTAAAGCGTTCCTCGGGGAAGATACAGGTGTTAAGAAAGTGGTAGAAGCGCAAAACTATAAACGCAGGTCTGGCCAAAATATTGTCGAATATTTTTATGAAAAACTATCAAGATGCAACAACGCTCGCATGGCCGATCGTGAAATCATCGAATAGATAATCGATGGATTGGATAACATTCGTTTTCGCTCGTACCTAGGACCTCTGTCGCGATACGAAACTCCAACAGATTTGTTGCCTGATTTGAAAAGTGGAGACGATTTCATCAAACATTTTGTACGAACTATACCAAAAGCGCCGCACTGGAAAAAGGGAAATCAACTCTCTAGTAGTCACCAGAAAATGGAGGATAGAAATCAACCTTATCGAAGTCAAGAGCAAGAAAACTCAAATGATACGCAAATGGATAAAACAAAAGATATTACTAAAGTTATTTGTTTCAGGTGTGGTAATCCAGAACATTACGCACGCAATTGTTATGAAAAAGCCGATAATAAAGAACGAAAGAAAGAAAGTAACAAGGAAGAGAATGAGAAAGTTTTGCATATCCATGGCAATTTGCATAGAAAATTTTTCGAGAATGCGAAAGTAAACAATAAGAGAATTCGATGCTACGTTAATTTGGGAAATGCAGTCACCACTATGAGAAATAATTACACTGACCAACTTCAATTGAGTTATTATGAGAGAATTTTATCACCATTTATGGGGTATGGTGGAGGTAAGGTTAAGCCAATCGGTGTAATGACTGTCGAGATTGATATTGACGGTGTCAAAGCAAAGTGTGACGTCTTCATTGTACCGGAAGAGGCCCAGATTGTACCTTTATTAATTGGGCATTCGTATACCGAACAAGAGTACGTACATACATTGAACACACAAGGAGCATTGGAAATAACAAGTAGGCTGGAAGAATTATTGAAGATTGAAACCACGAAACCAAAGAAAACTAAATTTATCGCTGAAGATGGCGTGGTTATTCCGAAAAGTCACGTTGGGCATATTAATGTCTCGGTAATATTCCGAAGCAAGATTTTTATCTTGAAGGCGGAACTCAGGAGTCGGGAAAATTAATTCTACGATGTATAATCAATGCAAACGAAAATGGTGAATCGATTATACCGATTATGAATGTGAGTTGTGACGATATATCGGTAGAGAAGGGACAAGTAATCACGCGAGGAGGAGTTTGCACTGAAGAAGAAACAACTCGAGTAATAAATACGGAAGAGATTCAAGAATATGAAATCGATTCAGATTTACTTGAAGAAGATCATGCGAAACTCGTGAAATTGATTAATCAGTATCGAGGAATCGTTGCGAAAAATATGGATCAAATGGGGAAAAAGAACGTAGCGGAAATGGTGATTCATTTGACGACTGAGGAACCAGTTGGCTATCGACCATACCGTCTCTTATATCATGAAAAAGAGCAAGTCAATGACATGATCACCGATCTCAAGAAGGCAGATGTGATTGAAGACAGTTCTTTACAATACGCCAGCCCGATTATTTTGCTCCCAAAAAAGAGCGGGGAAATGAGGATGTGCGTCGATTATCGAGCATTAAATAAAATCACAATCAAGGACAAATATCCAATACCACTAATAGATGATCATTTGGACAGACTTAAAGGTAATCGATTTTTCTCAAATCTTGATTTGTTTAGCGGATACTATCAAGTTGCAGTAGCGCGAAATTCGAGGAATAAAACTGCATTTGAGCGGCCGGATTCCATAACAGGCTCAGCGCTTGGACTGAGTTCCCTCCATAGCGCCATACGTACCGAACGCGGAAATTTTACCGTAAGTTTCCAAAGTTGAAATTTCCTTATAAAAAAAAATATCAGCGTGTCCAGCTCGATTGGGTGCAAATTTTTTATATTGGATTATATATAGCTAGGATTGTTAGTTTTCTTATAAAAAATTAAAAACTTGTTTTTTCGGAGATTATGAAAATCAATATTCTTTTATATTCAACTCGCGACCACTTCGTTAATAATCGATCGATCGCTTTGATTCTTTTTTCCCCAAGCAGAAGATACTATAGCGGTGGCGACAGTATCATTATATGATCGAAAAAGCTTTTTTTTATTGCCAATTATTTACTTCTCATCTCGCTTCGCTGACAATTCAATCTCAAAACTTCAACCGAAAAACCGTAGCGACGAAGTTTTTCGAAACATAACATTGCACATATATTCATGTGCGTGAAGACCTCAGGAAGATTTTTGGAAAGTTTCAGCTGAGAAAGTTGAAAATTGAAGCTTCTACGATTGATTGTTCACAATCGCGCTCGAGCGCTCGAGCGGCACGCAATGCGCGCCATGCAGTCGGCGTCTGGTGAGGGTGCGAAAAAGATGGACACTCACCGACTTTGCAGCGGAGTGACAAGGAGTAAAGATGCGTCACTTGTTTTCATCAACCAATATAAAAATTTATCAATTTTCAATAAATTTTCTTACATTTTTGTTTCCTGTGGTAAAGGATTATTGGTAAAACAGCGCATTACAGCCATGGTTAATCAAAAAACGTTAAAATATTACAGTTTCTTCATTGCACTGAAGAATGAGTTTGTAAAATATAGTTCATGAAAGGCATTGTTGAAAGAAAATTAAATTTTTTATTCGCCGAAAAAAGAAGTTTCAATTTTCTTTTAGAAATTAACAATAACTGGACAATGCTAGGAGTGTGATGAAAATTGGCGCGTTACGTCTTTGATCGGAATAGGGAGAATAGAATTCTGATTAACGTGAAATGTATTTGATAAATAATTTGCGTGAATATGGATGCAATGCTAGAACAATTTAGAACACCGATCATTAATATTCGTATTAAAGTACTACCTGTGTTAGGTAAACAAAATGTAAGTGGTGCATAGAATAGTTTTATTACAGTTAGCATTATACGTTAAATAAGAACACAAAAAGAAATGAGATACATGTTAGGAAAAGTTGAAACGCTGTTTTTTTATTTCGTATGACGTGTTATCGCCTTTTTCGCTGAACAATATTTTTTCGTTATTATATTTTAACGTTTTTAGGAACTTTAATTTGTTTTTTCTTTTCTCGAATGCGAATGGTTTCGAAAAATTTGTTATAATGTTCTTTCGCTTTAGGGGTAAGAAACTTCAAAAGTGACATTACATCATTACGTTTTTCGTTTGTTATTCCAGAAGGATTCGCGGGAACTTTTGATTTTTCTTCAAAAATATTTTTAGCTGCTATGGATTTATCAATAAAAAAGCTCTTGAATTCATCATCGTAATGATTAAATACATTGATTTCTCCGTTTGGGAAATAAGCTATTTTTGTAGCTTTGCTTATAAGCAATCCTTTTGGAACTTTGCAATCGTTCTTTATACGCGTTTCGTAATCGAAAATATCGAAATCACCCCATTTTAATACAGTAAATGGTGGATTTCGCGCGGTTCCAATAATTTTGATGTACTTTTCGTCTGTCTCTATGGTTTCAGTTTTTTTTTCCGATCCATACATGCCAAAGTTCTTATCACATTGGCAATAGGAATGTCCTCTTACAGGATATAAATGAATAATTTCAATTTGAAGCCACTCGGATAACAATTATAAAAACATAAGTATTACATGGTTACGGTTTTGCCCGCCGCAGGCATCAGAAAATAAGAATATTCTATCGTACAAGTGTAAATTAAATTCTCTTTTTATAACATTTAAAATCATATTACATACTGAATTGCTTCCTTTATTGGCTAAACCCTCCGTGTATGTAAACATATAGCTTCCATCGGAGCGGTGTACGTGAACGTTGAAAATAAAAAGCCACATCAGTCGCAAGTAGAATTGAGCCGATACAGGTAACTTATGAAGGGGAAGATTTTGACCATAATCGAACTCGCAGCGCAAGATGTTTCCAGGTATGGACAACATTTTGTCTTTCATCTCTTTATAATTATTAACTTTTTGATAATGTTTACGTGCCTCATCGGTCTCTCGTGCATTCATTTGTTCATAAGTAAAACAGTCATTGCAAATATCTGTTCTAGGCATATTGAATGTAATATTTAGAAAATGATTAAAATACTTAAAGTAAGTTGATTCTTTAATGGGGCATTTTTTGTTAGGATTCTTTGACTGATAAAACTGTACAAATAATTTAAACAATTTCGACAAATTCAAACTGGAATCTTTAAAGTAGTTTAGCGATGTTTGTTCACGTCGGTAGTGAGACTTGGTGTGCGCTAAACTCTCACAGTGTTCGTGTATTAATTTTTTTATATCTTCGGTGAGTTTTTGAAAATGTGTCTCTGTTCTCTTTTATCACTGAGACTTTCATGATTTTTCATTTTCTTTTGAATAGTTATGAATTTTCCTCTCTTAATGTCTAGTACCTTGCATAAAAAATCACAACAAACAACGACTTCTTTATTACATCTATATTGGCATGGAAAATAATACTCCCAGAGGGTCAGATTTCCGCAGCCATTGGACTTTTCTCGCAGTATACAACTCAGCAAAGCACTTTGATGAGACCAATCACCTGATTCCCAGAATCTTGTGTAAAGCTTTCGCATTTGTTCCTCGCTGATTTTCTTGTAGCATTCTTTTTTGCAACAAGAAGTCGCAACTTTAAATTCTCTCGCCTCGACAACTTTTTTTGTTCCTCGAGAGACATAAGTATTCTTTTCCCTATGCAACAAATACGACGAATAACAAAAGTAAAGATATCGAATAATAAATTTCACTTTATTTAAAGTAATACCTTATTCATGGCTTTTTTTAGCTATGTTGCGCTGCCACAGCTCTGGATTCCGCGATCGTTTTCTGCCATTTTGACCATTTTTTTCCATGATGATTACACTTACTAATGTCACCACAATTTCTTCCAAGCACGTTCCGATCGCGAATAAAAATATAATGTGATTTATATGTAGATTGATGAGAACAAATGACGATCGGAAAACAAAACGAAATCATTTTTTCGGAAAATTGACGATCGCACAAATGATTGTGTAAAATCATTTCCAACACCTATGAACGTCAAAGCCGTCAGAAGTTTCGTGGGATTAGCTAGCTATTTCAGAATATTCGTAAAAGGTTTTGCATCGATCATAAAACTACTAACGGATTTATTAAAGAAAAATGAGTGTTTTGTATGGAGTACAGATCAACAGCGAGCGTTCAACGAAGTAAGATTGAAACTTGCGTCGAGACCAATATTAGCGATATTCAATGTAAAAGCAAAAACTGAAGTGCACACCGATGCTAGTCGATATGGATTAGGATCAATTCTATTACAAGAGCAACAAGATGATAAGCAAGATGATAAGCTGTTTCGTACTACAGCCGAAAAACGACCGACGATGAATCGAAATATCACTCTTATGAGTTAGAAGCGTTAGCTATCGTCCGCGCGTTGGAAAAGTTTCGCGTGTATCTCATCGGAATTGAATTCACAATAAAAACTGATTGTAACAGTTCAAAGCTTCTGGACAGTAAGAGAGAGATTTAAAACCGCAGATCAGAAGATGGTTTATCAGACTGTCGGAGTTCAATTATCATATTGAACATCTAAAAGGTGATCAAAATTGTGTTGCCGATAGTTTGAGTCAGTTTCCGGTCGAACCAGCAGAAGAAACACCGATCATCGGACTTCCGATTATGAGAATCAGTATTAATACTGATTGGATTGCTGCCATGCAACGGACTAGCACAGAAATCCCCGAAATGAGAAATAAACTAGAAAATGGAAATAAAGAAACACACAAGAAATTTATCATGTACAATGCGAGAGTCTACAGAATCACGAAAGGACGTTGGCGATTATACGGACCTTCCGAATTGAGATACGAAGTTGTCGCAACTGCGCACAAAAGTCTCGCACACTTAGGGATTGACAAGACCCTACCGAAGTTGAAGGAAACATACTATTTTCCGGGGATGCGTGATTACGTCACGACATACGTCAATGGTTGCATCAACTGTATTTACTACAAGGCTCAAACAGGAAAGAAGAGTGGGTATCTACATCCGATTGATAAAGGATCTATTCCGTTCGAGACAATACACGTAGACCACTTGGGACCCTTCGTACAGACGATGAGAGACAACAAATATGTGTGGGTGCAATATGCGCTTACAGTAAATACGTCATATTTGAAGCTGTACAAAACACAGGATCGGACGAAATAATCGCTGTTTTACAGAAACTTATCAAGAGACTCGATCGAGTCTCGCGCCAAGTACAGGCAACCCGCCGTGCAGGGCACAGCTCGCAGAGACTCTTTACTCGAGTCGACTCTTATATACCTGTGTTTGGAACGAAATATCTTATTAACCGCTATACATGAGAAAAAGTTATTGATATATTCACTATAGGAATTGAGGGTCCTGAATGGATTGCCACAACGTTCAATACGATTAGTATACGAGATCAGGGCGTATTGAGATGGCGAGCGAGATGATTTTATTTCAGTTCCGTCGTCGTCGTCTTCGCACGTCCATCGCATTTTTTACACGACAGATGGCGCTGACTACTTTGCCTTCTTTACCCTATTTGTACTCTAGATGGTGTTGGTAATTTACGAATATGCAACACAATCAAATACACTTTGTACGTGAAGCTACCGTTCACACCGAATTTCCAGTTGATTTAAAGCTGCTTTCACAATTGCATAGTAAAATTAAGGCTTTCATGTGGAGTGCGTGTGTATGGGTGTATGTATGTATGTATGTACATTGATATAATTCCCCGTATTTTAAGTTATAGTTTTTAGAGATATGGGATGTTTCCTGTATCTAGGTGTCGGACGTGGAAGTTCAGGGAGTCCAGGTGTTCCGCTCCGTAGTTTCGTGTATTTACATGTCGGGCGTGGAAGTCCAGGGAGTCCAGGTGTTCCGCTCCGTAGTTTCGTGTATCTAGGTGTCGGGTGTGGAAGTGCAGGGTGTCCAGGTGCTCCGCTCCGTAGTTTCTTGTACCTAGGTGTCAGACGTGGAAGTCCAGGGTGTCCAGGTGTTCCGTTCCGTACTTTCCTGTATTCAGGTGTCGGATGTAGAATCCCAGGGTGTCCAGGTTTTCCGCTCCGTAGTTTCTTGTATCTAGGTGTCGGGCGTGGAAATCCATGGTGACCAGGTGCTCCGCTCGGTAGTTTCGTGTATCTAGGTATCGAGCTTGGAAGTTCAAGGTGTGTGTCCAGGGTGTCCAGAAATGTTTTCAACGAGCGACACTTTGGCGTTTTGTTCAAACCATAATATTCTATTCGTATATAAATAACCCAGCACACTCTCTTCTCATAAGTTCACCACACGGCTTCAACAAGCTGGACACCGTTAAAGACGCGTATATGCATTCAAGGTTACATTTTCTTTATATTGTATGCATATATCTTTATGCATTACTAAAAAAATGGACTTGAAAATTAAATTTATATGCTATTAAACATTTTCGACAACGCAATATACTTTTTTCATTAGCGGAATCACAATGCATTTATATTTTATATCTTGTTATGCCGTTATGAGTTCTTTAGGATCACAAGTAAATAATGGCACCGATTTGGAATTATATAGAGAACTACTATA
>JAYRCB010000760.1:11158-26283 GCA_036026315.1 Trachelus stipa | reverse complement strand
CGCTCTCTCTCTCTCTCTCGCTCTCTCTCTCTCTCGCTCTCTCTCTCTCTCTCTCTCTCTCTCTCGCTCTCTCTCTCGCTCTCTCTCTCGCTCTCTCTCTCTCGCTCTCTCTCTCTCGCTCTCTCTCTCGCTCTCTCGCTCTCTCGCTCTCTTTCTCTCTTTCTCTCTCTCTCTCTCTTTCTGTCTTTCTCTTTCTACTGCTTTTTGATTCGCCGTATCTACACACTGAGGTTCAAGGTTAAGGAGAAAAGTTCTGGAAACTTCCTGCAGCAGTGCATCAGCGATGCGCAATTCCGCGAGATAACGTTCGAGGTCAAACGGGCTGAGGGCTGCCGTCCGAAACCTGTACGAACGTGCACGGAGCCGGTCGAAGCTTCTGGAAGGCTTCCCGGGGTGGAGGCCAAGGGGCTGCCTCAAACCGTTGCGCGAGAGGACCGCCGGCTCTGGGAGCGATCCTCCGAGACTTAGCACGGACACGAACCATCGAAGCTTGCTGAAGGTTCTAGAAGGTTCTCGATCGTGTGTAATTCCCGGAATCGAGCGCAAAATTCCCGGAATATGACGCAAAATTCCCGGAATCGAGCTAAAATTCTTAGAATCTTGATGGCGTCACTTCCGATAATCGTAGAGCTTATGACGGCAACTTATTACGGACACCCACCTTCAAAGGTTCTAGAGTGTCGGTATAGGTCGGTTACAGGAATCTGTATCCAGAACCCCCAATCTTATACTACTCAAAGGGGTACGAGGGTACCCCTTCGTCTTCGGCTCTAGTAATCTTTAATACATCTTAAAAGATCCGGGAAAAGGTGTTACAGTATATAACTATTATGCGACAGGAATGATATGAAAATGACAAAAATAAATAGTTGTAGATTACCATGGAACGAAAGGTGAATTTTACCGTTGAAGAAAAAGCGTTAGTCGTACAATTTGTAAGCGACAATCGTGATATACTAGAAAGTAAAGCAAATAATGCTAGATTGCAAAAGAGTAGAAGAGACAAATGAATGAAACTAACAGAGAAAATGACAGCGACTAGAATCAAGGATTTTCTGTCTATAGCGTTTTAACATTAAGAAGGGGATAAAAATTTGACAGATTGTTTATGTTCCGTATTTAAATATTTGTGCAAAGTTTGCAATCGATTGACTTGCCGGTTCAATAGTTATTCAAAATTCAATTTTACATGGGTTCTTATGGAATAGCAGCAAATTCTTGCATTTATGAGCGAAATTAACAGAGAAGCAACATTAAGATTGTGTTCAAATTTGTTGTTTGTGTCAATCCAATTCGGAGCAATATTTGGATAAAATAAAAATACTCGGCAATTCTTACCCGTTCTCGAGTTATTTATACAAAATCAATTGAAAATATCAGAAACGGTCTGTAATTCTCGTTTCGTCTGTGGAACCGTGGCAACGCAGCGTCAGAAGTACGAACAGTGTCACGTTCCATGTACTATTTATCATCGTTTTCCCAACATCCGTTAATCCGAATCCTTCATAAAACTTCGAACCCCGTTATTCCCTACATACCGCTTCGTTACCGTTAATTCCTCAACCCCACTAAAACATTCTATTCATATTCTCCTAATACCTTCTGCGTCTATTTTTAAAAACCCTTAAAAACCCATACCTTTGCCAATTTCCATTTTAAAGTCCCGTTACTTCCAAACTAGGTTTTCCCGCTTTTCAACCCCTACCTTAAACCACTCCTATTCATATAAAAAGACGAACCTTCCAAAAAGTAGTCTACTCAAGATCATCTATCGCTAACGGGAGGGGTCTTGAAAAGAAAAAGGAACACGGGGTAAACTGAATACGACATTATAATTAAGAAAGCCAATGCCGGTTTACAAGAAAATGGAAAATAAAAGAAGAGATAATGCTTGAAACAGATAATAGAAAAGAGAATACAATGGTCGAAATAGAACAACTTAGGAAATAGTATGCAATATTAAACTAGTCTAAATAATCGAAGACAATAACAAACGGGACAGCTCGCTCGGGAGCTCGCAATATCGCTATGGGGATTTAAACGAATCGTGGGGAATGGGAGTCGGTGGATGGAGGGGCGGGAGGGCTTACCGGCACTAGATACACGAAAATAACACCTGGCGCCAGCTACAATGACGATGTTGCGCCGCCGAGTGACCTCAGAAGGTCCTCGAATATTTATTTGATACGATGGCACGGCTAGCACGGGGAAGAGGAGGAGGGATCTCAGGAAAGAAGGTTGTCAAACGCAAAATGACTACTTTACAAATTACCTTGGTTACGGTATGGAAACGGGTGGATGGGGGCGCAATATACCATTGGCCTCGACTTGGGTGGCAGAAACCAATTTAAAATGCAACAAGAGACTACGCAAAATACGAATGGCTGGCGCACGTGGGACAGCTCGCGATGTCCGGAAGGGACCTACGGAATAGAAAAGCGCAAAATAGAAAAGAGAACGGGAAGGGAGAATAAGGGAACGCAATCAAATTCTTAGAATACTCACTCAAGCTGTACACAATATCCCAGACTCGATATAATCCCAAAATTACACTTAAACCACTGTCACTCTTTCGCAAAATTGGCTCAAACCCTGGCTCGAATTGAAGAAGTCTTCACGATTTCCGGTCTTGACAGGCCTCCAGGGCCTCGTTGATTGGTTGGACCGCTGAGCTGAGAGGGCTACGCGCTTCGGCATTGGTCGGCAGTTCGGGCATGGCAGGGCTATGTCGCCTTTAGTTGATAGGCCCTGGCGGGACTTCGAGGGCCTCGTTTGTTTTGTGCGTTTGAAGCTAATTAGTCGAAGACCTCCTTCAAACTTTTAGATAGCTGAGGATCACAAAAACCTCCCGAAATTATTCGGTGATCGTCATTTTCTTTGTTCTTTACATTTCCATGTCAGCCTTAGCTAGTGAAGCTGCTAGGGCGTAGGTATATTTTAATTGTGGGCTACCATTTAAACGCTAGACGTATCTGTTTCCTGTGGAATTGGGGATAGAATAAAGTTTTTGAAAGATTTATAGATCGGGTCGCTTCGAAGAGTACATTATTTATTGTTATTGCGGATTTGAATGAGAAGCGACGAGCACCGTCAATTCGTTATAGTTAGATTACAGATTTATAAAGAATTCGTTCACTTACGGAGGTTACGATTAGATTATTGTTTTGGAGAGTTGAGCAGGTTTCATAGGCATGAGTTCTTTTTGATGCACTCCGTTGTCTGCCGTTGCACTCGCGATAGATTAATAAGAACGCTCACCGCGGTGACTTCCCTAGCCCTCGAGTTGGAAGGTTTGGTCACTTGGATCCGAAATCACGTTGGACGATATCAGCGGAGGAACGAGCAAGACTCGATGATTTCGACGGCGGTTCCTAGAGGAGTTCCGTCGGTTGCCAAGATTCACGAAAAACCTGATGATCGGTTCTGAATATCGTAGGTGCATTAGATCCGATTTTGGGGACAATGCACTGCAATATTGATGAACTTGCAATGGAAGAGTCTTGCTTCATATCTCGCGCTGGCATATGGTGTGAGCGCGTGGTCTGCAACTCAGCGTTCTAAGATTTACATGAGGCAATCGCAAAGTTCGATGTGCCGAAAAGAATTTGCAGATTGCAATTACTTAAGTCGATCCACTTTGGGATATAACATCCACACCAAGAACCACATTTGCTGTGGTCATTGAATGTGTGAATTTAAACGACACAGGAAACCCACGTGATACTAATATTGTTACTCCACTGAAATTAGCAAATGAATTACGTGTAAGCGGTATGCGTGCCGTGGGCAAGTGAAGGATGATTAAGCAAATAAGAAAAGCGATAAATTGTGTTTATCATACAATAATCAGCACATAACGGCACCCAATCAATAAACTTGATATAATCATTACAATGATATAATAATTACAATTGTATTATATATGATATAATCATTACAATTGTATTACACATTATAGAGGACAATTACACAAGATGTACAATACTTATCTATATATCGGGTCACTCGAGTCCAGTTCCAATCAGGTCCCGACACACACTGACTAGAGGCATGGTTGGCTTTCGTCCCATCCCCCACGCTGCTTTTTTTTGTTATTGTCAAACCAACCCTATCTCGCCTCTGACCAATTACAGAGGGTCATAAACACACCGTTTATCTTTCATTGATCTTGAGTTTTCCAAAACTGATCAATATTCTAACAAATGCATGATACGGGATACATCGAATGGCATCCGCTAAACCAGTACTAGTTCCTTTTTTGCTCTTTCTTGACGCTTCCAGATGCATGATTTATATCCGAGGGCTTTACAATTGTATGGGAGCTAGCTGCACGACAAGCTGCGATGGTCGAACTATCGTTATCACCAATCAGAACTCCGACTTCAAGATTTTTTGACTGGAGGACTATACTCGACGTTACAATATTTTGAAAATTTTAGTCGATAATCGTGATTAGTTGGATTGTTTCCATTGTCGCATTTTTTACATTTTCTGTTGCGAGTTTAATAATCCAGAATAAGCCCAGACATGCTGCCAATAATTGCTCCAAATACATCAAGAGACTCGGTCGAGTCTCGCGCCATGTACAGGCAACCGGTTGTACAGGGCACGGCTCGCAGAGACTCTTTGCTTGAGTCAACTCTTATTCCTGTGTTTGGAACGAAATGTGTTACGAATTACTATACATGACAAAGTAATTGATACATTCAATATAGGAATTGAGGATTCTGAATCGATTGCCACCAAGACCAATACGATCGGTGTACGAGATCAGAACGTATTAAGATGGTGAGCGAGATTATTTTATTTCAGTTCCGTCGTCGTCGTCGTCTTCGCACGTCCATTTACTTTTTCACACGACGGATGGCGCTGGTTCCTTTGCCTTCTTTTGGACTAACAAATTAAATTTATGTGCCATTAAACATTTTCGACAACGCAATATGTTTTTCTTATTAGCAATATCACAATGCATTTACATTTTATAACTGTAAAAATATAGATTTCAGTCCTTAGAGCTTCTATCGGGTTAGCAACTAAGTGATTGCGTATTTTAAATAAAAAGGAAAATTCAAAATTTTTGCTTAAAAATATAACTTTATTCAATTAGGTATTGTCCGTTTTTTTCGATGACCTTTTTCCATGTTTCAGGCAATCTCATAATTCCATGTTCATAAAATTTCTGATTTCTGTCAGCAAAAAACTGAATTAAATGTGATTTTACATCATCAGCGTCATTGAAAATTTTACCATTTAAGGAGTTCTACATGGAACGAAATAAATCGAAATCTGAAGGCGCAAGATCAGGGCTATATGGTGGATGTGACAACACATCCCAACCTAGCTCCAATAATTTTTTGCGAGTGACCAAAGATGTGTGGAGCTTTGCATTATCATGGTGGTAAACAACAACCTTACGATTTGCCCATTCTGGCCGCTTTTCTTGAACTGCATCACTTAGTTTGGCGAGTTGTTGAACGTACACGTTTGAATTAATCGTTTGGTTTCTTGGTAAAAGTTTAAAGTACAGAATTCATTTATAATTCCACCAAACTGACAGCATAATCATTTTTTGGTGAATCTCAGCTTTTGATGTCGTCTGGGCTGGTTCATATTGCATCACCCACGATATTTTCCGATTAACGTTATTATAAACTATCCACTTTTCGTCGCCAGCAATCAGTCGTTTTAGAAATAGATCAATTTCGTTACGTTTCAGAAGCGAATCGTAGATGCTAATGCGTTGCGTCAAATGAACTTCCTTAAGCTGATGAGGGACTCATAAATTGAGTTTCTTGACATAGCCAAGCTGTTTTAATTTTTTTTGAATGCGTATATGGGATACATTGAGCTTCTCTGCAATCTCACGTGTCGTGCTATGACGATCTGAATCGATAATGGCCTTGATATGGGTCTCATCAACTTCAACTGGACGACCACATCGTTGAGCATTTTTCAGTGAAAAATCACCAGAACGAAATTTGGCAAACCAATTTTGACACTGCCTTTCTTTCAAGGCTTCATTCTCATATACGGCACATAACTCCTTGTGTGCTTGCGATGCTTTCTTGCCTTTTCGGAAATAATCCAATAAAATATGTTTGAAATGCGCGTCTTATTCTTCTATTTTTAAATTAGGTTAAAAGGAAACTAAATAATTAATCGATAAATTTTTTTTACTAAATTAAAGGTGGAAGTCCATACAACAAGAAAACAATATAGGTTAGGTGCTTTGAACACGTTGACAAAACAAAAGAATGTGCTAAGACCATCTATTGACAAAATCCGCAAAAACTTAGTTACCAACCCAATGTATCTCGTTGAGCAGCAAAAACTTGTGATATCCCCTCAAGAGACATCTGGATGTAAAAAAACTACGCCAATTACAGGAGTGCTATAAAATCCTCTAACAAAAAGTATGGAAATCATATTATTAAGGCCAAGTACATAAGTCACTGTATTATATGATCTAGCATTGGCCTATTATTTTAATTGTACGAAATTTCAAAATTTCCTATAATGTTCTCGCTACTCTATTACATTACTACTGCTTCCCGTATTTAATTATGATTTAATGGTCATTTAATAATTATAAAAACTTTAGGTGATTCTTTATCGAGTACTGTTTGGCAGGTCCGTGCCAGAAATTTCAAATTACTTACTTTAAACATTCTAATAGTACTCTCATATTATATGTTTGTTATTAAGCATCTACCGTGATTATTTTTGACGAGTTATTGTTAATATGCTCTACATAGAAAGTTGACATTGGTTTTGAGTTTGATTATTGGCAAATACCACTGGTGGCCTACGTAAACAAATAACAATAACGAAAAAATAATATTCACATATTTATTATAAAAAATGTCTACAATAATAATGCGCTGGAAGAGAATAATATTCATTGATACAGTTTTATATTACGTATTTTAAATTAATTTTCTTCCTTTAGCTTTCTCATAAAGGAACCTTTGTTTTCATGACAAATTTTTTTTCCAACGTCTTTATGTCAACGATTTTATACTGAAACACATTGAGTAATTTATATTTACAATAACTGTTCGATGTTTTCTGCATTCTCTACAGTGAGCTGCCGCTCCAAATGTGTTGCGTTCTGGCAACTTCCCTTCGCAATACTTTCTGTGGCTTGTCCAATTTCTTGCGCATATCTCTTAAATGTTCTTGAAGTCGATAGTTGGAATATTATGGCAGGATAGTAGTTTATTGAGACGTGTATGGCCCAATCCACCATGCAGAACATCTTGAAACGAAATGAAAGATTGATTATAATTTATGTTTGAATTGAAAAGAATTAAACGGGTGTTATTGAAGCATTGACAAGTGCATAGAATATTTTAAACATCTCCGTTAGATCAAATGTATATTGAAAAAATAATTGTTACAAAGACAAGAGAAAATAAGAAATGTATATTTTGCACACGCATGCTTTACTTATATTTCGAAAAATCGAAAATACATGTAATGTATACAATTTTTTTGCAGGAATATCTGTAACATATAATTAATAAATAAAAGGAAAAATCACTGATTGCTGCTTTAGTATTAGCGTCAAAACTAGGTAAGCGCAGTTCTACCCAGCTGTGTTGCTTGCCTGTAGTTACCGAATTTATGAGCAAACATTTGTGACATTTCACCAGCAGTATCGAGCCTAACCCTCTGCGTCTTTCTTTTCCTATATATTGTAAAGATAGCACTTCCTTACACGACATAGGGTAAACGGCCCAGTTACTGACCTTGCCCCAGATTGTGACCCCGATGCCATAATTTTGACTGCGATAAATACAGTTCTTGTCGGATAATAATTCAATTACCGGCTAATTAAAAAGCGTTTTTCACTTTATGTTATTGGAGAAACACACCGTTTTAAATGAAATGTTTTAGAATAGAAATTGACCAGTGAACATTGTGACACATTTCTTAATGAGCTCCGCAGCGGCAGTGATTGTCAGTGGCAGTAGTTCCGACGAAATATGTCATTGTGAATTTTGTTCGTCAGGTAAGTATAAAATTACATAAAAATGGTGTTAACATTTTTAGCAGGAACCAGACTGTCGATGAGATGAGAAATTGCTTAACTTTTGATTAGATATATGTGCAAATTCGCGGGACATTAAGTGCGTCACAGAATTCGGGTTGTGCCTTTGTGTTGTTGACCGTCGTTTGTATGGGGATATTCGGAATTGGCAGACAGTGGGTACGTACAAGCGTTATAAATTGCGCAGGCGCCATATACTGCGCCAAGGCGTTCATACATCAGGTGCACTCAGGGATCACAAACTACGACATGAGTGTTTCTCAACGGTTAGAAACCCCGGCACCAGAGAAGCGCTATTCAAACGATAATTTTATTAATAGACCTCAATTGTTTCACTTATATAATAGATGAATCTCATTCGGAAGGCTTTAACGCACGTGCTGAAACCCTTAGTTTTCAGTTTGGCTATATCACGCGTGAATAAATAGCAAAAATCGAACACGGCCGCTCTTAAAGTGTCACTAACTGGGTCGTTTACCCTACATCATAATTGTTCAGCAAGAACGGATAATTCGACAATACGACCGTCCCTTCATGAACTTTGGTTTAGTAGTATCATTTTTACCCTCTTGTGACTCGAATTTCGAGTTTACATCGATTTCACTTGTGGCCTTTTTCGTTTCATTTAAATTTTTATAATTCTCGCTTTGAACTTACCGCTTTTTATACATCGCGTCCGATATTAATCGGCCTTTCTACCGTTTTACGTTTGTTCTTGGTATTTCGTTCGTTAGCAGTGATTGCGTCTGTCTAACCCACGATGTCTAACCTCTCAATGTACCTGAACGTTACATTCAAGCGTCGCACCATTCACCTACGGATACTAAATCTCTGGGCCCCGTTCAGAAACTGTCTTTCCATAGCATAGAGCACAGTTGGAACAAAGTGAGAGAGAAAGTGCGATGCGGATGATGATGTGCGATAGAGCAGCTCGAACATGCTTTCTCACCACGTCGCATTGGTATCAATGTAAAATAACAAATCAGCGCAATACATTGTTGTCGCGATTGATACATTATTTTTTGCATATTATTTTGACTTGTAAAAAGTGCTACAAGTGAAAATATGACATCAATGATGATTAATTATATATCCTGTGCATTTTTAATTATCATTTTATGCCTGGTATACATCAATTATGTTTCATGTGAACAACGATTTTTTTTACAGTTCGATTTAGGTAGAATTCATGTTTAAAAGTTGTCAATCATCACAAAATGAGTAAAATTCACTAATTCAATTTATAAAGTCAAAAAACGTGATTATTAGCATTATTGTAGCCTTTCACAACATACCAGTGCCTATGGTGTATATTTCACGTCCGTGAAACAGAGGATTTCATCTATTTCAAATTTCAGTACCTTTTGTCTGGGACTATATAGCTAGAGCATCCTTAAGAAGGAATGAAAAGATATAAGGAGGTGCATAGCAGTGGTGGAAACTCGCAGCAAAGAAGACTATTTCGTGCTATCGCAAGCATGCGAGTGGTGCCAGGTGGAGGTCCTGCCCTCTTAAAATCTTCCGGGCTCGATTTCACAATCAGTGAAATTTTCCCGGAACATTTTGTGGAAGATGAAAATCCCCACGACTCTGATAGCCTTTGAGCATCGAACACGGCCGAAATGCCCAAGGATGACGTCACGTACGAAACGGATCACGTCTCTCTCGAAAAACTTTCGGTTTTCTTATTCTCATTTCAATAACTTCGCGGAGTTCGACCACCTCGGCAATAGCCTCCATCTCGTCCACGATATTTGAATGACCTTTTACTTTAAACACGTCCTTGCCCATATGTTTGAACAAGTCACTGTTAGTCCCAAGATGGCGCCTATATAATAGCGCACTTTTAAATGCTTAAAAGTGGTTCTGAATGGGCTTTTTCGCTAATAGCGCGCTAACAGCTGCTAGTGACCTTAAGAGAATATAGGCCGCTAATTTATTGCGCACGTTTCATGCCTCAAAGCACTTTATTTACCTATCAAGCGTCATCAAAATCGAGGAGGGATACCTTGGGTACTTGTAAATATTCTTTTGAATGTATTATAAAATTTCTAGAATTTATATTTACTTTGCCACAAACCGTCGAATCAATTTTAACTCAAACGTTTTAAGTGTGTAGTCTAAGTGAAAGCCGTAAGATAGTTAACATGAGTTACTGTATGGGGTCTATCATTAGTAACTGTCGTTCCGACATACGCAAGCGTTCAGTACCTTGCATTTAACGAAACCATGAATTGTTCCGTCTGTATCTATTCAACAGATAGTATTGTATTACAGTAATTATAAAGAACAAATATCGCAAAATAATAACAAAGATAATGAAATACAATATAACATCACATAATAATTATTTCGAATCAAAAATCCATGGTCCACTACAGAATTATTGGCAAACCACAATTTGATAGAGGCTTTGTATTCTCATAAGTAGGTCTGTATTGTTTAATATATTTTCCTTATATGCGAAATCGAATTACAGATATCACATATTCCAAATATGTAATATCTGTCACATCTATTAAGGAGTAGCGAGTTTGGTATAGTCGTTTTAATGGCATGTAGAATCAATTTAACAAGGAGGTAACGAACTCTTTTGTAAAGGATTGAACCTTTAATATTACCAGTAAGGCCGGAATATTTTCGCTATGAATACTGTATATATTATTTTTGTTCGAGTCAAGAAACTCGATGAAACTACAATTGAGTTGTTTTTTGCCACGTACACAATAATATTACGTCTATATGCGGGCGTTTCACTGAACTTTATTGCACTTTACTCTCACTCTACATAACGATGTTAACAATAAGTCAGCAGGAGTTCAACACTGCTAGTTTTACTCAATTAGATGATATCGCTGTAATTTGTTTGCAAAAAGATTTTATACTATCTATAAATATACATTTAATGTTATAACTGTTTGATGTGCATCGCGTAGAGTGTCAGGTTTCAAGGTCAAGCCAGGTACCGAAAGAAGAAAGTGTACGATGCTCAGGAAGAGTCTTAGGTAGTTAGGTAGACTAGTTAGATAATTGGGTAAATGTATACCGATGCGAAGGAAGATGATGGGATAGTTTGGGAGCTAGCCGTCTAAATATAGAATATGCTCGAAATATAACTAGAACAACTTTAGCCAATCGGAGTTACACGAAACGCCCAATTCTGAACGCACCAATAAAATTCTGGACACATAAGACCAATTTATTAACGGTATATCTACCAATTCTACTTGTTAGAAAATGTTAACAGTTTCAAACCTTGACATTAAGAAATATTAATGCTATCGACTACTTTCTCGGCAACGAACGGCCGCCAGCCATCATTCGATTAATTGGATTTACGCTGGTTCTAACGCAATTATTGTTCGAGAGACATAGCTGACCGGAAAGTTCTTGTCGTGGTATCGTGTTCGCGCAGAATATACATTTTTTAAGGTTATACAAGCTATGCTTTGTGTAACTGTGGTTCAATATTCCTGAAAGAGTGACACTCGTGTCAACGATTCTCCGGATTTCCGGATTGGAAGATTAGGAAGATGGACAAGGTACAAGAATTTAACTACAAATCTATTAGCTATAAATGCTTCATTGGATTCATATGCCTTTTGCATACTTTGCATATATTGGCAAAAATGACGCATAATTATTATTACGTAGTAGATGTTTTAAGAGCAAAGTAAAGTAGATTATTTACCTTTTGATCATCTGTCTACCATTCTTCAACGGTTCCTTTGAGTCAAGTAATTATAGTTCTTGATATTATCATTACTTACGTTCATACTTTTGCAGTGAGCGTAGCCATCGTTATTGCAAACAATACAATTGAGGTGCCCCATGCAATAACTCGCTTAGCACTCGAGAGTATTGTCTGTCTCTTTTTTCGTCAGATGAGACGGCTGGTAATTCATCTGAAAATTAAAATACAAAATATTCGCCAACCTAAAATATGTCATTGTAGAGGATCGAAAACTGCACAAAATTGCCCGAATAAATTTTTCTCTGCGATGCATACTTTTTTCGAAAAAAATTAAAAACTAAAATTTTTGAAATAAAGAAAATCAATACAGTTTAAAACTAAACTCGCCGAAACGCGGTTATTACTCAACGGAAAAATTTTCAATTTTCAACTTTTACAGGGCATAGCCTAGCGCTGCTAATGAACCATTGCTTCTTCCTGAAACCCTTATCAATAATTTATTATTTTAATACAAATCAATCCGCGTCGAAAACCTTGTTTTTTCACCTTCCACTGCAAAATGAGTCGAGGGAATTTTCAGCTACGAGAATATACTTCACGGCGTACTGTTCTACGCACAACAAAGAAGTTTTTCACGAAATTTGGCCGCGATTGGTAAAAAAATAAGCAAATGACGATGAGTTGAAAATAATGTCGCGAGCGCGCGGACGTTTGTGTCCCGCCCGCGTGCGCTAGATTCGATGGGCCGAAGTGTTAGCACTGATTTATGCAAATGAACATGTACAAAAGTTTAAGTTACAGAGATTTTCACAAAAAATATTTTTTTCTTTACGTACATGCTAGTTCCTCTTGGAGTTCGCGAAAGATCAGACAAAATTCGTAGAGTCTATAGCGAGTTGAAAACAATGTTCTGTCGCGCCGCATAAGCGCTCTTGCCCGTTGTTGTTTCAGTCATTTGCACATGTTCTAGCATATTTATTTCGATAATTATGGAGATTAAGTGCTTCTAACATTTATTATCACTGACAGAAAAAAATAGTATGATTTTCAAAATGCCTATAAAACATGAATAAGCTATATTATTATTATGATTACAAAAATTTTCTACAAAGTCAAAAAGTCATTTTATAATATTCATTGTTCTATTTATCAATAATTTTGTCAGTTAAAGTAAACTATAGAAGTTCTCATCAAGTAAAATATGAAAAAAATTCCTCTCGTTCTTTAATATGCAGTATTGTTGTATTCCGTTTTATGAAGAAAATTCTGGAAAAAGATTTTTTCTTTCGGACTTAAATAATGAATTAATTTCTTAAAATCTCTGAGTTTCGCAGCATTTATGCCAACGCGTGGTGCAGATTCCGATTGCAGAATTTCATCAAACTCTAAAGATGAATCGATTAAAAAATTCGTAGGTTTTCCTTCATAATCACAACTTTTCTGATTTGAAGCTGTTTTGGTATTTTTGCCCTCTTTTCTATCTTTTGTTCAAAATCTTTCACTTCGTAATCAGTTTCTTGAACAATTTCGAAAGGAGGGTTTCTGGAATTTTTTATTATTTCAATATATTCTTCAGGTGTTTCAATATTCTCTAACTTTTTCTCTTTTTTTTTCGTACATGCCGAAATTTGCATCACATTGGCAGTACGAGTGTCCTCGTACCGGGTAGAGATGTTGAATTTCGACTTGCATTTTTTTTCATTGCGTTGAGAAATGCGATGAAATAATGTACATTGTTTTTTAAAATTCCCTTTATAATATAAACTTAAATATATATTGTAGAATCCATAAATACAGGCATACCTTTCATCTAACAGTATATAAAACTAATAAGAAAGAATAGCCAAAAAATAATTGTCAGTAATGTTGCAATTTTATGTTACTGGTGGAGTTAATCGATTTGGCAACTGATAAAAGTAATAAAGTTAAATTCAGTGTTTAAATTTTTAAGTTTTTTATTATATTACAGAAAAAGTTAGTTATTATATATTTTTATTACGATTTTCCATAAAAATGAATGTTGATAGTTCTGTTATAATATATTATTTGTGATTAATTCAACAGCAATATAAATAAATTCTGCTTCATCAGCTGTATGTGAGGACTCGTCATTTCAATTTGTTGTCAATTTTTTATAGTAATCATGTTTAACACTAGATTTACGGACGTTGATTATCAGCGTCAACAAAAATTGCTAAAAATTAGTACTTATAATTTCTGTAACTTTAATTTTCGAATTGCATACCTCTGTCACGCACCTTTAAATTCCACACTAGCCGATGCGAGTTGGCAATTCACCCCAGTGTGGAATTTAAGGATTTAACATGAAAGTTGAAATCCGTCAAAATGACGAGTTCCGTAAATCTAGTGTCAACAGGAGGAATGAATTTTAGTAGGTTCATCGTGTCTCTCTTTTTTTCCCTTCTCACAGTTCTACCTTTAGGGTATAATAAAGACTGATCTACATTTTTCAAACTTTGTGGTCTGCCTGCTACAGATTTCCTTATATTAATGGCATTAAATTCTGAATCTTCATTATAGTCACATTTGAATTGTATGAGGTGGGGTTTGAAGCTTTCTAACTTTATCTAGCGTATTTTAAACCAATTTACTGGAAACCCTGTAACAGTTACTTCTCTGTTAATGATTAAATTTTCTAAAGGTTTCGTTGAAAAAAAAAATCGTGGTGGATCATTTGGATTAGATTAAATGGCGCTTTCTTTTTACATGTTTTGATTATATTGTACCAATCATCTGGTGAAAAAATGTTTTGAATTTTTTTCGCATGTGACTCCATAACGGCAAAATCTGAGTCATTGGGCAAATAGCTGTGTCCACGTACAAAAAATTTCATTTCAATTGACTCAGCTCTTATTTTCGTACTTTGAACAAGCTTCAATAAACTGTTACGTCTCGGCCCTCCTGAATACGACATTCGTCCACCTATACATACACACAGCCACTTATACCCATGGCCAACCCACATATATTGTTATACCCCAACTCATACATACACTATACACACTACACACCCATTATTTTTACCGACGGTACTAGACGAATATATAAGTCGACCAATCGTCTAATATAGTCAACTCCTATGATTTATACTTATTAGTTTACATTTTATTATTTTCTTTATATTCCGTTATATTGAAATCTTCAATTATGAATTACGTTATCATTTATACGTCCGGAAAATGTTACGCTTATTATTCTATTAGGCATTATATTCATAAGGAATTTGTCATACTAATCCTTCATTATGTCTTGAAATAAAAGATAAACCTGAAGCTCCTCAAGACTAGCAGTACTCGCGAGGTTTCAGGTACAGAATTGGAAGACTCAGGTATGCAGCAACAGACAGATAATTGTTAG
>JAYRCB010000757.1:534078-544622 GCA_036026315.1 Trachelus stipa | reverse complement strand
CCAGTATAGGAGACCGGCTCGAGGAAGAATGAGCGCTCCGAGTCCGGGCGCTGCCTCGAGCGCTCCCCCCACCATCCGCCTACTCCCACTCACCGAGTCTAGAAGTTTCAGTATTTCTAAATATGCTTGGCCAGAATTTCCGATTTCTAAGTGTTAATATTTTACTTTATTGATTTAATTAATTATTTTGATGTTCCAAACACCTAATTTATTATTATTTTAACTTGAACATAATTTATTTTCGATATTCTACAATTTCAATTCAATTTTTACCTACTCCCTATATTCTGCGAGATTTTGGTTTTGCCTCAATTTCATATTTTGAATAAATGTTGAAAGTAAGTCAAGATCCAATAATATTTAGTAGTATTTGGAAAACTTCAATCAATTTTTCGAATTTTTAATTCGAGTTTCGTATTTTAACGACGCTACATAGCAGAACTATTGTTAGAACCTATCGGAAACTGTAGAACTCCTCGAGAACTATTGAACAATCCTATTGTTGAAACACTTTTGAAAACATTTTCAAGAAAGTGCGATGCCAATTTGACACCCATGTAAAACCTCAATTTTTGAAAAATGTTTAAACAATAGGCTTTTTCAATAGTTCTTGAGAACTTCTATAGTTTCCGGTCTCGTTCCAAGGGTTGCTTTAGGAACCAGCGTTGAGTAGCGAAGAACCTCTGCCCGCCTACACGTTCGTGTTCAGGTTTAGCTCGGGTAAGATGGGATCATGATACGCATTATCAACGGAGGCGATGATCACAAAATCCTACTTCCAGACTCGTGGCTACGATTTAGTGCTATGATTTTGGTATCGTCTAAAACCGTAACGTTGTGCATCTCTTTATTCATCTCTGGTTTGAACGATAACTTTTTCAGAGAATTTGAAATGGGGATCGTGTATTCTATGGAGTAGTCCGTACAATATATCCGTTCGTGCAAACGTTTTCGCGGGCTTTGAAACACTATAGGTGTGTTCGAACATGAGCCGAAAGCGGTGAGAGCATGTTGTGTCTCGATGAAACTCATGCAATAAAGTGAAAGGCAACGATGCACTTTGCGCTCACGGCTCATGTTTGAACACACCTATGGTGTTCCGTAGCGATACATCCCCCACCTCTAGAGTTTGACGACCTTTACGTAAGATCCTGCTTAGAGCGTGCACTGATGGCACAAGTTTTATAATTTGAGGTTATGTAGAGAAGCTACGTGAGTTATAAAGCAAACTTCCAAAGATACATGACATTGTTAAAAATATTAAGAAGACAATGTCTGATTCAGAATATCAAGATCCTTTGACTCGTTTGAACACTACTTTAAATAAATCTATGGCCTTTATGGAAACTAGTACGAAATCTCCACAGAATTCCAAAAGTAACAAAGCTGTGAAGATAAACACAAAATCTCAGCCACGAAATGCAACAAAGAGTGTTACGTCGAGGAAAAGTATTCTGAAGAAGAGAAGTAATAATGATGAGAATGGTGAACAAATTGAATCCCTTAACGTTACAATGTCGAATGGAAATCCATCACCGAGAAAAGTTAAAGTAGTTTCAAGACCAAAAAGTGTATGTATTACGTGTTTTTTTCTTTGTTACAGTGTATCATATCATTGAATTTGTTTTGCAGCTCGAGGACCTATTACGAAATGAAAACATAGCTGTCGATTCCGCAGAATCTACTTATGGTCTGGAAGACTTAAGTGACAACGAAGAAATCTGGTTAATGAACATTCCTAGAACAGTAAGCATACTTCCTGCAATCATGTTATTATTTTTATAGCTCTAATATCATATCACCCTTAGGTTAATCCACGCGAGTTGGAAAATCAATCCCTGCACCTTGGAGATAGAAGTAAATTTAGAATTGGAGATGAACGGTATTATGCTGTGAATTGTGAAGCTCCTGACAATCTCACCTGTGTCTTCAGTACCAACAAGTCCAGAAAAACTTACAAAACTGGTAATAAATATTAAACCATCACATATTTAATTGATAAATTAATTCAATTTCTCTTATAGTAAATCTCAAGGTGGCTGGCACGATAACAGTTCGTAGGAAACTACCAGGGGTCCAAAAGATAAAGCCAGAGTCTGAAGAGACATCCAAAGTTCCATTTCCTAAAAATATAAAAACTAGACATCCTCTGTTTGGTGCATGTTACAAGAGAGAATTGATATGAGGAAAACCATAAATATAGGTATCTCTAGGATTTGTTCCCCTACACAGTTTTATATGACTTCCAATAAATTAATGCTAAAGAAACTTGCAAACTTAATCACTACGATACACTGTATCGAAGGACTGGCTCATGTGTAAGTGTTCCTCTCAATAACATGTCTCACTGAAACAAAACACAATACCGTCCGCACGTCTAATCAGGGTTCTTTCGTTTGGCGCCAGTAAAACTACGATACTGACGTTTGTTCGATAGTTTTTCGTACAATACCAACGTGGTCCGACCAGCATTTGCCAGATAGTTTTCGTGGGAGACCAAAGTGGTGTCACCAAACGGTATAGTGTTAAAAGTCATATTTATTCCCAATTCGGAAGGAATTCAAATAAAAAATGCACAACCAAAGCATTACGATTGAAATTTGTATTTTATTATAAAATTATTTCTCCTTATATTTACTCTAATATACAGACGAATTAACTTGCTTAATAATAATAAGAATAATTATTAAACATTTAAATAATATTGGAGCAGGATATTACATCGCCTTCGTCTTATTACTCACGCTCGTATTCATCGTCCTGGCGTTAATTCTCTGTAGAAGCTTCACCGGTAAAGTTCTCGAGACCGTCGAAGGTAATGATCCTTTGTGAGAATAGAAGAAAGGAAAAAAAAATATATGCCAGAGACAACAACGCGAAGTAGACACACTGGTATAACACGTCAAGTGTACGATTGACAAGTGTGCTTTAATTCCGATTGAAACTTAATTAGGCCACGACGTACGATGTCAAAGGATCCTCCTCCTTCGCGGCGATTCGAGAAGAAACTTCATAGGAACGACTTGTATTATCGTTTATATATCTTACAGCCATCGTACAGAAATATATATACAATTTACAGAAATTATAGAGAAGGGTTAAAATATTGACGGATATCATTTAATGGGATTTTTGGCGGCTATTAAGGTAGGTGGTAAGGTAAATGGTTAATTGCTGGTCGGAATAAGGAAAAGTGGGTTTCGTATGGTTATACTAAAGGAAAGAGAATTCAAAATATCCTTTATACAACCTAAATGTACATAGCTAATAGTAGCCTGCCACTGGGTTTTTGTATTTTTTGCCGTTATATTATTGTGATGATTTTCATTTGTATTTTCACCTCGTGTTATATCGATACCTCCCTCTCGTACTCGTCGCGCTTTCAATAATCACTCAAAATTGGGAGACTGTTCTCCGTTTTCTTTTTATTTTACTTTTTATTTCTCTTCCCCCTCTGTCTCTCTCTCTCTCTCACTCAATCAATCTTCTCGCTCCTCAACTGCGGAGAATATTCCGGGGGAATCCCCTGAGCACAGCCTATAATACCGCAATTGCAATTGTCATTAGAACAAAATCTTTTCATAATTTTTCGTTTTACCTACTGTACGCGCGTGTAGCAAAACTAAACGTCAAGACTAAAAAAAAAAGAAAAACTGAGAAATGCAAAAAGTATTCGCGATCCACCGGAATTTTCTCGTTGACATAATTTCACTTTTTTTTCTATTTTCTCAATTGCAGCCATCTTCCTTTTCATTTTTTTCCAACTTCCTTCTATATTACGGTTACATATATACATATACATAGAATATATATATGTTTGTACAACAAAACACGTCACACGCATACAATAATATATATATAATATGTATATTATATTTACATACGTGAGAAGAAAGTTTACGAGTAAGTGACAGCAGATGAATTCATTTATCATTAGTTCTCAAAACCAGCCAATCAAAATGCTCCCAGTACGAGTAGTCGATTAAAATATTCAAAAACTCTATCGTTACTAATTAAGTATCTTCACAAGATACGCAAAAATCTGAGAAACTCTGTAACAACCATCTTATTGCATTGTTTCGTGCAAAAAAAATTTCAAGTGTAATAAAAACAAAATGGACACAGAGAACCCTTCCCGACTCCACCTCAAAAAACGGAAGAGAGGCAATCAAACAAAATCACGCATTAGGGAGCACCCACTTTTCAGTATTCACAAAATAGGAACATAAACGTCAGTAATATTTATGCGATCAGGGAGGCGACAAGAAACAAAAGAAAAGAAAAAAAAATCAAGGATACGAATCTCCTGTTATCTCCTAATCGGCACGTACGAAATACTAAGATTAAGAGGCTGCAAATGTCATCTCGTGGATGCGGATGTGCGATGGGACAAGTTAGGAGGAGAAAATTTCGTGGCTGCTCTAAAAGAAAATATTTTTCAAATATACTCAAGATTCTTTCAATTATCGTGTATTATATGCACGCATCTCTTCTGTGTTCTGTTACGTATGTACATTTTCTTTGCCTATGCGTTTATCTACCTTTTGCTTTTCTGTATCCATAATCATCGTATATATACATATATATCGTAATATCGGCGTTCGCAAAACTATTGCGCTCAACTGTTTCTGCTTTTTGTTTCATCTGTATATAACGTCAGTCTTGGATTACTTTGTTTCTCACGACAAAACAAGAGAAGCAAGAAGAATGAGAAAAAGAGAGAGTGAATCTACAAGAGTTCAAGATACAATAAAATAAAAGGATTTATGAACGAGAGAAAGAGAGAGAGAGAGGTCAATAACGTCGTTTGTATAAATTAGAAGAAACGAGAGAAAGCTAAAAGAAAATATTAAATAAGTAAAACATACAAGCACTAAACTCGCTACATTGAGTAAGAATGAGGAAATGTACATAATCTTGTCGTGCCTTTCTGTTTATAAAAATTTGCTAGGCATCTAGAGTCAATGATTTAAATAAAAGAGAAAAAAATGGGAAAATGTTCGAACAATGCATTGTCCACTGTTGTTGTATAAAAAGTTACATTGCCACACGACAGCAATATAAACTGATGTTATAGCCTCGCACAGATTTTTCTACAGCAATTAATTGCTCGTCGTACATTTCCTCATTGTTTCAGTTGGACTGGCTTTTCTCTACGCACAGACAAAAAGTAGCAATTTAACATTCCTGATGAACAAACGCTTTTGCTCTTTGTTTTTGTATACCGTGAACGGCCTAAGTACTACTACGATACAACAACGCTCACGCTGCCCCGCTGCTGGCAACGTGAATACATTTGCAAAAGAATCTTTAAAAAAAAACCATCATCGAACAAGATGACTTTCGACTTTCTATTTTTCTTTCTCTTTTGTATAACTATTAAGCAATTGTCAGTTAGCTTTCTTTGATTCTCCGTTTCGTATGTCAGACTGTTAGGCGCGTGAATGCGCTGATAAAGGTCTGGTCGTGGGTCTCGTCATCGATCGATAAGATAACAAAAGATTAAAAGGATAAGCGACAGGTCGTCAGGAAGAATAAAAGAAAAAACTTTTAGAAATCAGAGACGAGTCGCTAATAGAATAAATAACAATATTATCGCCACTGACAGATAATTTTGAGTAGATCGAAACTAGCTGAATAAATAATAAGAGAGAGAAATAAAAGTGTTAATGGTAATTAATAATAATAGTAGTAGCAATAGTAATAATAATAATAAAGGAGGATATATCAGCAATCGAATAGGTTCTGTATCAAGAGTGCATATGTATACACAAAATTCGTACATTACGTATTCAATTCTTGTTTTTGCTCTTGTTCTCCTATATAAACGCCTTACGTAATTATCACTGTCGGACTTTCTGCATTCTCAATGCGAGAGGAATGACGATAACGAGTGACGAATGATGGTGAGCGTACAATTCTATGTATACATAATAAATCCGAGAACGTATCTCAATAACAATATTCGATAATAATACAGTTTAAAAACGTATCTACAATTCTTGTTACTTTTTTTTTCTCTTCCACCAACCCATTCTTAAGTATCCGCTTTTTAAAATTTATTTTCTGTACTGTAACACACACGCACATTCTCTCTTTCTCTCTTTCAGTCACTTGGTGCTCACCTCCTTTAGCTCTCTCTCTCTCTCCCTCTCTCTCATGCTCTCAATCGATTACCTCTACTAGTATAGATTTAATTGGAATAAATCGTTCATCTTTTAAATAGCTGCTTTATACAAAATTACATTATAGAAACTGACAGAGTCGAAAGTATCTGAGCCAATTCTCTTTCATATCACCTAACTACCCTAAGAACCAGATTCCCTTCGTTTTATTCGATTTAAAATAATATACAGCCGCTAAAAAAACCATCAGCCAACCCTCCAGGTTGTCCAGCCCGAAGGATCCTCCGGTGCCTGTGCAAGGATGCAATACCAACGACGTTTCATCTCGCGTGAGTACATATTATATTGTGTGTTAAAGAAAGAACAGTGAAGAAAAGAAAACAAGAAAGAACAGTACGTCCAAGACACATAAATATGTACAGATTGTAATACGTAGGCTCTCGAAAGTGTATAAATAATTATTGCCAGAGAGCGAGATCAGACACTAGAGACTCCCGGAGGATCATTATACAACGTGCACGGGAGGAGACTCGCACCATGGTGGAGGGCTTCGTGTGGGTTATTGCTTCATCGTATCCTTCCCGATGCAAGGTCATGAGGATAGCAGCAACGAGTCCATTGTGAGACAGTCGACTATTTAGCACACTTTTTTAAAGGGGGGTCACGAGCCAAGGATGCTGCGCACAGCCTGGTCTAACACAGCATCCTTGGAATCGCTCTGGGATGCTGAAGAGTCGGTGGTGGATGTCGTACCGCTGGAGTTGATGGCATTAGACGGGCGTTGCTTGAGATTAAGTATACTATCGATGGCCGACTGTACCTGGGCTGTGATGTCGTGCTCTTCCTGCACATTTTCGTTATCGTTAAGCTGGAGCGTACCTGGACACTGAGCCTGGGAATGAAGGGCCAGCCCATCCAGACTATCCGTGTCGTCGAGCAGGTCACGCTCCAGGTCCGTAGCGCTACTCCATCGTCTCTCCGTGAGCTGCTCGCAGTCCCTTGTGGGTATTACACCAGATACTGAGGTTGCACTTGGTCCGGAGGCACTAGCACGATATTCGCCGTTGGCTCGCGTCCTTTCGAGTCGCGCGTGTCGAGACACTGTTCCACAGTTAGCACTGGTAGCACTGATACCACTATTACTACTTACACCGGATGTATTAGTCCCGCAGGTGGCGCCACTACTTCCGCTACTGGCGCCACCGCCGATACTTTTGCACTTTGACGACTCTACGCTCGGGTAGACACCTAGTTCCTTCTGAATCTCCAACCACTCGTCGTAATCGCCGCTTGTGCAGCTCGCAGACTTCATTGGGGGTTTTGTATCAACCTCTGCGGATAGTCTAGCAACCGGAAACTCTTCCTCGAGCTCCCGTTTCACGGACATGCTACTCAGGATAGGTGCCGGATTGGGTTTTACGTCTTCTGATAGACCAGGCTCTACCTTAGGTACCAGAGGTTTTTCTTCCTTCTTGAATTCCTCTAAAGATTTATATTGCATGTCGGTTTAAGTACTCGATAGGAGGCTTGTAGAAGATTCACAAAATTTACTTACCGTTCACTTTGGATTCCTGTTCTCGCAGTCTGTTCAAGATGTTCTGCTCCTCAGCTACAAAAGTCCTGTCGATCATCATCAATTCCGACGTTCGGACTTCCCTCTGGAAAAATGATTGATATACCTCTCTATTGAACTTTCTATTTCCCATAATTGTTTCTGCAATACTTACCATGCTCTCCATTAATAGAAGGTACGTGTACTTGTTCATCATGGAGTTGAACTTGCTAAGTAAATGCTTGGCAGTCTCCTCGAATATCTCATCAGCCTTGGCAAGGTCCTTTGCACTCAGCACTTGCTCATTAAAGCAATGATACCTAACCAACCTTTTGCAGGCGTCCCTCTTGCTGGTAAATGGAGTATTTACGTCAGGATTGGTAGCGCCATTTTGATCGATTTCGAGTTGTTGTTCCAATCTATACAGGAACCAACCCAATAAAGCATTGTTATACTAACCCGCTCCAGAATGAGTACAAAAAACAGTAGTAGCTACAACAAAGATCAACTTACAAATCTCCACGGTTGATCTGTCTGCAGATAGGACTGGTTGCTGGTCTTTTGACTCCTTGACGTGGACTGGATATACTGCCAGGACTAACAAGCTGCTTCGAATTGTTCCCAGATGTATTTACAGGACTCTGTATCCTCTGGGAACCCTTAGCAACCATCCTTGGGGAGGCCAGTGTAATCGGTCCCACCGTAGGGCCAGTCTGCACCTGAATCTGAATCGGAGAAGGCAGCTCCTGTTTAACAGGACTTGATGTTTGGATACCAGTCTTTGTATCCAGAAGAGGATCCGTTTGGCACTGGGTTGATTGTTGTGTTCCTGGTTGTTGCTGACTATGTTGTGTTACAACCTGGATCGGAGTCGCTGTACCATTCGCAGATTGGAAGGTCTGAGTTGTTGGAGAAGGACTGAGAATTGGACCGGAATGATTTTGATAGAATTTTCCATGTTGTTTGTTTTGTTGTTGCTGCTGTTGCATAACCTGTGTCGAGACAATTGGCATACTCTGTGCACTTTGCTGCCCCTAAACATCAAATATTGATAAGAATGATAAATGTTTTTTTTTATTAAAGAAGTTAATATTAAACCAAAAAAAACTTACCGATAAATTACTCAAAAAGGCATTGGAAGTTCCTGAAATACTGGGCATGCTCATTGACAAACCAGGATTTGGATTTTGAGAGTTAATCGTCACGGCCGACGTAGGTGCCTGAGTTTGAGTCTGCGCGGTGGAGGTCTGATTCTTGCAGTTGCTCTGCGCCTGGGAGGTGGGTATCACAGTAGAAACAACATTCATGCTGATGGCTGCTTCCGAACCCTGGATGAAAAAAGTTGTACCATTTCCTACTCCTACACAAGAACGTCAACCAGAACATCTATTTCCAGGAGAAAAAGTACTTACGGTATTCACAGGATGAGATGTAGAACTTATGACTTTTCCACTAGCAAGAATTCTAGCCTGTTCCTGGTACAGTTTAGTGAGGACAGCTTGTTCAGGCTGCGTATTTGGCTTCCTGACAAGGATTGCTTGTATCTGCGTTTGTATGTTTTTAAGAACTTGCTGCTTCTGTGCTGGCAACTGAATGGTCTGTACCCTCTGAACCATTTGACCATTCGAAGGCGTGGTAGCCTGAATTCCCGGCGAAGTTCCACTAAGTGGCCCGTTCGCAACATTCAGATCGGATTTAGTTGAATTTGTACTTTGTGCAACAAAACCTATTGGTTTTGGTGGCTCCGCCTTCACTTGCGAGGTAGCCGTAGATGTCGTCACCATACTAGGCCTTGAGACACTGACAGTCTTCGAAGTCTGTAAGTAATATAAAATGAGAGTAATATAATAAAAAGTGTCAATATCAATGCACAAAAGAAAAAATGTGAAAATATTCCGACGCAAGGATAAGCCTACCTGGCTAGCAGCTACAGAATGTGCCAGAGACACAGCAACCTTAGTCTTCTTCACGACCTTCGCCTTTTTCGGCGTAGAACTTGCATTCCCTTGCTGATTGTTACCAAGATTCCTTATTTGTTGCTGATTTAAGTTGTCGATGAATTGACTCGGGAATCCAGAGTTTTGTATCTGAATCTGGTGAGGCATCTGCGAGGGTGCAGCTTGAACAACGATGTTTTGAATATTGTTCTGTATAGTAGGAGCACCGCCGGAACTGTTCACTATTATTTGACTGGTTGGCGTGTTTATTTGAACACCCGGTAGATTCTGATTGCTTGCGTCAGGTTCGCCGATCACAATTTTCTGTGTTTGTTGATTCTGTTGCTGAGGCTGATTCTGAGCAGCGTTCAATTGACCAGCAAGGAACTGTTGCAAAAGCTGTTGACTGATAACCTGCATCTGTCCATTCGCATTGGCTATCAGAAGCTGATCATTAGGATTAAGATTGCTGAGAGCATTTAGAATCTCTGGTGTGATTTTTGGAGCGTTGTTCAAAATGTTGCTAGCTGCGGAATTCAGGACGTTTGTATTCTGCTGTTGCTGTTGCTGTTGTTGTTGCATTTTCTGGCCCTCAGTCTGATTCTGGGACAAGTTCGATGCACAAGGAGCATTGGATATTAATATATTTTGTTGTGTTGCCTGCACTGGAATTGAATTCTGTGTATCCCCCTGTTGCGAAGCAATCGAACATGGTACGTTTGATATCAAAACTTTTTGTTGCTGTAAATTCACGTTTTGCTGCACACCCATACTCTGCTGCTGCTGTTGTTGTTGCTGCTGCTGTTGTTGTTGCTGTTGTTGGTGCTGCTGCTGTTGTTGTTGCTGTTGTTGGTGCTGCTGCTGCTGTTGTTGAACACTGCCCATAGTTTGTTGAACTTGATGAAGTTCAGTCATTCCTTGTTGAAGACT
>JAYRCB010000757.1:418732-533978 GCA_036026315.1 Trachelus stipa | reverse complement strand
TGCTGCTGCTGCTGTTGTTGAACACTGCCCATAGTTTGTTGAACTTGATGAAGTTCAGTCATTCCTTGTTGAAGACTTTGTTCCATGTTCTGCACAGTTGCCGAGTTGTTTTGTTGTTGAAGAACATTGATGGTGTGTTGTTGTACACCAGAAGTCTGCATGATGCCACCAGGAGATTGTTGTATGTTGTTCGAGGGACTCTGAAGACTTTGCTCGAAGACGTGCTGCACGTTTTGCGTCTGTACACTCTGGCTGGTTACTTGTTGCTGATGAAGATTTTGCTGGTGCAACGATGAACTTTGTTGGAGACAAGAGCCGTCCTGCTGAATTCCAATTTGCTGCATACCGTGTCCTGACTTGTTGATGTTCCTCTGCATTACTGGACTTGTTTGTGGCGTTTTCGACAATGTTTGAGCATTTTGTTGCTGGCTGAACTTTCCAGATATCGAGTGCAGTCCTGCGTTTAAACACGTCCCGGACATTCTCACGTGAGTATTCTTCTGGGAATGATTCTGTGACTGTACGGCGCTCGACTGATTGCTTCCTGAAAGTCTGCCCTGCACGGTGAACTTTGGACACGATGCCTTCGTAGATGTTTCGCCGATTTGTAACGATGCGCTGCAGGGCGTTTGTAGACTTCTAGTGGTATGAAGTGTCTGAGCGTTGACGTTCATAGAGATCTGAATATTTGGACTCTGCGTAGCGACCAGGGTCTGAGTGGATAGATTATTGGACGAGCTCTGAGACGTACTCAGGGTACTCAAGGTATTCTGTGCGGAATTAAGGTTAGTACAAATCTGCACGTGCTGAGGACTAGCGGCTGGAGTCGCGTTCTGGGAACTTGTGGGACTGAGTATCTGCCCTGTGGCTTGCGACGCACTGGATAGCGGTGACTTCGTATATTTTGGCCTAGACTGTACAGTGGCTAAAGATGTGGACGGTCCCAGGAGTTGGGAGATTATCTGAGAATTTTGTCCCGTACCCTGAGTCAAGGATCTTATTAAAGCCTGTGCCGTTGCGTGATCTAACTCCGGTTGATTAGGTTCAGGTGCATGATGGAGAACGACACGTCCGTCTTCTCCAACGGCTAGTCTAAGGTGTCCTGAAACCGTATTCTGCACGGGCATCTGAAGCTGAGCAACTAGCTGACTATTCTGACTCTGAGCGCCCGTGGAATTCGAGATCGATACTTGGACAGAATTTTGATTGGAGGTAGACATCGATACTTGGGGCGACAATTGTCCCAGACTAGGATTCTGCTCGACTTGTACTTGTTGTTGCACCTGCACTTGCTGCTGCATCTGCAACTGACCAGACATCTCGGCTTCCGTGGCGAGATCATTGTCGAAGATGTCATCGTCATCCCCTATACCGGATATCTTCATTATACTGGCAAGATCAAGCTTCGGCGGTTCCTCATCCTTTTTCTTAGTCTTCTTTTTCTTCTTAGCCTTCTTCTTCGGTGGTGGCAAAAGACTCTGATCCACTGTTGCGTGCTGATTTGTCGTGGGGTTTGTTGTTGTATTTGTAGTACTTGCTTGAGCGATCTGAGAAGACTGAGGACTCTGGACCATTGCATTTTGTATTACGATGGGATTGCCACTTCCTGAATTAGCTGAGAAACATCAGAACAAATCGTTCGTCGTCATCATCACCGTGACAAACTCTTAATATTTATGTAAAAATTTGGTTGAGTGACTCACGTGGTGCCGGACTGCTTGGTGTATGCCTGATAACAGGTGCGGCAGGTGGTGGAAATCCATTAGGTACAGCAAAGAATGCTGGAGCAAGACCTTGCAGCTGCATACCTTGAGCGGTGACAACCCTGACGAGCTGCTGCTGGGTGAGCTGTTAAAATAATTTTAAATTCACAAGATAAGAATCATTTGTATCAGCAGTGAGAAGACATCGAGACAGATTTCTGGGTTTTTATCTCACAATCTCTCCTTGAAAGTACTAATAGAGTTCACTGAAGGAACAGTTCATGCCGGAGACAGTCCAGACTTCGGTAATCATGAATATTCAATACGATGAACATTTAAAAGCGACGAATCATTCACATAGGACGCAGATATATATTTTCACGTTCAAACGTATCACGTGTGATTAACAATCTTAACAGACGCATTTAAAAATTCCATCCTCCCCTCCAACATATAGAGAGAAGAAAATTTTAAAGCTTTAAGAGAGAACGCTGGAACGTAAAAACACGAGGTTAAATAGGAGACAGATATTGCTGGATAGGATAAGATAGAGAATACCAAAAAAATGACAGATAGAGGGGAAAAAAAAGAAATTGTTTTCCGTATTAAGGTAAAAAAAGGAAAACGAAAAAAGAAATAAACAGTTAAGTAAAAGTAATTGAGAAAGATAAGCGATGAGTATGATGAGGAATGAATGAAAGTAATGGATGAACCGTCACCTGTGCGGTATGCGTTTGCTGTTGGGCGTTCGCTGGGGTCCTTAGGATCAGCTGAACGCCACCAGGTTGTTGCTGCACGATAACGGGCCCGGTCGACGGCAGAACCTACGTACCAAAAACCCAACCAAAAAACCGTAATGAGCAACCCGCGATGAGAATTGGCCGACTTGCTCGTCAAGTGTGACCCTTCATGACATCCTCCATATTTTGTCCTTACAGTATACTTGTGTGTGTCAATAGTAATCCTCAATATTCTCCCTCTCTTACTCTCTAATAATTATCACGGTTCCCTCTTGTTTATGTATGTGTTTATTTGTTGTGAGTGCAAAAATTGTTCGTGAGTGCACAAAAATTTCATTTTTCCAACAAGCAGTAAGCATGAAAGCGAGCCATTTATATTTATATACAAAACATGCTTTGTTGCACCAAGTTCTGTGAGACACAGGCTGACGAATTGGGGATACAAGCGCAACGTGATTTTGATTACGTGATTTAATAGATGAAGGTATCGCATTGTGATAAATTCTTGTACTTTATCCTTCTTTTTTTGGTTTGTTGCTGTTCTTATTGATTCGTGCCTTGCGATCGTTCGGAAGACGATAAAGTATGATTGAACGAGCGTGCGAGCGATAGACATGCTTTTTTTATGAGTATTTTGAAAGTTTTTAGTAGTGACCTGGTTCAGCAGAAGACCCTGGGCAGTGGGGATCATCGTGGCCGTATTAGGATTCGGCTGAGGACTCGCTAGAACCAGCTGAGGTTGAGTTTGTTGGGACATCTGTCGAACATGGATAATGAAAACAGTGAGTGACTTAACAATATTGTTTCATTGTTTTTGACGATGGTTCTCTACGTACTTGACTCGTTATAGTAGTGGCTACCCTTTGTTGTTTCTGCTGTGTACCACCAGTTTGTTGATTCGGTGGCTTTGGTAAAATCTGTGGTGGTTGTTTAGCTGGTTTCGCTGTTGCTATTTGAATTTGTTGATTTCCAATTAGATGTGTACGAGTGACAAGTTGGGTTGAAGCTGGTTGGTAACCCTGAGGAGCACCATGTATAATTTGCAAAACTTGCATACCCTGTTGTAGGATGGGAGTATTGGGTCTGACCTGAGATACAAGAGAATTCATTAAAACATATTCTAGGAGTACGTAGAGATTTATATTGAATGCCAGTAAGAATACTAACCACAGGTGGTCCAGGACTTCCTCCAGGAGCTGGACTTCTGTTATTCAGTGTATTCCCACTGCTCAGATGAAGAGGACTCTTTGCGGGAGGATAAGGACTCGGCGCAGGACTTTGTATTTGTCCAACACTCATTGGACTCTGCATGGGACTCTGAAGCTGTGTGCTAAAGTTCGTATTGGAGGTCGAGGTTGCGACAGGACTTGGACTATTCCTACTGGACTGTATGGAATTCGAGGCTGGACTACGCAGCAGCAGTCTATTGGGACTTGGGCTTGGAGTAGGTGGTGCAATATTCGAGGCAGGGCTCTTGAGCGGTATCGAGAAGGGACTACCTGGTGAACTAATGTTCTGACTCTGAATACTCTGAATGCTCTGCATGGATTTCACTGTATTGAGACTGTTCATGGCCGCCGATGTTTGATTGGCACTGGTCAACGTCGTTGATGATGTCAAACCCTGAGAGAATTGTCTCTGAGCTTGAAAACTCGCGTGCGTCGAGCTCAGGGATGACACGTGGCCCAGGGTGGAGTTGAGATCATTGGAGACAGACATGTGCTGCACCGAAGAAGGTGGTCCACCTGAGAGGCTCGAGTGCATGGTACCTAGGTGTGCTATTTTTGTTGGATGATTCACATTAGGATGACTTGCATTGGTAGCTGCGGATAGTATTGGACCGTTCGATGCACTTGTGAACACTGTTGAGGTAGACACTACTCCAGAGCTGGGTAATTGTGAGACTGAACTCTGTACGTGGGTAATGTTCGAGCCAACTATGTGCGGAGCTATACTCTGGATACTCTGGATCGTTTGAAAGGGAAAGTTTCCACTGCTGGAGTTGATGCTGCTTGGCGTGAGTCCAGTCGTCAGGGCATTCAAGGTCTGATTTAAGCCTGAATTTATATTCGTCGTATTGTTTAGGTTATTAGGATTGAGGGCGTTTATACTCGATACTCCTGATGAATTTGACAGGTTTGCATTGAGCGTTCCCAAATTTTGGTTAATGCTGGAGTTCAGACTTGTCAAATTAGGGTTGACGTTGGTTAATCCAGTGTTGATACCGGATAATCCTGAGCTGATACTCGTGATGCACGAGTTGGCGCTGTTGATATCTTGACCAAGGCCTGAGAGTCCTGTGCCGATGCTGTTCGTTGGGAGGTTCGAGCTCAGGTTGGAGTTGATGGTGGTCAAGTTGGAGTTCAAAGCGTTCAGGCTGGGATTTATAGCCGTGAGGCCTGTGTTTATCCCAGGTAGACCCAGGTTGAGCAATGGATTCGACGTGGTGATCGCGTTTGAGGTAAGCGAGGTGAGGCTTGTGTTTAACAATGATAGAGGCAGTCCCATATTAAGGCCCACCCCAAAAGTGGGGGCGGCCGGGGGTAGGCCCATACCAGTCCCCGAGTGATTGATGCTACCTTGATTCAATTGATTCACCTGATTTAGGTAAACTATGTGATTTCCGGTCGCCGAGCCATTGCCCTGCTCTTGGGACTGTAAACATACAAAAATGCATTACGTCAAGAAAACTTTAACCAGGTATTCTTTGCTGCATCTTTGAATAGACGTTTGAAAGTGAACTCACATTACTTGAGGGTTGCTGTAGAGCAAAGGTCAGTGGTTGACCAGTTGAATTTTGGGCCTGCAACTGCTGCAGCTGTTGCAACTGTAAAACAAAATCCATAATAAATAACTTATATAAATCATTTGCTAGAAATTTGCAGAACGTGGCGAACAGTACCTGCTGATGAGTAAGTACGGCGACCGGATTGTTACGACGTGCAGTCGGGGATGTTGTAGAGGATGAGTCCCCGAGGAGAGGGCGTGACTGAGGCTGCTGCATGCCCACGCAGCCCCACGCAACCCCAGGCAGCGTCCAGCCACCTTTTTACCCTGGTTTCCTTCTCCTCGTGATACAACGTGCCGTCGATAACATTTACCGGCGCTTACAGGACGAGCTACGTGGACCTTCCTCTGGATCACCTTTCTGCAGGACTTTTCACTGTTGCCAATTCTTTATGGGTATTTGCGCTACGGCGCCACTCAACGCGTTTACGACCAATGTCGCCTGCACCAAACATGCATGTAACTTTCTAGTCTCAGCTGCCTCTCGTATGCACATGGAGCATGTTCCTTAAATAGCCGATATAAAAGTCTCTTCTTTAACAATAGGTGTCACATATAAATTAACAGTAAGCTGGATGTCTTCCTCCATGTGGAACAATATCCATTGAGGAACAAGTATATAGCTGTGTGTTGAAGATCGTGCTCATGATGGTTAGGTCGCATTTGCATTGAGTTCTCATCCATTTAGCTCTTACAGAGTGAATTTCCTCATTGTTCATAGCACTGCCTTTACAAATCTGAGCCGTTGTCCCAGAATGTAAACCTATCCTAAGTCCAGAAGAGAGAAGTAATTGGCCGGCATTGTTTGACCGTTCGATGCTACCACGGAATCTTAATCATCACAACAAAACGTTCTTTAAACTTGAAACAGTATTCCGTCCTCGGTGATCAGGTTGCAGAGCGGAACTCTGACTTTTATCTTTGCTCCTGCAACAAATCAATAATAACACTTCACACAAAATCTCAACAACTATTAAATCTAGCTCCAAATGCATTGAACATCCCACGCACTGAATATCTCAACAGAGTAAGACCCTACGTAGATGTAGGGTAACCAAAAACGTTCCAGTCTAATTTCTTCCATAAAACAGTAAATCCTAGTCAATAATAAGCTAATACAAGACTATTGAGGTTATATTATCGCATCGTATCCATGTGAACGAGGAATACGTGCCACAGGCAACATGTGTACAGATGAGTTTCCCAACGTACATATACGCGCATGCACAGGGTGCATCAACACGTCCACCTTTCAGTGCAGGACAGCGGCGCGCAATCCCACACAACAAAAGCTCGAGTGACAAGGCGTAAACAAAAGAAAATCTACGCGAACCTGAGTAAAATATCCAATTCAGGAGTGCTGTCACGTATCCTGGAGAAGCATCCCCGTAGGCAAAATAAATTTTCCCAGCTCTTTGGAGCAGCCAGCGTCCGCTCCGAAAAATCGCCAATATTACCTCGGCAAACGCGGTTTCGCCAGGGCCGCGGAGTTTCGCCTGCTGTCGGGACTTCCTGGTGACTGGCTTGGCGCAATCCTCACCTCTGCACTAAGGACACGAGAGGGCTCAAGTGGACTCTTTCGAAAAAATCGACAGGAAAAATAGACACGGTCACTGAGATTATCGAGAGCTTCCGCGTCCGCGACGGTACCGTGTACGCGTTTCACTGCTCGGGGACAACGGCCATCATGTATTTGTCAGGGATACCAACATTTCGAACCGATAAGACCCTAGACTGATTGGGTCCATTCATAGCTGTGGGTCCCATTGAATAATAGTCTGGCGGGAAGGTGCACGAGTCTGCCGGTAAACAGACTCTCCAATTATAGACTAGCTTCTCTGGATCTTTCTACCTGAAATAATTGCCAGTGGTACACGAAATGATTATGCTACGTAATTCGGTATGCTGATGTGTCGATGGAACGTAGCGATGGCCAAGTAGATATATTTATTGGCTGCCAACATAAATAAGGAATATTACTATAATGGAAGGTGCTCATGGCGGGAAAGTCGTACAGGGAGGAACATAGTACCTGGGAGACCCTACGTTTCATCTGTCACGCAATACCGACAAATATATCGTGTTTCACTGGAATATATCTATCCATTAACTATACTTGATTTTGTTATGTTTAACAATAACCGAAAGATTGAATAAGAGTATTGGACCCCCAACAGATTGTATACTACAATTACTAACCTCAAATATATATTATTTGATTGAATAGTAATGAGCATCAAATAAACACAAAATATCTTATCACACGTTGATACAATAGAAAGTAAATATTCCAGAGAAACGGCTGCATAAGATACACAATAAAATACTAATCTGTAGCAGTATCATTTACCCATTCCCGTTTGACACGTAGACAAATAATAAAACAGGGCGCTAAGGAAGGTAGATACGTGTTTGCGACGAAAAAAAAAAAGGAAGATCCGGAAGGAGAATATATCCAGACAGCATGTGACCCTAAAACCGATAAAAGAAATCGCAAGACGATCGTTCCCATCCGAGTGTTTGGAAGGAAGTGTCTGGTTTGTGAAGCGCGTAGCAGTGAGGGCTCTTCCTCGTGACCGGGGTAAAGGTTAATTGACCTTTTTAAAGGTCCCCTACCCAGGAGAGTGAGGCCAAGCCCTCGCCCTTATGCATCGACCAATGGGCGAGGTCCATAGCTTGCGGGCCTTACACGTCATTGGCCAGAGAATATAGTCCACGTGGGGATAGAAGAGCCAGAAGTGGGAGAAATTGGCGGAGTGCCGTTTAGCATACAGTAGAGGGAGAAACTACAAGCCAGGGCCGTAAAATGCGGCTCCACCCACAAGGAGGTTCCCCCAGAATAAGTTCCCACAAATGATAATAGTCTTGTCCCGCAGTAAAAATGTCAAAGCAACAGGTATTCGATACTCAATAACATTTACAACACCAATGTTTACATGCAATTTTCTTCGCAACATAAATGTCTACCGACATAAACACAAGCCTCAACAATAAAAGGGGCTCCTTGGACTATTCGTACACCGCTGGCTGCCAGTTGACGGGTAGCGTAGGTAACACGTTAAAACGAGGCCATAGGAGAAGCTGAGACCTCGCCCCGTCCTCGTATGCTTGTTCACGAGAAGAAGGCTAGAGGTAGGAGGAAGGTAAACAGGGAAGCGCTCTAACTAACGAAAAATCCAGCGCGGTACCGCACAAGGGAAGAAACAGTCTTTATAATCCTGGTGTCTGTATGTAACTGGAGGGGTAAGAGCTGTCAATGTCCCGATAGTCTTTAGAATAAACGATATCACTAGGTGATGTCTTAAAGATAAGACGAAGAGAAGACGTTACGTCGTTCACGAGATGAACGAGTTAACGTACTATTCCTTGATGTGGAATAAAAATGGCCGCGTCGCGATATAAAAGGCGTCCTCGTCAAAGTACGAGGCGCCAAATGGCACGGTCACATAGATGATCGGCGTCGACCTAGCCGACCACGAGGTCCGACCTCGTCTGAACACCCAGGGAGCCCCTTTGCACGCGGCACGCTTTAATCAGGCGAAAATCCAAAATAATTTCTCGACAAAGACTCACCCATAGGATATTCTCGTTATGAGGTGGCCCTGCGCTACGGGGACGACCCCCCTTAAAACACGGAAACAAACGGTTTCATTGGTCGCAAGACCACTGACGTCATAAACGATCAAACAAAAACCTATAGATATCCCCTCTACTTACAATCAGCTATCCCCGCTACCTACATTCGTACTATCTCTCCCACCCCATGTTGATGATTTACTCTTGAAAGTTGAACTATCATTTTATTATCGGGATATTAAAAACGTCAATTAACTATTATTATGCTGGTTTTATTCTTGATTCTATTCTTTATTTTTATCTCTGTTTACATGCAGATATTACCACTTTTCAGATATTTAACTGAATTATTTGACGAGTTCTACCATCCAGGCATATTTGTAGAAATTTTTGTTAAATGTTTAAGACGTAATTGATTGTGCTGATTAAAAGTTATTAAAGAAACATGACATAACCAAAATTAGAATGAGAAAAGAGCAGGTGTCCAACTGCTTGTATTTGTCGACCAACTGTTGGTAGGGCTGCAGACAGCATGGCGGCTTTTAAAGCTTGAGGATGCACAGATGTTTCAGTTTCTTTGTTCTGCTTTTTTATTTTTTTAAAACATTTTAAAGCTTGACTAGGATTCTCTGTTAGGTTAGATGGAGTGTGCATAGGGGACTAGGTTAAAATGCCAAATGGAAACGGAGTCAAGGAATTCAATAGGTTTAGGCGGAGTACTCTATTATATATGGGAGACCAATGGAAGCTCATGGGCGGGACTTCCCCTAATTTTCAAACTTCACTTTCACTCTCCGTGATCAGACATATATATATCCAGGCAAATGGCAAGAGCGGGGTAAAGATTCAAAGTATATTTAATATTCTTGTGTGTGTGTGTATTACTCCATAGCACCTTAATATAATTCACTACCTAACTTAAAATATATAAAACACAATTAATAAATACTAAATTATCGTATTGGGTGCAATGGATTTATTTTTCATTAAGTTCATTCTTTTAGTCTATTTTTTGTTCTTTACTGCTACCACACCCTGTCAACAGGGTTTAATCTTATACTAAGATATCGAATAATAGGAAGTGACACCGTACAACTCCCAGTTAATAAATTAAGGCACTGCCAGACTTGTGAATGCTTAAAGAAAAATAGACTATACAGCATTTCTTATCTATTGCCTACAGCGTAGGTCTCCTGTGAATGATCATGTAAAAACATGAGTTTTCATGTCGCAGAATGATGGATAATCAATAAATGCGTGGATATCATTTCTCTCCTGTGAGGTTTCCTTCACTGGTATGGCGTGTTCTGGTTCACGTTGATTATCTCGTTCGTGCTGTAACGACAGGTATAATACTTAATATGGATACTCCAGAGGCATACAAATATTTCCCATCTAAAAATCTTGATATAACGAAGCATGAAGGGTTATTACTTGGACACTTAAGTATACAGTACGATGGAATAAGTCGCAGAAATTTACATGCTGGGACATGCACAAAAATAATCTATCATTACCATTCCGACATTCTACTTGAGAGTCGCAGGGATCTGGCAGCGCACCAGGATTTTTTAAAACTGACAGGTAAGGTGCCCTAAGGCGCGACCATTCTCGTCATCCTCTTAAGTTGAACTGAGTCGGTTTTCACGTGTTCTCTTTTCAATTGATTCTTACACAAGGATATTGACGTAATACAATTCAACGAACACTTACAAGAACAATTAGGTAGCCCTAAAGATACTTTCTTGGGCTCCATCTTTACATTAGTTTGCTGCGTAACATACATACACACAATATACAAGAGTTAATTGTCATCCTGGCATCTTTCTTTTACATTATGACGTAGCGGACGTATCTCAACACAAAAAATTTCGAAAGCTGATGATTTATATATGATGATAATTAACAGCCAAATTCGATAGCACGCTACGTCCATGAAGTGCTGCTCAAGCCTCGATGCTGGAAATTTCTAAATGCTCTTTGACATTCGTATCACTACTTTAATGTACAAAGATATTCCTCAGAATAAAGGTACTCTCCGTGGTTTCCAGCACGAGCTTGTGTAAAGAATTTCTACTATTTACACCAATTTACAATGTTGTATATAGAAATAATGGAGAAAAAAGATATCTTATTAGATAAAAGAAATATTAAATGTTCTTACCTCTTTGAACACTTTATGTGTATTATCAGCAACGCTATCCCAAGAAGTAGACATACGCAGCCTACTACGATGTATGCTATACCAAGAAAACGATTTTTGCCACCAAGAAGAGAAGTCGTGCTTAATATCATTCTCTTAGTGCCTTCAAAGGTAGATACAGTGTATGCTGTAACGATAGTAGAAACACAGTTATGGTCTGTTAGAGGACATTTAGATCTGTTGTACTCACAGTATTTGACATGCAGAGTATAGTTTCCAGCCAGAAGTCCATCAGTAAATCCTGATCGTGTGTGATCGATTCTACGATAGAGTTTACGAAATGTTGGTAGTGCTGCAGTTCTCATCCAGACTATGAGATCCTCATTTTGAAAACCATTGTTATCTTCATTCTCAGTGTCGAGTTCATAAATATAACGATCCCAATTTTTTGGCTTGGCAAAGTTTTTAAAGGTCTCATTCAGGTTACCATCAGGATTTCGAAACTTGATATTCTTATCTGATGGCCAGGCTATACCAGTTTTCAATAAGGGTACATAGTCATTATGTTTTACAGAAAAAAGTGTCAGCTCATCGCTAAACAAAGAGTTTGCTATGGCTCCGCATGGTGCTATGGGTATTTTCATATCATTAGATTCCACATAAGCAAATGGTTCGCAATCGCTAGATACCACATCACTCAATTTGCCTAAAAGCTGATTGTCATCACGAGACTTTACATAGCGCCTGTGATTTTGATAGAAGTTTGTAAGCCCGTAGTACATGTAAACCATACCACCAAAATCGTATGGTAAGGTGAAGTTTAAGGAACAGAAGCAACTCAACGTGGAATTTTTTTCGATTATTTCAGAACATTTAGTGAAATTTCCATCCCTCTCTGTATTATTAGATATACAATTTGTGTAATCAATAGAACGTTCCTTAACTTCATCTGAAAAGTATAGCAGTCCAATACCGACTGGAATAAATGCAATTCCTATGACAAAAAATGTTGGTAGTACTGTGCCAGCAGTAAGGATGGGCTGCCAGGCTGGTAATCGTTGTTGCTTGAAAGCACTGTCTGTAAAATAAATTTCAAATAATCATACTGAAATACTAACATAAGACAAGCAATTACCGATGACTAAGTCAAGTTAGTCATACTGGACACTGGTATTTACAAAATCCAAGATAAGTTATCTAGTTAAAAAGATAGAAGAAAATTAATTTCTCTATCACTCTACTTAAGTAACTCATAAACTAAATAAGTAAATACGTATTTTAATAACAAGATACACACAGTCACTACAGACAGAAATATGATTTTTAAAAATCAATAAAACCCTGTGAAATTATGTAATGTCCAAGGGGGATGCTAAGCCTCATGTATTTCACCAAATAAATTCGACTTGGATTTTGCGAAAAAACATACAAAAACATTTAATTTAAACTTACCCGAGGGTTTTTTAGTCTTTGGTAATGAACTGGTTTCACTGACGCTCGTCATTTCTTTGGATTAGCAAAACTGCCTTCTGACTTTGACAAATTCTGACAGCTACTCTGTTCTACACCGTCGCCATTTATGATGAACGCAGGACTACGATTTCCTCATTGGATCACACTAAATAAGTTGAGCACCACTTGTAAAGAATGGAGAATTCTTATTCTTAACGCTTTGGTGGCTTTATTCCTCGCAATATCCAGCAATATCATTCCCAATAATGCCAAATAACAAACCGATCAGACTCAATCATAATTGAACTCCTAAATGCGGGTTGTCATTCGCACATAGGTTGAAATACAAAGTGCCATTAGGCCGTCTCTAAGGAAGTTCCTATTTTGCATACAAACAAATACAATCTTATTTTATTGCACGATGTAATTAAAATAAATTAAATTAAATTTTCATTATAAAATATTCGCGTTTACAAAGACCAGTTGCATTGTTCACCACAATGGAGAAAGTTGAATTTGTGATAAATATAAAATAAAACATTAAATTGGTGCAAGCACTATAACGCATTTGTATAATACATTTAATATTCACTACTAAAGTTTAGATTAAAATAAATTTTTCACTCAGGCTTCAAATTCATTAATTAACTATTTCAGAGTAATATATTGGAAATTGTTGTCCAAAGTCGTTTTGTTTTATTTAGGTTTAGTACACTATAACTGGTACAGAATGCAGCACAATCAGCCTTGATATTTGTGAGTATGTCGCATTCATCGTGAATCCGTGGGAAATTATCGTAGCAGTGCCGAATCATCGCCGGAAAAAGTTCTTCGCCAAAACACGGTGGTGTCTCGGCTGGCGAACATACGCGATAAAACGCGTGCCCGGATCGCGGAATATCAATATAAAAGTCAGCTAATAAAGGGGGTCAAGATGATCGTGACGCTGAAGAACCTCCAGCAGCAGACGTTCACTGTTGAGATAGAACCATCGAAAACGGTGAGTACGGGGAGGATGGATGGGAGATGATTTTCTAGATCTTAGAGGAGGTCTTATACGGTATTTCGATATTTAACAAAGGGATAATATTGTTAATGTAATGATTGTTTACAGGTTAAGGATCTGAAAGATAAGATTGAAGCTCAAAAAGGCTTCCCAGCTCAACATCAGAAACTTATTTACGCCGGTATGTGTCAGCGCCCTGGTTGCTACTTAACCTCTCACGTTTCTGATTTATCCGATATTCGTACCGTCATCCTAAATTTCACTGTATAGCTCTTTATTTTTGAACCATGTGCTGACTCATGTATTTGGATCTATGAATATTATTGTTGTTGAGAAGAAAAATTTAGGACGCTAGATAAATGTTTTTGTTGAATTAAGATATATCTTGGAATCTTATGTAGATGTTGGGGAAAAATGTTATTTATTTTCAGGCAAGATATTAACCGATGAGGAGCCACTAAGTGAATATAATATTGATGAAAAGAAATTTATAGTTGTTATGGTTACTAAGCCTAAGCCAGGAACCGCAGCTAGTACTAGTGAAGAGCAACAGGCTGAGGGAGACAGTAGCAAAGAACACACAAGCCAGAGGTATGTATTGTTTCTGATATTAGAATGTTTAATTATAGTTTGTCAATGTTATAGGTACCTCTTTTTTTTTTAGTACTGCAGTACCACCTGCTCCTGCTCCCGTAGTCCAAGAAACATCTAGACCTGCTGCTGTTCCGCAACAGGAACAGCCTGCTGCGGCGGTAGCAGCTGCAGCTGCAGTAGCTGCAGCAGTGGGAGCTCCTGGTTGTGGGGGTGGTCAAGCCGAAAGTGCTTTGCTCATGGGGGAAGAATATAATACAATGGTGAACAATATAATGGACATGGGGTGAGATAAGCGTACCAATTCAGAAAAAAAAATGTAGAAACTTTATTCGATTAATACATTTCCTTCTGTGAATTAGGTACGAGAGAGAGCAGGTTGAACAAGCATTACGTGCGAGTTTTAACAATCCTGACAGAGCAGTGGAATACCTATTAACAGGAATTCCAGCACAGCTATTTGAAGATCCCCTAGAGGATCCTCCAGAGACACAGGATCCAGTAGCGGATCAGGGTCAGGACCCATTGGCATTTTTACGCACTCAGCCACAGTTTCAGCAAATGCGTCAAGTAATCCAGCAAAATCCCCAACTCCTGAACGCTGTACTCCAGCAAATCGGACAAACAAATCCAGCGTTACTGCAGATGATTTCGCAAAACCAGGAAGCCTTCGTCCGCATGCTCAATGAACCCGGTGAGTATAAAGCTCTAGAATAGGTCAGCCTGCCTTAATGAAATTAAATAACCACCAGAAATCCTTCATCCCAGTAGGTCCGACTGGCGGGGCAGGAGCTCAGGGCGCTCCAGTGAGTGCAACAACAGGAGCAGCAGCAGCAGCGGCGGCGGCGGCGCAAGGTGGTTTATCAGGTGGTACAGTCGCGGGTGCTGGTGCAGGTTCCGGCGGTGGTGTGATTCAGGTAACACCACAAGACAAGGAAGCCATCGAAAGGCTGAAAGCACTTGGCTTCCCGGAGCACCTCGTCGTCCAGGCGTATTTCGCCTGTGAGAAGAACGAGAACTTGGCTGCCAACTTTCTGCTCTCGCAGAACCTCGACGACTGAGATAGCAGCTGTAGCGGGATACGGTAGTGGCGACGGTGGTACGAACGCGGACCCGGAGACTGCGAGTTAGAGTATAAGGTACACGTTAGAGAGAGGACGGTGCTGTTGGACGGAGGTCTACGTTATACCGTGTTGAGCTTTCTGTCTGGGTTTCTTGTTTCTCCGTGTCTCTTTCATCTGCGTAAAGTACGTGGACCGCAATAAGGAACCACGATCTGGACGATCCCGAGCCGTCGATAACAAAGTACCCAGCTCAGAATGGTCTCCACGTCACGCTGACTTCTAACCTTAAACAATACCGATTACATGTCACGCCTAATCGGTTAAACTCTGCATCTAATTGATCAGAAATCTTAGGATGAAAACAAAAATATGCTGAGCGTCTCGAACATTGCCGTGCGTTGATCTCCTCTGTCTTTATTGAAAAATAAAGATGGAAAACGATTATTAAGAAAAAGAATGGGGAAGGGGGCTCTCGCTTCTGTACGCATTGCTTATAGTAGAGAAAGATATAGGAAGAGGAGAAAACGCTACTAGATAACCATCAACATTGGGACGTCGAGCTCATCCTTGTGCATCGTTCTACGGTTAGGCTTTCCAGATAGCGCACCGGAGCACTGCGGCTGGGACCCAAAAGACTGGAAACACGCAAAAGGATGGAGATCACCCTTAATTTTTTTTTCCCACAAGACAGTCTAGGCATTCGTTTTGCCTTATTATATTCTTGTCTCTCTCTTATCCTTCTTCTTGGACTAGACAGTAGCCAAATTGCTTTTTTTTTAATATAGAATGAATACAATTACTGCGTACTAGCATTGAACGAGTAAAACATACGAAATTCACAAGAAATAGAAACTACACGACGAACATGGCGATATAGCATACTATTATTGAACATATATACGTATATATATATTTATTCATAAATATATATATAAATATATGAATGACAAATTATATAGATAGAATGACACATAACACTTTGTAGCCTTTTTGGCACGTTAATCGTTTCTGGTTTTTCTTTATATTATAGATCCCCGTTCGTTTTGACGTTTAACCCGAATTTGAATTAACAATTTTATTTTTTTATCTTCCCCTCTCAACTTGATATCGGCCTTTAACGATGCAAAATAACAATAATAATAATAATTTGAACAAACATCAAGAGTTTCCCATGCAGTAACGTTATGGAGAAATACTAGATTAAAAATTAAAAGAAAAACTATAAAAAGTCCAGAGGAGAAGGCGAGTCCCTTATATTTCCCTTGCATTATGTATAATATAAACACACAAGAGAAACACATAACACGCGTTATATATATGTGTATATATATATAACAAAGTTATCTCTTTGTCTCTTTATTTTCTTCCTCTCTCTTTCTGTCATCTAAATCCTTTAACTTTAGTCGATATCTTCCTCATTTTCTCTTTCATTTCAATTAATTTCCTCCGTATCTCACTCATTGTCTTATCTATCTACCTACTTATTACGTAACTCGCCTTCCCTTTTGCTATTTAAAAAGGAATTTCGCGTAAAACCACGTTGAAGCAGACCTCAGCCCCGTCTCTGTTAATATCCCCAGAAAAAAACCACTTGTAATACTTACATAGAACGAATAAATACGTTAAGATTTTCAAAAAAAAAATGAAATAGTAAATAAACCCAAATGATCATTCCTTCAAGCACAGTAAGCAAATCCACATCCTGCGCCTAATCTTAATAAGATTTTTGGTGTTTCCTTTTGAAAAAGCATTTTCATATGTTTATTTTGTTGTCTGTTACTTTTTGTCGCTCTTAAACAACCATCTACCTCTCTCTCCCTCTCTCTTGTCATTTCATAAGATATCTTTGTAATTTTTGTATAATTTCTTTTCATTGCACGTTTCACATTTTTCTTTCTTCCGCACTCCAATCCTCCGTTGTATAATAACAGGGTTAATCTTCTTTTAATAGATATAATTGATCACTTGTGTGTTGTACACGATTAACGTTAAACGTTATGTAACGTACTCCAGGATACTCAACGCAATCATCCGGAAATTTTAGGTGGCTTTTCGACAAGGGAACGTATCACGAGTAGAAGTTCCTCAGGCGGTGATTCGAGTCCGGGTATATCGATCTTCCTGGAGATGCTAGCTATCTAATTTACAGGGACGCGCACGTCGACATTATTATTAATAACAAGGCAATAACGATCGCTAGAGATCGTTTAAGAATTTATCAGCAAGAAGGTAACGCGATCATCCACGTGGCTGTTACCGATTCTACTTGTGGACATTTACTGATTTCGGGGATCCATAGAGTATCATCCTGACTAAGCCGAAGGGTGCAGCATACTCTTATGCATCTGTTTCCTTTCCAATTGGATCATTCTGGATGAAGATGATCAGAGAACTTCGCAAATCGGTCAAGGGATTAAAATTGACTAGCGTACCAAAGGTTCCCGGGTCTCTTCTCAGAGCAGTGTTAGCATGGATGAGAGTTCAGGGCATCCAGGATTGATCGGCACAGAGATCTTACGTCTGGCTGGGTACCACCGTCGAGTTTTTCTTCGGCCAGAACCTCCAGGATTCTTGCACCACCCTCCTTGGCTAGCATACCGCAGTATCGTTTTGCTGTAACATACATATGAAGATTTATAAGAGAATTTTGAAAGTATAGCAAGGGGTATTACGGTTGTGTGCCTGCAGAAGATACTCACGGTTCTTTGTACAGACGTGGTGAATGGCCCAAACGGCCCAGAGCTGCACAGGGTAAGCTTCCGAGCATCGAAGAAGAGGAAAGAAAGGCTGAAAACTCCTGTAGGCTACCATTTCACCCTGAGGTGTCTGCCAGTTTGTCACTGCATTCGCCAACTGATCTAATAATTGGGCTCTTGTCGGTTGAGATGGTACCACTGTCCAGACTTCCGGTCCATCGCTTAGGAGATGAGCTGCTATACCCGCGGCGAAGTAGGATACGTCTATATGCTCAGAATCCAAGAGGGATGACAACATCGTTATGAACCTGGCTTGCATTAGCCTGTGGCGAAGATGCCTGACCTGTGGAAGTTTATTTAGAATCCATGAAGAACCTAGTATAAGATGTTCGTTAATGTTGTCTCGTTACCTCTGCGATATTATTCAACAACCCCAGGACTTTAGTCTCCACGCTGGATTCACCCTGGAAATTTTCCAGAACCTCGAGGAACAACTCCATACCACCTTCTTCGAGAAAGACTTTACACGTTGTCGCACTTTCATCCGTTAAATTCCACAGGGCACTCAGTGTAAATTTCATCGTGATGTCGACGCATTTCAATTGGACCTTCGAGCGTACCATTGTTAAAAGTTTTGACATGTATTGCGGTTGTGCTCCTAGCATAGATGTTTCCAAGGTTGAAATCTTTGCTGCCAGGATGGAGCAGATAGCTACAGACATCCGGTTCATGGAAGTATCATCGAAGGCTGACAAGCAATTCATTACAAGCCGTGCGCACCTAAAAGAAATATACTGAGCGTTGTAATCCTCTTGTTCGTCAGATATTCTACTGATTAATCTAGCTATATACTGACCTATATTTGTCAAATGCCACATCCTGCAAAATCCTATCACTGCACAAGGTCAACAGTGTATTCTTCTGTAGCTGATAGTGATTAGGATACGATTCCATAGCTGTCAATGTCAGATCCACTATCTGTTTCAATATCGATGGATGAATTCTTGTAGCAAGCTCCCCCTTAGTCAGATTATAAAGACATGCAGTAGCAGCCATTTGGACACGAAACTCCTGGGGATGAGCTTTCATCCCAAGCACCACAAGTTTTAGTACGTCTACTCTGGCCTCGGAGAAACTTGGTGTCAAACGAAATAGATTGTAAAGACACTTCTGTACGTAAATGGGACGACACCAATAGCGCCGAAGTGACTCCAGGATCTGAGTCTCCGTTGCAGTTCCGCTGACCTGCAGCACAAACAATTGTAAAAATAAGCAGCTTGGACAAAATTTTATGAGAAACTGGTTCTTGCGAGTGACTTACAATTAGATCAGGTTTGTAATCCTCATGCATGGGGTTGATAAGACTATCATCGTAACAGGCGTCCGAATGCACGAGGCCCAAGAACCTGAGGTCAGGATGGGCTTTAATAAATCTTTTTAGATCTTTTGTGTCTATCTCGTCCTTGCCTGTAAATTGGAGAGGTCCTTAAAACATTTCGGGTTGCATAGAGTATTCGACTGAAGTCGTTTTACTAAGAGAAGATGAACCAGGTTCTATTATATTTACTTCTACCTGATATGTCGAGACTGGCCAGGTGTGGCATACAATTAACAGCTCTAAGTAAATCCGTAATTTTCGACCTGACTGGTGCAAACATTTCGAAGGCATACGAATCCTTCTCATCGGAGATATCCAGGCTGCGTAGTTCGTTCAACTCCAGCAGGACGGATATCAAATTGCCACAACCACTTATTTTCAGATTGTACATAGAAAGACTCTTCAGTCGATCTTTACATTTTCTCAGGGGTGTTATGTCATCGACTCTAGTGCAGGAAATGTCTAGGTTTTCCAGGAGAGGAAGGTCCTCGACAACAATCTCCAACCCATGCCGATTAAACTCTGTTCCAGATACGTTCAGAGTTTGGAGAGCACGTAATTTATTAAGGGCAACAACAACGCAATACCTAAAAACGGATTTATTACTGAAACAAATAAGACTAACGCGTTGAATCTTATTTTAAGGTGACTTACCGAGAACAATCCATAAAACTACCCTTAGCCACACTCAATGATCGTAGATTTTCCAAACTCCAATCTCCCAGACAACCTATCAGATCATTGACAGTAATTTTCAGACCATTTACTTCTAAGTCGATGACTTTGTGCTCACGAAGTATCTTCAAGCCTTTCGCAGAGAGGCTCGAAGCATCTTTGAGTCTCACATGTCTATAGAGTAAAGTAAAGTTAGATACTTTCTTCCTGTATTTTCATAGCATATACAGTGTACCTTAATCTAGTGCTTTTTGAGTCAAACAAGGTGATAGTCAAATCAGAGAGAGCCTTCTTTTCGCAAAGACTGTAAAGGAGCTGCTCAGATATTTCAGTTGGCAAAAAGGTATCAGGATCCTTAAAACTGAGTCTGGAAGAAGAGCCAGAGGCTACAGCATTGCTGGTTAATGAGCTAGCTGCAATTGTCGCGGTTAAATAGGCGGGACTTCCCAAACGGTCATCTAAAATCAAAATAATTTCAAAATCATTTAAAAGATGAAAATGAAACAAATAAAAGTCAATGGTAATAATTTCCTGTTTAAATAGAAAGATCATACTCACCAACAGCAGCAGTACATAAAGAACTAAATGTTCCTCCAATAGCTTCTGCAGAATGAACGTCGCACAGTGCATGAACATTATCACATATAAAGTCAACACAGACTTCCTGTAAACTCCTAGGGGATTCGAACATCTTGAACCTCGAGTGTGCCGTTACTTCTCAAGATATTGAGTTTTGCCTTACGAATCCTGCAAACATAAGTCTTTCAAGGATTGTATATACACATAACAATCCCAAACCAAAGAAAAGCCAGAAGAATACAAACAAGGTAATGTCACAATATTACCTTCATGATGAATATTCGACAATCTTGAAGATCTGGATCGCAATGTCAGTACTGATTCTATGCACAAAGGGGACAGAATAAACTGATGAACCAAGACCATATGACATTTTAATATTAAATAAACAATTACATAACAGCACCCAAAAACGTCAACAACTTTTTCTGCATCCCAGAAAAAAATCGACGTATCCTCTTACAACTAAAAAGAGAGACTATGTATATCAAGATCATAGCTGGGCATTCGATAAAGACAGAATTTCACTAGACGGCGGATTCTTCATCACCAAATTTTATGACATTGAATCATATCCGGTACAAGCATTAACAGAAGCACGAGAATGAGCCAAAAAGTCATAAGAATACAAGAGGAAAAAGCTATGAAAAATTGGACTACACTCACCTTGCATAGAGTAGCCATGTTGGATAATGAAGCAGCTGTCAAAATAGTCGTACTAGGGCTATGCAGGTCTATCAGACCATTTCGGTCCCGTTAAATCTCACTAAAGAAAAAGTCCCTTTAACCAGGCATATTCAAATGTAACAAATCCTAAACGAAGAGGACCAAGGAAAGACTATGAAAGTAAAATAAGAATCGAAACAAAGAGGAGCAGAACGATTAAAAAGCAAGTTCCCGAGAGTTGTAGAAAGTTCCTAATTATTCGGGAAGAGGGATGTTATTATTTAGATTTACGTACGCATCACGTGAATCATGAATAATACTCGAAGCTTGACAATTGATTATATGATTACAGAATTCGAGCAAGATATTTTTAAAAAATCCAAAATATATATACGTAGCACAGGTTTTATTAACCTGAAGGCATAATTTCTAGTCTTGCAACGATGGCAGCACCACACTGTATCAATGACGTAAATAATATATATGTATCTTATCTCTCAGAAAGTAAGTACATATATTATTTAAAATGCATTAACGCTTTAAATTCTTTACATGCATTTGGTCTTTTTGTCATCCGAACAATAAAACCAGGATTGATTCATCGTTACTAAGATTTATCAAAACAGTTTTCTTCCTATAGTAGAATCCTTCTGCAGATACCATTGCCAAGGTTTAAAATCACCAGAAACTCTTAATGATAAATACTCATTTCTGAGTATCCTCCAGGTACTATATTTTCTTAACATAGAATACTGCTTTAATTCCTGACAAATTGATTTTTTTCCCTTGTAGTAAGATGCATTTGGCGTACGACAGCAAGGTTGCCCCGTGTCATGCGCTGCTTTCTACTTCAACTGTTCGACTGCCAATGAAATTTACAGTTTCAGCTCTTTAAGCATTTGACTAAAAATAATCAGTCATTGTTACAATAATTCGTGCAGCCAGTTTCTGCGTCCGCAAATATGTGGCGTTCTGTGTGTTACCGTAAAGATTCTGACTTCTTCGGTATGACAAACAGAAAAACAGATTATGAATGCAACACAGTGTCGGTCACGCTAGTGTACTATGTATTACACACTAGTGTAATATGTATGTACACTGTACATACATATTTCTACGTCGCTAGCATTGAATGATAAATTCGTAAGAATCAGCAAACCGTGTCTCCTGTGGCTATAACAAAAAAAAAAGAAAGTATCTGACGGCATAAAATAGTGAGTAACGGTAATTGCAACGTACTAGTATCGCATAGGTATATATAGAATATTGTGGAATCATAATGTATTTAAAAAATATAAAAGAACTATGCAAAGCGATAGTACACAGCATCTCCCAGTAGCGTATAAAAAGTCTACGTACGTAGTAATTATCAAAGAATTTATAATGGTTGTTGGTGGTACAGTTGGACAAGTGGCAACTATACAATATTTGGAGAATGTTAGACAAATAACGGATTCTGATAGCCATAATCTTGAAATATTCCACAAGCAAAGGGACTCTTTTAACTTTACTGTACTTATTTTTCTTTTTCGATAATCATTTACGTATACCTACTGTTGTACAGATATAACGGGTTATTCAGAAATATGAAATCAAGTGAAGGTAGCTCTCTCCATTTCATCTGAGATCCCCACCGTTATTGTTGGCACTTGGACTGACGTCTGCGGCATATTAAACAACGTTATTGTTTACGAAAAAAATTCCGAATGAATTCCCAGATAATTCTCAGGATCTCAACCATAAAATTAGTACTGACCTCGTATAGACTGTATGTATACAGAGTATTTCACGAGGTATCTCTACCGTTAAGTGAAATGGTCCAGAAGTTCTAAAATTTCAATGCAAATATTCCAGAGATACGTTTTGGATGCGAATAAAGAGATTTAAATGAATTATCAACCTCTGACTAAAGTATGTATTTATTTTGCAGCGCTGGATATGTTCATGGTTAACTTGATGCCAGATTGGAACGAGCAGGTCGAATACCAAAGAAAAAAAATAAAACAGTGCGTTGAGCCGTATAGCTCTAGACTCTAGATTCTCTATACAACTGCGGTAGTGTAACTACAGTATGCTATTGCTATAGTACTTTTGTTAAACGGATACTTCTCAGAATAGTACTGCGTCAAAACGATTTTGAAGATACTATACGTAAGAGAAGAACCGGTCGAAAAAAGACTTAAAAAAGTATTATACACGTATACAGACGAGTAACTATAGTACAATGATACATTCAAATCGAAGTAATTAACTACATCTAGACTTGGTCATTTATATTATCAGTGCAGAATATATAAATTTATCAAAAATTTATTTTAAACTGTAGCTCGCTTAACTTGAAAAAAAACTTGTCCAATTTGTTCAGCTAATGGAAATCCTTGTTCGCTATTCCAGCTGGCTGGAGTCCTTCCTTCAAGCAGTGACTGTTTCTCCTGGATTTCTTTTTTATTCTTACCTTCATAAAAATACCGAGTGACCTCATCTCTCCGCTTAAAACGAATTGTGCAAGGGGTGCGAGGAGGCAGGTATAAGGGTGCTGTCCCATGTATAGTAAACAGAGCAGGAATAACGGAATCGGAAAAGTAATTTGGTGGGGTTTGATCGATCATCTTCGTTCCGAAATTGTCAAACGATGCCCGGGTTCCCCATGTGCCATATTTTTCAGAAAACGGGCAGACATTCTGACCTTAAAACTTTGGAAAATTTTACGAAATCCAAATCTTTGCATTTCAATCTATACAACCTTATAGATAATTAATATTTAATGATTTTTCTAACAATATGTGTCTTTATTATTGATTTTAATGAACGAAAAATGATTTTTACACTTTCGATTTTCCATTTTTTCTTCTACATGGGGAACCGGGCATCGTTTGACATTTTTGGAACGAAGGTAAATGGTCAACCCCCACTAAACTACTTTTCCGATCCGTTATTCCTGTTCTGTCTTCTATACATGGGACAGTACCCTAGGAGTGGCTTAGTTCCCCCATGCAGAGTTTAATCAGAGTTAACCAATCACTTGTAGGAGTGGAACGGAATTGACCAATGATGAGGCCTCTAAACTCCGCACAGTGGAAACTAAGCCAGTGGCTTAAACAGAGTTAACCAATCACTTATAGGAGTTGAATGGAATTGACCAATGAGGCCTCTAAACTTTGTGTAAACTTTGTACGGTGGAAACTAAGCCAGTGATAGAGTAGAAGAGGAGGTGGCAGGAGACCAAGTAAGTTTACAACTGTGAACGTTGCCAAAATTAAGCAACCTATGTGAAGTTCTGCTTTTGGTACTGGCGGTATAAATAACATCTGATAACATCCAACTATACGCCGTACATCCGCACTGCACGGAAAACTACAGCGGAAAGACTGGAGAGAAAGGGAATCGTCAATACGTTTTTATCAGTTTTTATACTTCAGGGTATAGACGCTACAGTTTGCTATCTCTTAAAGGAAGGGGCAGTCACGTTATACCATAGGCTACTGCGCTACACCCATTGCTCAGCGACGACAACGCTTCGTGCGTCATATTGTTACCGGCGTCGCGGAGAAGAAGAAAATCTGAAATACGTTAGTAAGAATCAACGAAGAATAATGTTCAAGTTCCTGATATTCTTTGGCTTTACCTGTATTGCTAATGCAGCCGCCAGGCAGGTGAGCGTCTTTACACTTTATATACTATATTTATTATTTATTTTTTGACATTTTAATCCGACGAATACTTTACCAATGCTTAGTCATTACTTTCTTATTGGTGGCGATGAGTGTTCTGATGCTGCTTCTATTCCTTTCTGCTGCCAAAACAGATAAAATAATGTATTTTTCAACAATTCCGAATAGCTTTTAATTTAGCATCAATATGGCCGATGACGACCACGCCTCGCTTTCTTTGATTATTTCTGAAACCGTTAGCGTTCCAAGCATTTTTAACGGTTCGCTATCCTTGCTGCGTCATTATATAAATTTAAGTTGTGTCATGGGAGCGAAATGCAAATAGTGCGAGTGCTGATAACATAAAATTTTGGATATTTCCAATAACCTCGTTGTTTACGTACGATGTTATTTTCTATTTTAAGCATCTTTCGTCGATGCATATTATTCAATTGAGAGGCTGACGTATATTCATGAACAGGACTCAAAGACTGTGTTTTTAATCCTACATGAATTCAATTAAAAATAAATAAACGATATATATACAGGGTGGACCAATAATATCAGATGTTCAACGTGTCGACCATTTGCGTAACTACTACACCAGTAAATATGCGATACAAAGATTCGAATTTTGCATTGACACAAATGGTCGACACATCATCAAATAGTCAACATGTGATGTAAGTTTATTTTATAACCACATTTGAATTTAAATGACATTGATAGTTAGCTTGTTGAAATCACCTCAACACTGATTATCGCATAGTAAGGAAAAAATGTAGCATTCCATTGAAAAAAAGTGAAAATGACCTTGAAAACTCTTTTACGCCCCCAACTTCGCAAAAAAACATCACATGTTGGCCTCTATTACGTAAAAGTTTGTATGAAACAAATTTTGAAATTACTACAAATATTAGAAATATTCCAAGTGGACAAAGTTATTGGTCCACCCTGTATATGTATATTATTATTTGACTAAATGTAACTTATAAATAATTATCACTAATATACTAATTTTACTCGGTGTTCTACGTATAATGATTTACATATGGATGAACCAGCTCTTTCATGACGTAAATACTGTTCCAAGTAGTCAGTCACCTGACTTTTTTATATTACAAATTTGAACTCGATTTTCGTTGAAATCATAGAACGTCATTATATCATAAAAATCACTGTAGGTATTTAATCTCTGTATACATATAGGTCCTACTCATACCTCTCTCTTATAATCGCTATTAAGTGTCTTTTAGTTAAAGACGTTTAGTCAGCTGTTAAGAGACGCCGTACTCGTACCTTCTTTTAAGATCACTGTTAGTTTAGAGCGCGCGCTATTAGGAAAATGAACGTGGCAATTGCATAGACACGACAGCCGTGTCACGCGCATGCGCGTTGCGTGCCGCGCCGTGAGCAAGCCTCAAATTTCAAACGACGCAAATATTGCCCCGATACGAAAAAGTTGATTATGTGAAAGATAGTACCTGATTGGTCGTATATGGTTCCCGTTTGAATTGTAGACCAATGAGGTTCCTTTTTACAATGAGTTTCCTTGTTTTTTATACGTAAGTGTAATTGAACGATATTACCTAGCTGATCAAAGAGCTTTTCAAACGTAAGTACAAATATCTCATTTAAATATGATATAATTATTTATGTAATCGATGACAAATATTGATGGAGGATTATCATATGCAAAAATGCTTTAGATGTCAGCTGAAAGATCGAAAAGGAGAGAAAGCTTCAGCGAAGAAGAGAAACAGCGGATTCTTGAATTCTTTCTAGAAAATGTGAGCATCTTGGAGGACAAGCATAATCATCTACGAAGCCAAGACGAAAAGAAACGAAAGAAAGAGTTGGCAGAGAATATGAAAGCTACTGGACCCATCCGTGACTGGAAGGATTTACGCGGATCTTATAAATGGTGGAAAGGAATACGGAAAAAAAATATTTCGGCCTACAAGAAGCAGTTGAAATCTACTGGTGGAGGACCATCTACCACGAAGCCGTCGGAAACAGATTTTCTGTTATCAGAAATTTGTCCTGCGGACTTCGTGGTAGATGAAAAACCATTCGGCAGTGATGGCGTAGTAAGTTATTTGTTTTAATTTACTATAGTCATAATTTAGAATCTTTTTATAACTCATGTCTGTGTTTTGTTAAACAACGCGATAAGGACCAGGATAGAGATGTCGTCGTTGTAGAAGACAACGACGAAGGCGACATCTCTAAATACATCCTGGATCCTGCAGTTGGGTAATATTCAATAATCAAATTATTCTTAAGCATATTTGTTATAATATGGAAAATTAATAAATTAAAATATTTTTAGAGAACTTCTTTTGGAAAGCAAGGAACTGCAGCAGAATCTCACCAACATCAGACCGATCGAGCCCTCGGAAAGTGCCGTCATCTCTAAACCACCTCCAAAGAAGAGGAAAACAGAGATGACGCTCCAGAAACACTTTATACGATGCATATATGCACTTTTTTAATTCGCATTTGGTAGTAAATATTCACATAAAGTATTCTACATTACTATATATTTTTTATAAATCATCAAACAATAATTCACTTTGACTTTCATTTTGTTTACTTCTATGCGTCATTTTGCTACTATTTTAGAATTAGGGCCTATGTCATAAAATAATTCTTATTATAAATTTTCATTAAAAAACTGAAAATATAAATGATTTTTAAAAAGCTGTTTCCTTATGATTTAAAACGCGAACTTTGAAATAACAAAATGCTGTACAACAATAAAACACTTTATAAGGTATGATACATGATCGACACAAGGCTACCGATGTAATGGCTATACTGACCGAGTGATTTTTACGCTGTCAGAATGTCAATATTCATTTTTTTTTCGCTAACCACTTGTTAGGGGAATACGCGAGACTTCGTTACCCTGCTAACGTAACAAGAAAGTCTATTTTCAGTTACTTAAATCGTCGATTAAGTCGAAGAAACCTGAAAACGAGATATCTTGTCGCCCGGCCACAACGTTCGGCTTGCAAAGACAAGATATCTCGTCGCCCAGCCACAACGTTCGGCTTGCTGAAGACGAGATATCTCGTTACCTGTACGCAATGTTTTAATAAAGAATAATGATGAAAGCAAGTGTTGTGAAGAAAGGAAAATATTAAACTTAATAAAATTTTTTGTTTTAACAGGCCATTAACGTTACTGTGTATTACGAGCCGCTGTGTCCGGACAGCCAAGGCTTCTTCAAGAATCAACTGTTACCCACATATCATGATCTCGAACAGTCGGTAGATTTGAACCTGAAGCTGATCCCCTTTGGAAAAGCAACCATCACTGAACTTCCTAATGACGAAATCAACATGACCTGCCGGCATGGTCCTCAGGAGTGCTATGCCGACAAGTTCCAGGCATGTGCCATAAGTCTTCTTGGTCCGAAAAACAACACACTGATTTCATATTTGGGATGTCTGATGGAGTTCGGTAATAAAACTGAATATCCCCCTACGAAGGTGAGAGCATAATTTTGTGACACCAACGCCGATTGCTGGTATCGAAGGAACAATCTGTGATCGTTATTGAATTTCAGTGTGCAGAGGAAAATAATATTGCTTCGATAATAAATCGAGTGCAGGCTTGTGCTAGTACGAAACAAGGGAAAACTCTCGTGCTTCAGAACAAGAATGACACTGAACAGTTGTCACCACCCTTGAAATCGGTGCCCGTTATTGTTTTCCAGGGCGTGAGTATTACACAATGACTCTTGATTGAGCAAAACATTAACTTCTATCTCCTTTGTAGAAATTTAAAGAGGCTGACAACATTAAGTCCCAGACGAACTTCAGGGGAGTATTATGCGAATATATTGACAGTCCAAAGCCTAAGGCGTGTGAAGGAGCCAGCAGTGCACCAGGTGACTCCTTCACGAGAAATGTAGCAGGAGTCATCTTGTCCTTGAACTTGGCACTGAACGTGCTTCGCTAATTCATGGGCCAAATTTTGCACATTTTATGTAAAACTTAAATCTATGGATTCTCACTTTTTTATATCAATTATTATAGAATTTATGAACAAAGATATTAAGAAGCAAGATCAATTGCAAAGGACCTTATTTTTCACAAGACGTAAGAAAGGTATCTAATATATAGTTATATGTATAATTAAGGTCCCACCAGTATGTTGTGTTGGCCATTTTAATGATTTTCTGCCTTTGAAATATATGATAAACAAGAATACAATGAGAATGCGCGTTCCATTTACAATTGACCGGTCTATGTGATAAGAGATTCTGAAGCAATGATGACAATCCGTATTAATCAATCGGTGCGATAAGGAACTTAAACCAATGTCTGATTTTCATTAATAAAATATCATCGTCTAATCGCATATTTGTATATAATTTATATAACTCCATATATTTTTTTCAGATATTGTACATGTAGTTTTGAACTAGGCGCCCGCGCCTAGATCATATAGTAGATTCGTGGTATAACAACCCGTCAGAGTAATAGAGATAATCTTAGGACACGATTAGGTCAATCCGAGATCTGGCCCGTAACTTTTGGGCCCACTTATGTGTCAATTATAACAATTTATTATGGTGTCTAGTCTTTACAGCGTAGCAGAGCAAAGAAACGCGATGTCAGAAAATATAGTCGCTGTCCGGCAGGTCGACTGTCCTCTGAAGTCTTTTGAAAATTTATGGAGAACATAGATGTCGCCACTGTGACTCCTCCTCCTAGAAGAGGTCTTATGGGTCGAAATTGTCCTTTAGACATCTTAAAGATGATTTTAGAATGTTTTTGTTGTGTGGGATAAAAAGATCATCGTATACTCTCAGAAATCAAAGTATGGAACACATCTTGGACTTCTGGCCCTTTTTCGACCCTGGCGATGGCGGAGTCTTTGGACTTGTCACGATTGGCTTCACAGAATGACTCTGACTCGTCCTTGATAGTTTGTACATGACTATTCTGTAGGTACCAATGACACTCGACCTAGGACCGCTTGGCGAATGTGCCGCAAGGAGTGTTGAATCAATTCCCAGCTTCTCCAACTTCGTCCTAGCTTCCTTTTCTCTTGTAGATATCTGCAAGAGGATGGAATACGATTTTACTTATTTAGATGATATTTCATTCAGTTAGAGATGTGTCAAATAACAAGATTTTAAGGAACTCACCTGGTTTTGATCACCAGAAATTGTAGGTAAAAGTAGACATCGAGGTGGCGGAGTTTCCGAAGGCAAAGGAATATCCTTGAACCACTCACTGTCGAGCATCTCCTGAATTTTTAGCCTTTCTAGTGGAGTCTGCTTTAAAGTTCCTCGAATGAGCGTTCGGCAGGGTAGACTAACATGGTCGGGAATGATAAATTTTCCATCAAGAATGAGAGTCTTGAGGCCTAGGACAGTCCTGGCTCGGAAGGGCATAGTCCCTGTGACTACCAGATACAATAACACACCAAGTGCCCAAATATCAACGTAGGGACCTAAATAAGATTCATCCCTAAAGAGTTCTGGCGCTGCGTATGGCGGACTGCCGCAGAAGGTTTTCAGCATCTGTTCCGGACCTTCTGTAAGACGAGTACTGAATCCAAAATCTCCAAGTTTCACGAGACCTTTGAAAATATTTGTTCAAGTTCTGAATACATTTCTAGTTATTTCCATACAATGAAAGTAACGTGGAAGAAGTATTATACCTGGTCCTGCATAGAATACATTTTCAGCCTTGATGTCTCTGTGGACAAATCCCAGGGAATGCATATACTTGACACCGGATAGAATTTGCGAGTAGAGGATCTTCGCGTCTTCCTCCTAGAAAGAAAAGTAAATATGAAAAACTTTATTACAAAACTGTAATCAAATACAATAAACATTATATCACCTTAAACTTCCCATTTACTGATATCTTATCAAATAACTCTCCACCAGGAGCATATTCTATCACCAGGTGTATCCTAGCATAAGTCTCCACCACTTCAAAAAGCCGGATAATATGGGGATGGCAAATTCCTTCCATAGTAGCTATTTCCCTGGACAACATCCTTCTGGTCTTCTCGTCGAGCTTCGTTTTTTCCAAGATCTTGATAGCGACCTTTTCTGAAACACCGAACAAGAGACTGGGCTATTTCAAAGATAATAAAAACTCAAAGACAGACACAGATAATCTAATAAGCTACAAACCATTGGTCGGATGATGAATTGCCATTTTGACCCTGGAGAAGTTCCCGGAACCAAGATCTCCCCGTAGCCTATAGAGCCCGACACTCTTGCCGAGGCTTGCATCGCGCACCCATCGAGCATCCTCTGGATTCTTTGAATTGTATGAAACCTCAGCACTCCAACGTGGCGGACAGGAACCGTTCGGATAGTTCGGCTCTTGATGGACCGAGCCTGGTACTGGGATGCTGGAGGGTCTCATCTATCGAAGGGTACGATGCGATATCTTCCAGGTGTCCTGGCTCAGGCGAGATCTACGAGCTCTAGCCTGGTCCACCATGAGTCCATTACTTTTTGCGCAGCGCATATATTCTTGGTGTAGCATTGTGTTCTGAAACCAAATGCAAGAATAAACTGACACTGTGACGCGTTTCAAAAGACCAGCAGGAATCCTTGCAAGCTAATACATAAATGTACAAGAGAGGCAGGGCTTCGTCAAAGTGTCGACCTATTGGAGGGGTTACGGATCGAAAGCAAAGTAATAGGAACGAAGTAGATGTTCGTGGTCTAAATATTCATGAATTCAGCAGCCACTTCGAAAATTCGACGGCAGTATATGCATTTCATTATGCGGCGTTTGGCCAAGGTTACGATCCTGCTTGGTTATTAAAATTTTGAATGTTCTGCAAACTCAGGATAAAATAAATAAAATAAATTTGCGAATTCGGCTACCTGCTGCGATAATACAGTTTATCACCGATAGAACTGTGTCATACCACTGGATTTCATATCCAGAATTCCACAAGTATCTATAAATATCTGGCGTACATTCAATTCCAGTTACAATAAAAAAAAGACCAGCAAGTAGTTCTATTTCCTAATCCATCAAAGCAGTGAGGCTACTGAAATAAACAAAATTTCCAAAAATCAAAATAATATAAAATAGCAACGATAGATAGTTTTTAATTAAAAGAATAAGTATCAGACTATCTAAAGTTTTTGATATTGGTGCGACGTTCCCTAAGAACGCCACTACCACCATACCTATAAATAATCTGGCACGTATTCAATCCCAATTACAGCATCCCAACAGCAGAGTGTTTTGCAACCAGGAGACAATGTGGAGCGCCAAAGAATTATCAGGACAGACTTGGCGTTAAAGCAAGAGCTTCATCAGGATGACATGATGAAACGTGAGGATGAAGAGTAACATAGGAAAGTCCCAAGTAGAACATTAAGATCCACAACAGGAAAGAACGAGGCTCATCGTGTACGAGGACTAGGTCGGGCCCTGCATATAACAGAAAGTCAAAGTGACAAACATGAAGTTTAATGAGAAAAGTGCTGAGGGGTTAGGCTTGCGATGGCCATTTTAAAATTATTCCATTGAGATCGAGCATTGTCGCATTTTATTGAACGTCGCTTTTGCTTATCATCGCTGTGGAACCCTCTTCAATTTAAACAATTGGTGAAATGATCACAGAGGAAGGTGTCCTTTTTACAACAACGACGAACATGATTATGATTGCAAGTAGAATAATTATGTGTGGAGTCAGCATCGTCATAGCTTCTAAAAGAATATTAGATATTCGATACTGTTGTAAGCAATACCAGCAGTAGCGTTACGAGTATTGGATCGATCTTTCCATCCAGGTTGAGCAGCTCTAGGTTGTGGCTTAAAAAATTCACAAGTCCAAGGAATACGTCGATGCCACGCTTAATTGTCCTGGATAATAATGCATGATTTCCAAGCAAGAACATAGAGAATGGGGAACAAGGAGACAGAAAGGGGAAGAATTACGGAGCACCATTAATCATGGGGAATAAAAAAATATATAAGAATAAATTATATATCGTTGAAATAATTAATGAGAGATCAAATTGTATTAAATAAGTGTTACATTCAATTGTCCTCAACAATGTTACGTGACCGTAACACCTAGTAGAAATTTAATGTGTTTAAGATAAGAGACTGCGTTTGGTTAACTTTTCTTAATAAAAAGAAATAACAATATCAAATTGTAGAAAAAGGGCTGACACGGATATGGAATTATTTATCAATAAATGCCAATTCCCTGTGATAGCCGAATAAGGATCGAAGAAGAAGAAATGCGAATTCCAAGTTAAAATTATACAGCCACAATCTAGATTGTGTTAACGTCGTGTTTCGTCTCGGTTCTGTTAAACGAGAACACAAGAGGTGGAAAAAGAAAAAAATCGCTGCAATACACGCACAAACACTTTGATCCAGGAACACGCGACAGTTCCTACTGAGGAACAGAAAAAGGAACGGGGACACGCTCACGTGCTGGTTGTTCTTTTAATGAGAGAGAAAGAAAGGGAATTACGCGAGAGGAAAAAGAAAAGAAAGCTTGGCAAACTTTAAAAGACTAACCGAAAGTGAAGAATCTTATCAGGTCGGTATATCTTAAAGAATATTTTAGCGACACTTATTACGTTATTTAATTAGCAGATTTTTCCTTGTAATCTTATCTTATCAAACTTGTTATGCCTTATATGATTTGTTAATTGATAATCAATCAAGTTCCATTGGGTAACTAATCCATTAGCTTCCGAATCGAATTTTGTAAATCCATTTATCCTCTGAAATTTGTTTGTAGTGAGTGTTGCATGAGTTACTCTATTGATTGAAATATTTAATGAAATCTAGGACAATATCTTATGAATGAATTATACAGGAATAAAAGACTGGTTTATGCTATGAAATTTTTCAACTCAAGCCTGGATGTAAATAGTTAATATCTCAGGGTATTAGAACTTGCAGTCAATTTCCGTGACAGTGTGTAAATCATAGACAGGTTTTATCAACACCTGCAGTCTAATCTGATACGATAAAGCTTTATTTTGGTAATAACAATTATCTAGTTGAAGCAGCAGGTTAAGGACAGTGACTCAATATGCACTATATACTATAGAAATAGAGCTCCGGATAGATAAGGAACTGTCCTATTTATCAAATGCAATTTCAGCCTTGTCATCATGAAAGAGTTAAATCACTGCTCAGCATCTATACAGTCTGTACAGTGATGGATGACATTACAGCACTGAAAGAATAAAAGCCAAGAAAATGTATATAGTTAAATACAAGAGATGTATAAGTAAAGAGAGTACAAAGAGAGTCAAGAGATGATAAAATCATATGAAATATTTTTAAAGATATGATGTGGAGCCAAGTAAACAAACAGATATAATACTCGCACACTCAGCAGAGTCCACTTGGCAACTTCACATATTCTGAAAAGAAATTACAAGAGACACAAGAATGGCAAAAGGAATGAGGAAATACAAAGCAATGTCAACCGATACAAATTTTATAATTTAGTTATATAAATAAAAAGCTGTGTAAGCAGCCAATTAGCATTATAATAGTTAAAGAAGCTTTCTTAGCGAACTTACATAAAACGGCTCACATCACGTCTAGATGGTTATCCAATTAGTCATTAAGGTGCACAGAGGTTAGGAATCGATCTTCGATAAGGATTATTTTCTACTTCTTCTATTTCACCCTTTGATTTTAAGGGACGTACAACAACCTTCCCGCTCGACAGTCACCTGCTGACTGATGCCAACTGACAGCGATCGCTGACGAGGAGTGGGAAACTGGTTGAGACTCCTTCATGGCACGTTTCTGTCTCCGTTATACATATTTGAGTTCTTGCGCGCGCTCAACGTCCTCCAGGACATTTCGATCGATAACTTCGAACCGGTGCCCTCTCGATAATTTCTGGACATCCTGAAATGAATATACATATATCTCTACAGTATTATTATACGGTTATACCATATGCGTGGGATTTTACCTTGCTACACTCCGTGCAAATATTGCATCACGATAAGCTGGGAATCCTTGGAATGAAGTAACGTAGGGGCATCTGTGGTTAATAGATGAAAAGTATATACCTGTTACATAACCGTAAATATATTTTTATTATATTTTTTATCGTTATATGGCTTTGCTTTTTTCAGTTGCTTTAAGGAAATGAGGATTTAATCATGTTGGAATTTACTCTTGGATATTGATTTTAGATTCTATAGCAAAAAAAAAAGATGAATTTACCGACCGTAACAGGACTCGAACCTGCAATCTTCGGATCCGAAGTCCGACGCCTTATCCATTAGGCCATACGGTCTTGTGAAAGTTAATATTGATAAACATAAATCGGCACTATTTCTATTTTATGTAATTAATAAATTTTCTTTTGTGAAATCGTTTATAGACAGATCAAAGTATACATTGTATAATTCTTATTGTGATAAATTAAGATAAAAATGAAATGTTGATAATCACTGCGACTAATCACATATGCAAGCTTTTAAAGATTTTGAATTATCCCAATTGTGCGTTTGAGATAGATGTACATTCCTGATAATCAAATTCGCCGGGAATACCCTGTTTATTTAACTTTTAATAACTTTGTTACACTACTGCGAATCTGGCTTATTAGTAGAACATAAAGGGTTAAATTGACCTTTCCAAGGGGTTAATTCTGGTTGGTCATAAGAATCGGATTATTAAAGGTAGATCAAAAAATCAATATTGACGATATTAGTAATGAAATCTTTTATTAAGTCAAGAGCGCATTAATAAACTATAAATAAATTATCTGGTAGCATTAATATTAACTTTCACGTGATATAGGCTCGTTTTCGTACCCCATAGGTAGTCCACTTCGGCCTTTCTCGACAGGTCGTATGCAGTCCTGACCAAGTCGTTGTTCGAGACCTTGCCAGGATCTGCCGATAAGATAAGTTGCACCAGCCTTACCAACTGCCACGGTACCCTGAGACTTTGTGACGAGAGCATCCATATGATCTACTGGTGGTAGATCGTCCACCAAGTTCCGAATGCTTCCCGAGATCAGAGACACGTCTGATTCTGTGGAAGCATTGAATTCAACATAATTCTGTCCTCCGGATAATATTTGTCTAAAATCCATACAATAGTGCGTAGAGAATTCTCGGGCATTATTGAAGGCCAATTCGACCTCGTATAGCGTAAGCATTGGCTTGAAAAATTCTCTAGAATCAAACACGTCGTTTTCTGGACAGGCTATGACTACAAATGCATCCATCTGAAGGAAAAAAAAAATTAGTCTACCATGTATAACGCGAAAATAAATAAGAAATGATTCTGTTTCTGAGATATTTATTACCTCTGGGAAATTGGCGAGCTTAGCTGAATTTAGCTTGCCAACGCTGAGTATGTAGGATTTTTTATTCTTTGCTTTTAGAGCTTTCTTTACCATATTGATTGCTTCAAGATAATCCTTTATACCAAGCGTAGCTACGACTATACCAACTACTTTGGCATCTTTTAATTTCTCTACGAGATATCTTCGTCTTTTTAACCACGAAGAATTTAGTACACTGAATTCATGAAATTCTCGACCTTCTGAATGATGCCAGTTTTTTGTTGGAATGGTCATTGCTAGTTTAGAGAGAGTCTTTCCATTTGGTCCAAGAAAAACAGCCTCGTAATCTTGTATCCTATAGCCATTATCTAAATCATAACTTCTACCTAAAACTACTGCACTACCATTTGTATTGTCCGTAAAATCCACATTAGATGTGCAATTTAACGTCGATAAAATGAGACTCTTGAAAAGTGGCTTGAGAGCAGAATAAATGGATTCTGAAAAAACAATTGAAACATTTATCAATACAGAATCAATGTATTTTTAATTACTGTTGAATATAATGCATATATTAATACATACCAATAGCATGGGCATAAGAAACATCATAAAATAAAAGAATTTTATGATCTCGATCCTGGAAGTATGTTTCAAACTCCTTGCAGATGACATTCACATCAATTTTCTTTTTTGGTAATACATGAAAGACAGGTAGTCGACTTGTGGGATTGAGACATGCATGACCAAAATGTATAATTCCATCCGCATCGATATGCTGAGCTGTAACTTCATCTATACAACAACTGCCACAGGAAGTATCGCCAAGAATATAAACTTTTTTTCCTAAGAGTTTCTCCAAGTACAAAACTATTTGCACCGAGTCAATTAAAAGGGCATCAGGGAATTGTAGACAAATCTGAAGAAAGAAAAATATTCATAATTATACATTTATTTTTCAAATTTCAACCATATGTTTGATCCTCAGAAACATCAAATTAAAAAAACAAGCAAGCAGTAACATAAGCAATAATTAATGGAACAATAATTCTCTACCTTTCCAATATTGTTTATTTGTTAATAAACGTAACAAAAAAAGATAAGAGTAAAACAAAAGGCGTACGTGCAGAATGGCACATCATGAATGGCGCTCGTTAACCTTACATCAATAAAATGTACCGAAAGTATTGATATTTCAGTTACAAATAAATATAATACGTAGAATAACATGCTTTAATAAATATAAAATAAATTCCAAGGTTTATCAAGTGATGACTGACACATTAATAATGCTATAATAATACCTTCTCCAGAGAGTGCCTTTTGCACCATTCCACACATTTTTCTAAATCATACGTCTCCAGTAAATTGTCACTCGACGTTTTGACAACCTGGCCCTCAACTTCGGCGAGCTTTGACAAAGCCACGATTTCACTGCTACTAAAGCTAGTGCTCGTCATATTTTATTTGAATAATATCTTTCACGTGTGCTGTTTACAAAGTTTCCCTGACGCAAAAACAATCATTTTGAACGCGCTCCAAGTGGCTCAGAGCTGCACTGACCACATCACGGGACCAAATATGATTATGGGACAACCATATATATAACAATAACAGAGACCACTTACTAGGACAGAACATAATGTAAATTGAATACGAGTGATGCAAAATATAATTGAAGTATAAAATTAGACACGACGCATAAATATGTACGTTGTATCCTGCTTAATATTTTATCATTATCCAATTACTGGTTTATTAACAGGAAACATAGTTATCACAAAGCAATTTTGTTGTCTCCGCCAATGGTGTTGGAAGTTAACTGATCTCCCCCCTTCCCCTGCAACTATATAGATCATGGACCAATCACTGATCTTCAAAGTATCCCCACTCCTCGACACCACGTTACCTCTCACTTGTGCCCATAGGCGTCGGTAAAGAGGCAATTTGTTCGACAGTATCGTTTGGGGTACTGGAGATTTGTTTATGATAATAGTTAATTGAACTGTTTTATTTTAAATTATTGAGACAACTGATGCGTGCTAATTTATTATGTTATTGTTATTGAATTTTATTGAAATTATATTAGGCTTATTTTGGCTGTTTTCATACTTCTGTCATCCACTGTCATCCTTCTGCCTGACAGACTTTTAAACATGGCTGCTTTAAACTCATAAACGTTCATCATTCCAATAAGAAAATGTGTTTTCGTGGGGAATTCAATTGAAACATAACATGTGGTGTGTTTTACTGAGATATTATAAAGCTCAAGAATGTCTGTCAGTCAAGGATTTATTAAATATTAGTATCTATAGATGAATCAGTATATTTTATATGACGTTCTAAAACGTGCTTCTCTTTCATTTTTAATAAATTAATATTCAGATATTGTCTTGATGATTTCTTGTTAAGTTTTTTGTTTGGTTTGCTTGCGATTGACTAGTCATTTGTCTGCATAAGCGGAGTAATTTTGCAATTAGTCAATGTTCACTGTATAATTAATGATGTTCTGCTAATGTGTTCTAAGTCTGTGTGATTTCAGTTGGTGACTGTTATTATCCTTTAGAATGCTACGACCGTGCCAAAGATGTTTCATGCTAATAAAGGAATAAGTGATTATGCTTGAGCACTGAATCATAATTGTGGAATAACAACATGGAGGACTGACTTGTAAAAGATCTTAGTTTAATACATCAAAAAGATGCCGAGCCTAAGGAAGAAAGTTGTTGGTTTCATGCGGCAGCTGTCAGTCAGTAATTTGGCAGCAGCTGTAGAAAATATTGGACAGGGTGAACAGTCACCACGTAGTCCAAGAATAGTAAATCAGGATTTTCCAGGAAGTTGCTTTATTACACGTTATCTGAATGGGTAAATATTATTTTTAAGTTTTTAAGTTTGTAAAATTTATTGTTTCCACTAGAGCAAAGAAATTCTTTTTCCATAATTCATTTTTAGACAGGAGAAAAAAGCAGAGGGTCCTACAATATTACATGGTAGAAACCCTGAGGAACTCCCAGCAAAGCCACTAGGACCAATTGATCAAGACGAGGAAGTTTTTGCTGCTGTAACAGGACCAGACAGAGGTCTGACGACAGTTAATCAAAAACAACGGCACCTCAGTATCAGTGATCCAGATGTGGACTACATTGACATTCTTGAGCAAACTGATCATGATAGGGCTGGTGAGTACTTATTGATAAGGTAATCCCATATAACCTGAGAGTGTGAGAGAGAGAGAGACTGTCTGGGAAAATGAAAATATTAATAATCATTGCACCAGCAGCACCATTAATATTTTGTTCATGAATATTAAAATAGCTACTAGTTTTAATTATATCGGATACAGTGAACAGCTCAGCGGATTGTATATTTTCTGTGGCCCATGACCGGTGGTTCATGATACGCCCTAAAGAGGCACCATTATGTCCAATCGACAACAGTACAGTGAAAATCAGGGCAGCTGGAAAGTTATACGAGCCTGAGACAAAGTACTCTCAGGAGAATCTTCTTCAGGAGTTGGGAACTAGTTTACATAGACGAAACAGTCTAGGAGACTGTCTGGAGTTGAAGAATGGTTCTGAGACTAGACGTAGAAATATGTCAAGTGACACCTTGGATGATCTCACCACAGACATTTCCGAGGTTTCGACGTCTCAGACAGAGGATAGTCTCGACTACGATACTAAGGTTAATCAGAGACTCGACAACTTCCGGTTTGGTTTTGTACCCAAAAGTTGCTTCACCTTCGATCCTGAAGACCCACCTCCGGAACTGGTAAAAAGTGTCGGTTTCGTCGACAGTCTCAATGACAATGGTGTACAGTTTGACCTGCAGAATATCTCGAACGATACCCTGGACGATCTTGACGAAGGAGACTTTGGGAATGATATCATACCACCACCCTCAGAGTTTGCATCCGAAATGAATCCTTTGAGAAAGTCAAAAAGCGCACCTGCACCTTTTCAAAAAAGTAATAAAGGTGCTAAGACTAATACTCATGTATGAGCATGCTGCCTGGATTTGCTCGTAGAATGATTATTTATATATTTGTTTTTTTTTCATATTATCAATAGCTACACGTCTTATTTAATATAAATATTAAATAGTTAGTTTCTAGCATGGAAATTACTTAATATTTATTTTATTAGTTTATAAAGCTTTCTTATCCTACATTTCATGTTATGAAATGATCTGTCTGTTATCGATAAAGCAATTATATGATTGCCTTGTATTTTTAAGAGAATGCAATGGATCGTAGAACATTTTCAAGTACATATATTGTTTTTGCAATATTAGCTTGTACTATAAGAATTTAATTTCGTTATGAAATTCATGGATTAAAATGGAAGAGCTTAAGTGATTCTCCATTTCCAGGATCGTCGAACAGCATAGCAATAGCTGGCGTAACAAATTGGGCGAGTCCTCATGATTTGGCCTATGGAATCGCGACGACCCTCTATGAGAAGAATCCAATTTACAATACAAATAGTGGAGAACCTATAGCGGATTGTTTTGCAGTAGCAGCAAGGCCGAACGCAGCAGTGTTGGCACTTGCCGATGGCGTTAATTGGGGTAAGCGTCCCCATGTAACAAGGATACATTGTTCCTGTAGTCACTTTACTTATTCTAAAAAAAAATGAATCTCCAGGTTCGAAAGCAAGTATAGCTGCAAGATCCGCCGTTCATGGCAGCATGGAGTACCTGAATAAGGCTCTGTTCTCGCCTCCTCCTGGAGGAGCTGTAACAACCACCCGAGACGTTTTCGTGGCTCTGCTTAGATCCTTTCACGCAGCACATTCTCTGATCCTTCAAGAACAGGGGATGCTCACTACCCTGACAGTTTGTGCAGTATTACCACTAGCTACATCACGATCCGATTCAAATACTCAAGGCGAGAGGAGATACGTGGCCTGCACGTGTAACGTAGGTGACAGTTTGGCTTACGTGTACTCCAGGTAAGACTTTAAGACATTGTGTAACCGGGAGTAGAGATTTTAAACCTGGAAAATTATTTTTAGGAGAACTGGCGTGCGAGAAATAACTCAGGGCTCTCATGATATCTATTGTATGAGAGATATGCGAGATGCACTAGGTGCGCTTGGTCCTGTGGATGGCTGTAATCCGGAATTAAATAACCTCACCTTGGCGATGACGGAGGTCGACCAAGGTGACATCGTATTCCTCACAAGCGATGGGGTATCCGATAACTTCGACCCGGTCGTAGGTAAATTTGCAGTGTTACCTGCTGGTAATTCGAGTGCGGGTACCGAACGCCCAGGACGATCCGAATCCCAGGATAGGAGCAGAACCCGTCGCAAATCTTCCGAGAATTTACGCCGCACCGATTCCGGTGGAAGTGGTGGAAGCAATTTACCTGTTGTAGGTGCTTATCAACGTCACGAGTTGACTCTCCTCAGGATGGACGACCTTCTGCGACGTGGAGTCTCTGGCGAAGGTCCACCTTGTGACAGTGCCAAACGCCTCTCCGAACTTCTCCTGGATTTTGTGGTTAGTATCTTCCAGAACTTTCAATTCTCCAACTCTCATTTAACCCATCTAATTATCACCTGATTATGCAACAGATCCGCATAACTGCAGCTAAGCGTCGTATCCTAGAGGACACGGATTTGTATTATACACAACGTAAGGACGGCCAGCTAGTGCCGCTGTCTAAGGCTGAGCAGTATAACCGACGTAAGAAGATAATGGACAAGAATTCCATGGTTCCTGGGAAGTTGGACCATGCAACAGTGGTTGCGTACGTAGTAGGCAGCTACAGGAAATCGCAGAGCGACCTTTAGTTCGTCGTTCTCGATTACTCCAAGGATTTCTCCCAGGTGCAGTTACACCTGGAGAAACTGCAGACACAACACGTGTGCCATGATTCAGTCATACGAATTTTCTGAGAACCCCCTCTTGGTCTTGTGACTCCATCCCATGTAATGAGTATTCAAGAGTTCCGTTTAAAGAATCTCAGTTTCCATGATAACGGAGAACTTATAACAAAATTTCTCTGTCTGTGATTGATCCAAATGGTATGAGCATTCCAAACGTATTTGCGTGAGCATCTTCAGATTCCTTTCTGTATGTGTACATACATAGTATTACTATGGTGTCACAATACCTGTATGTATTGTATTTTTCCATTATTACGCAATCGTAAAAACCAAATGCCAAAATCGCCATTAGCTGTACATCACACGTTACATTATGGAGACGAAAAATCTCTGTTTATTTTTCTTTAATTCCCACAAGAAAGTCCGAGAGGAAGTTGACGTTCCGTTTTAAAGGATCACATATTTCTTATTTATATTGATATCAAGGATAATCGTAATAATAAAAATACGCAACGTCACTTTCTCAGGATATCTTTCGTGGGCAAATAGTTTCGCTTTACGAATGAAAACTCAAAAGCGCTAGCACCGGACACTGCCCCATTTTTTGTAAATGAATCCACACGATTCTAAGGGTGGTCGTGATATGGAGTCAAAAGGATATTTTACCTTTATTTCTTTTTACGTTTAAAGGCGCTACTTTTATTATACAAATTACTACGGGAACGAGCAGACGTCGCTCGCATATGAAGGATTTGATTAAAATGTCCTGCGTCGACTCTTGTAATGATAAATTAGAAAGACAAAAAAGACAGTAACGTTTAAGAGAATAAGTAAGATAATAACAAAGGGAAAAAGAGGAACAAGGAAAATATTGCTTCTCTTTTAAGATACATTTTGCTAGACGGATTAGAATGTAGTACATTCCTTCAAGTAGGTGAAGTGATTAAAATAATATTCAGTTTAAGCCAAATCAAAAGGAATGAGGAAAGGAAATTTTTCTATTTGAATTTTTGTTTTTCTCTTCAATTGAACAGAGCAAAATAGAAGGGGAAGATATGAAATTGGTTAATGGCTAGCAGGGACCGAGGGGATGAAGTATTCCTTCTTTTATCTAGTTCATAGAGAAGTATAATTTAACGTTTATATCTCGTTGTTTCTAACAAATGTTTCTTTCTATTCCCTTATTTCTTTTTATAATTGTTAGAAATTGTTTTCAGTATTGTTTTTTTTCTTCTATGAGGAGAGATTCAAGAGTCGTGTCAATATATAGATATACATATATATAAAGACACGTATATATTATATATATTGTGGATACAAATATATTTATATGTTGTAAAAGAACAACGTGTGATTATACAGAATGCAATTCACAGGGAAGAAGTTCAACGCTGAAATAAACGACACGATACAACGATTACCAGTATTTCCTTTTGGAGGTATCCTGCTCCCTTGTCTGTACGATGTCTCAGATTCATTTGGAAAACAGTATAGTTGTAAAACTGTTAATTCTCCTTGATAGCGATTCCTTTTTCTCTAAGAAACGCTTTAGCTTCTTTGATTTGCTGTAACAGAGAATGGATATCGTTCAATCTCTGAGAATTGCTGATCCATTTATTATGTAGAATTGAACTGCAGTGTTAAGAACCTGTTGTAACTCCATAGCAGCCTCTTCGCAGTTATTGAAAGTGAAGACACGGTACATAACAACAGTGGCTGCATAGAGACCGAAGAGAAACAAGGAGATGATTGGCAACAGAAGAATAAGTGGTCTCCATTCAGAGACCAAGGATGGATGAATATTTCCAGTTAATGCAGCAATCCAAATCGCTAAGAATGTCGTCGCAAAGAGGAGCCACTCCATTAATTTTGTCATCTACAGGATCATAAGATAAAATAATTTCTTTATTGATAAAGTGAATTTGTGTCTTCATACCTTTACAATAAATCTTATGTAGTTCCGTATGAAATTATAAAGCAATAAAAATGATAAAAAATGTACTGCTAATTTTATAAATATAATATTTTCTGTAAATTATATTTATTGTAGGTTCAATTAAGTTTTTAAGCTTTCACGTTGTTGCTACTAAATGCTTTCGTGGCAGCCATGCTGTTGTCAGTTCACCAGCTGATCACGTCAGGTAAACTTGAGAGTACGCCACTGTGCGATGCCGGTCCAGAGCAGTCTAGAGTGTTCCTGAAGATGATTCAGTAAAAAAATAAATATAACAGTTTACGCATTATTTATTTGAGTTTAGTAAGAGACTGAGCCTTTCTACAAAAAGGTACGAGAATTCAAAAGACATGGCTTCTGAAGATATTGTTCCTTTCTTGTCAATTCAGAGCGACTGGAACAAGTGTCTCAGGTATTTAAATATTTATGCTTGTAACCCAATTGATATTTTACGAAATTTTGATTACTGATAATACCATTTTGAAAATAGAGGACGTGATAAGGAAGCTTGGATATCCTACAAGTATAGAGGTAATTCAGTTTTGAGAAAGTATTTTAATTTATCATAAATAAAAAAGTATTTGAAAATTGGATTTTATATTATAGATCAAGCCAGTGTCACAGGAAAACTTCAACTACTTGATGGAAAGATATCATGTTCCGAGGGGTTTGAAATACTAGCATATCATGGAGATTCAGTTACATTGAAACATATAGCTTCAGGGGTAATTACAGCATTTCATGCTCCAGTAGCTGCTTTTACAATACATGATAAAGCTTGTACTAGTATCGATGTTTCTTCTGGAGGACTTGGTATATCGGCTGGATCTCAGGGAGATCTATTTATATGGGAAACGGAGAGAGGTGTCATAAGAGTAAATATATTATTAAATGTTACAGAATTAATGACATATACCATATATGTGGTCTAAAGAAAAATTCAATTAATTTTAGTTAACTCTAAAAGGACACATTGGTGATATATACAGGTGTAAATTCTTCCCTTCGGGTATTGTTGTCCTCGCAGGAGGAGCAGATTGGAGAACAAGAATATGGTGTGCCATGACTGGACAATGTCCTGTTACTCTTGGAGAACACACAGGTCCTGTAACAGATCTTGCTATTATTGATAGAGGCAAAAATATTATCACCACATCAAAGTAAGAAAGATACTGATAAATAGATATCATCTACAGACTAGTAATATAAATTGCCTTAGACTAAACGGTAAATTAAATCTCTAGAGATGGTACAGCTCGACTATGGAATGTTGGAGAATCTCTATGCCTCAGTATCCTGTGTAAATTAGAAAGCACCAGTATTACTTGTTGCGTGCTAACTTCATCTAACCGTTTGGTCTTACCACCAACTAAAATGGAATATTCAGAAAAAGAAGTTGGAACCGAAGACAAGATTCTTGCAATTGGTGGTGACGATGGCTTATTGCTGTTAATTGGTGTAAGAGCAAGAGCAGAATTATCCAGAAGGACCTTGGATTCTCCTGTAACAACCATGGCATTGGTTAATAATGAAACTATAGCAGTGGGCTTGGACAATGGGGAGGTAATTACAATATTTATTTTCTTTAATAACCAATCAACTAATACATCATATGTTGTGTCTGACACAGATTCACTTAATAAGCATTTTGGATTCGAAATTGACGTCGATCAAGATCATTCATGAAAGTAACAGCCCAGTAAAATCCTTGGTAACAGTAAGAGAACAAGTGTTACTAGCAGGACTCGGAGATGGTTCATGTGTGGGGTACGAAGTACAATTTCTCCATCATAATACTGCTTCGGTACCTCGTCTTCAATTGACAGGATCAAATTTTGATCCAATTTATGGAATAGCTTGGGATGGTAAAAGTTTTGTTTTCACAGCATCCAGAGATGGTAATATTAGAAAATACAAAATTGAGAATCCAATAGAATCGTTGATGAAATGAAAATAGGTTTTGTGAATATAATATATTCAAATTCATGGATTACTTTAACAAATATTGTTATTGTATCATTTTATAGAATTACATAAATATCCACTTCTGCATTTATACCTAGATTTTTTAAGACTGTATTTAAATAAATAAATGTGTGTCCTTTCCACCATTTTGGTAAATTCGAATCTAGGGAATTCCATTGGGGTATTTAGTGGTTTTTTGTTATATCGTTGCATATGTAGGTGTAGTGATTTGCTTAATGTGTTAGTTTTCTATGTGGTTTTCTACCATTTACTACAGGGAAGCGTCCTGAAAGTTACTTCTGTGTATACATTTTATATTGAAAAATTTAACTTGTCCTTTGGTATTTAAATGCAAATAAGATATTAAAAGTATGACGTCAGTATTAGAATCTATGGTAGTGGATGAGAAGCAGCTTCCAGAAAAACCTGTTGATAGAGAAAAGGTAAAACAACGTATTTGACGCTTTTCCTAACCTCTTGGTGAATGTTTGTTGATATTTTTGTCTTACTGTATATTGTATAATGATTATTGTTGTCCATGATCTTTTAGACATGTCCTCTCCTTCTTCGTGTCTTCTGTAATAATGGGCGACATCACAATATTATGGAGTACAGCAGAGGCAACGTGCCATCTAACGAACTACAGATTTATACATGGTAAAAGTATATTGAATGAAATGAAATTATCGTAACGTATAAGGGAATGCAACAACTGAGATTATATGATTTAGGATGGATGCAACGTTACGAGAAATCACAGGCCTAGTGAAGGAAGTTAATCCTGATGCTCGAAGTAAAGGAACCTACTTTGATTTCTCCTTGGTGACACCGGAGCTGCGAAACTCTGGATACAGAATGCGAGAAATTGGCGTAACTTGTTCAGGACAAAAAGGAGCTGACGACAACAAAACTTTAGCACAAGCAAGGTACTCAGAATAATGAATGCATTATTATGCCTTACACTTTATAGCATGCAGAACTAAAAATGTAAGAAATTTTTCTATGTCAGGTTTACTATTGGAGACTATTTGGACATTTCCATAACACCGCCAAACAGAATGATGCAACCAGCTGTTAGACGAGGAGGACTGCGTCAGTACTAAGACCTCTAAGAATATGAGTTAGCTGTTAAGAATCGTCGTTGACGATATGAAAACGTTCAAAGAGAGTTCAATATAATAATAAATTCTTTAAATTTCGACTTTTAATATAAATCTATACTATGTAACAAAAAATTAAAATTCCAGACAAGTCATATACACGCAATATAGGTATGCTGTAATCCGATTAACGGTACTTATTTCTGCTCAGGGTATAACAACAAATAAAGAAGTACCAATGGCTTTTCAAGTTCTCCATTATATAATGCCATCGTGAAAGGTCGATAAAATGTTAAAACCGTTTTGACCTTACTGGCAGCTTAATAACATGAATATCGTGGAGGTCAAAAATCGGAGTACCAGCTCTACCGTCTTGGAACGTTATAATAAAGAAGAATAGCTCATTAATTTTCAGCATTTCGAACTCTGTGGTAATTTGAACGCAGAGTAGCTGCTTTCTGAGCTATAAAGAGAAATCTATTCGAACAGTTTACCGTTGAAGGGAGATAAACGATTGGATATAGGTGCGAACAGAGGGACATGGAAGAAGAGAAATTAGTCTAGACAAGTAGACAGTAGAAGGTCGACGTTGATATTTGGGTAGAGCGTAGTAAAACAGGAACGTCTCCAGGAATTGAAATTGAAGTTTATCCCAAGGAAGTGTCTATTATCAAATATCCTGGGCCATTTATATATCCAGAGACCTGAAGCAACCCCTACTGTTAAGAATACTTGAGGAAGACGTAAAGGGCGTATTCGTCGAGTAGACAAAGTTGCCTCTCAGGAGTTATAAAGAGTTACGACGTGGAGTGTCAAGGCGGATCCAATAAGTTTCTCTCAGATGTAAGAAACGTAAACAGTGGGAAACCAATAAAAAAAAAAGCCCCAGAGGAGAGAGAAGGGAGAAGGAAAAGCATGAAATCCTTAGAAGAGTTTCCTCATAGAAAACCTAAGAAACGAGGAGAATCAAGCGACGAGGAACTATTTTCTAGAACATCAAGGACTAATAAACCGTTCCAACCCATTCCCGTTGTAGGGGTTTACTTCCGTTTCCGGGAATAAATTCACGGGGAGATTTATCTGTTGGGCATTAAGGCGTCATAAATTAGGAAAGGGCCTATGCCGGGGAGAAGGGTATAGTCCTGGTGTCGAATACATGCCACTCTCTTTTGGATTTCGCAGGGAGGGTTGTAACCTTTCCCTACCTAGCAAACTTATAGGTTAGGTATACCAGTTGAACCTGAGGTATCACATAGGATAACCGGAGTATGGCAATCCTTAACCTATAGAACAACCTTCAGATATAGATGGCAGAAAAGAGAGGATATGGGGGTATGCACATATGAGCGTAGAATTCTGAAGGAAAGTAGAAAAACCGAGTGTAGTGTATAGGTGGACAACGAAAACTATAAAAGGGTGTGCGTGCATGTGGGTGTGCGTATCCTGAAGATGGTGAACATAGCCAATGCGTATGAAGGTGCGTTAAGAGTGTACGTAAGCGTAGCTTGAGGGATATATGTGCGATTCCGCAACTGGGTGGGGCGGCAAGGGCGCTTGCGTCAGAGAGAACATCCAGGAACGTGTCTCCAGGGTTATCCTTAAAATTCCCCCCGCTATCCTATTACCACGAAATTCGAATCGGGCCGGCTTATCGTTAATCTTAGGTTCCCTGACGTACGTAGAGAAACCGGGGTCAGTAGTTTCTTATTGCAGCCTACATATAACACCAATCTTCACCGGATACGATACACCTTTACTCACTGGAAATATAATTTTCTCCGAAGAAGATCCTACAGGTTACACATACACGGTACCCAGGATCTAAGGTGACATAAGGACTTATTCCTTTTACGTGATGCTGTATTTTGAATTCAATCCTTTTTTTTCATGTTGCAGATGCATCGACTTCTCCAGAGTTAATTATGCGACGGGCAACCTTTCTGAGGGTACGTAACGTCGCTTTGTAAAGAGTCCTGGAGATAAGTGACAAAGAAGTAAAAGAATGAAATAAAAAGAAATAGTGGGAAGCACCCTATTTTAACCACGAGGATCTTCAGCACTGAGACTCCTGGTAGATCCCAGCTTCCCTCATCCTCCTTGTGCTCCCGCGCTGTGTATCAGCCCCTCTTGCCAGGATTCTCCTCGACTCCTCCTCACCTCTTCTCATAGGACTGACGGTGCTACCCGGTGCTGCTACCCACGGAGTAAAGGGCTGAACCGGCCAGTGCATCTCGCGACGAGATCGTGGCAAGTACCGGAGCCGCTCTCTCTCCGTACTTGTACATAAACGGATGCTGTATTATATTTACAGTAGAGATTTTAACTGTTGATCCGTTGCGTGTATATTGGTCAGTAGGTTATAAAAGAGTCAAGATATTGGGATTGTGAAGAGGACTTGAATAGAGTTTGTTACTGTGAAAATTCTTATCGACCCACTAAAAACCGAACAGGGAAACGCGACGATCTCAACCAATGACCCACAGAATTGTCGACTCCCGGTGACTTGGGTCGGAAGATTAAACGCGAAGGCAGGAACTCATCAAGGAATTGGGATCAGTTGATGCCGCTGTCAAACAATCAAGATAAATTTTAGTGGTCCGCTGATCAAGAAGATTGCTGACGTTAAGGAGTATCTCCAATAATCAACGGGTATGAATGGACCTCTTTAACTTTTTGTATGAGCGCCGCTTGGTTTGTTCTTTTTATTCTTCTGTTTTCTTTTCTTTTCCTTTCATAATTGAAGATTTTCTTTATCGTCATTAAAACTTCGCGGAGCTCACCGTCCTGGAGTTTCAAAAGATTTACCCACGGTTTAATGATTTCCGAAGAGGCGATGCATAAAGAATTGAAAAGCTCTCGTTAAAGTGCATCTACGATTGCGTGAGTACTGGTACTCGAGAGTGGAAGGATGAGAATAAAAAAAATAATAAAGCCAAAGACGAAGGAAGGAACGAGCGAAGAAAGCCAGGAGCAATATAGAAAAAGTCAAATAACGAGAATCCCATTAAATTCACAGTCCGACCGCAATGTCTAAGCTAGCAATTCTTCGATCCTTATGTATATAAGAAAGATATATATATATACATATACATATATATATTATACACATTGTCGAATACCTATGTGAAAGAAATAACACACACGCATATATAGGTAGAAAATATCGAAGCGTCAAGACTTATAGTTATAAAAAGTATAAGCTTAGCTCATAGAATTTTGATTGCACCCTTAACGAGCTCCCAGCGTAGAAAGGGTGGTCCAGTGAAAATTCCTCATTTTTCACGGTATTAAATTGCTTGACGTACTATTATTCTCAGGGTGTAGGTAGTTACAGCTTTTCAAAAGTGAACCAGGTCTCGAAGGGGTTCAGCGAGCTGATTGTTCGAGTTTCCCATTATTTTTCGTACTAAGGCCTGGTCAGCAATGAGGGACAATACAGGGGTGGATGATGTTCGGGTGCGAGAAGAAAGGCGGGGTAAAAATCATCGTGTCACCTACCGGGAACATGATGATGGGGATAGGGATGAGCATTTGACGCTAATCGTTAAACCGTCTTTCAGATAGGAGAAAAGAGGTGACTTACTTCTGGAAATTCGCAAAAGGGAGTGAAAAGTTCATCATAACCCAGCCGAGTGATCCTCCGTCTGCGGATCGTCCTCGAGAGCGGGAATTCAGGATAAGGAACTACCCTGCCTCTACGTCCTAGCCCTTCCACAGAGGGGAGAAAGTTCCTTGAGATTCAGCCCACGTAGTAACGTATCGACGGACTACTGATATACGAACTTTTCCTAATATTCTTCAACGGCTTGCCGGGGATTCCCCTGCGGTCGATGCGACTCCTACGGACAAAGCCAGAGGCTTCCCCGTGGAAAGTTGTACAATATCCGTCGCGGGTGATCCGTTCCTCGTGGGGTAGACGCTGATGCAAACTACGAGAATGAAAAGTTTGCGGCTGCCAAGAAGAGGAGCGCGGGATTTCCGGTGAACTCGTGGTGGACTTTAGAAGCCGCGAGTATCCTGGAGGAAGAAAAGGAGGAGGTGGACGGGTGGCGAGAAGATTGTCAAAGTAGGAGATGATAAGCGAGACCCTGGGACCACGACAAATGGGATCCACGTTGAGTCAATGGTTGATTATCGTCATTCATGGCTACAGAGCCACCACGGTGATACTCTCCTTGCTGCTCAATGTTCTTCTAAGGATCGGTTAGTATTACTTGATGGTTTTATGGCAAGATATTACCTGGGACGGATACCCTAGGAAAGTTGATACCCAGAGGGAACAAGGGTGGATAATAGGAAGGAAGGAAGGAAGGGAGGAAATATACAAGACAGAAAGGGATGGACGTAGATCTTAAGTGATCAAGGGTTAAACGTTGAAATAAATTTCAGGCTTTATTTTTCCTTAGATGGTAAGATATCCTTGATAACATCACCCAGAACCAAGTTTGGTTAATCGGGTAAAAAGTGGAAAGACAGTAACGTCCAAGGAGCATCTGATACGAATGTTACCCTTTTATCAGGATGATAATTCAGAAGACTGATGTCCAGGTTGATCTATATGCGTACACGTAAACGAAGCGACGACGTCAAAAGCATGGAAAACCTTTGTAACTCTTTTATTTTCATTTAATTTTATACATTATCACCTAAGCCGCCTTCCTTGCGCGACAAGGAAGCCGGATTAATTGGATTTGTAATTTTTTTAAATTTCTTTTCAAGACTAATGCCCACATGGACCCACCTGTCAAACTCTCACGATGGCCGCCATTACGTTCGCCTAATTTTCTCACATTTTTTATTGAATTTCAATATTTCATATATTTAAACCCAGAGACCCGCTGTGTCGTATGAGGACGGCTGGACAAATAGACGAATTAATATAAAACGTAGGAGCAGAACGATTGTGAAGTTTTCCTCTATTTCGACGTCGGCGCTTCTTTTACGTGCGTGGATATATAATATGGATTAGTAGGAGCTTTAAGAGTTTACATGTAAATTCAAAGAAGACATCCACGAAGTCGGCACACGGATAATAATTAAATCCGTCCTGGAGTTTATTATTGCTTTCATTGTGCTAATCGAGTTAAGCATTTTCCCAGGTTTACCATCCTTCTGGCTGCCCATCCATTTCCACCTTACCCAGTGTCGCGCTCATGAATACAGCATTCCTCGTGGAAGTAAAATTCAACCACTAATGAATTCAATTTTAATTAAGAACATCAAAGAAAACAAGATATTCCGATACAGTCAACCCTCTAGGAAACCCAACGATGTGATCAATAGAATGTGGTAACGCTCTCGATTTCGAAATGATCCATTTCGCAAGCTCATAAATATCTAAAAAGAAAAGGCGGCCTGAGAAAATCCGAGTAAGCTGCTTAACGAGATTCGCTGTGTTTTCGTGAGGGACAAACTCACCAGCACCCTGATTCAGTGACGTTAGTGGTGGTGGTGAAGGTGACGAAGGTGGTTAAACTGGTGTAGCATCCCCTGTTTTCCTACCTCCCTGACGTCTCCCGCTCTTCGTCCAGAAGGTAAAATCGAGCAAGCCCTATCCAAGCTAGACTCCAAGAGTTCCTCGATGAGTACGACCCTTTTTTATATATCTTTTCCTTCCCTAGTTAAAGGCTTCTCTTTCTTTTGCGCTCGAATGACCTTTTTCAGACAGCCCAGCCGCAGTGACTGCGGAAATCGTCGGTACCGGCGTCAACTCCATAGATAGAACAAGCCCGAAGCCATTGGACGTCGACTTGCCGCCGACGTTGCCGATGACTTTTGGCACTCAAAATTCAACAGTGATTTCCGCCCAATCAGGATCCACTGCCCTTATACCCTGTGTCGTCCACAATATTGGTGATGGAATGGTGAGTCACTTCGAAGAAGTTAGACATCACGTGGTACCTAGAACAAACCTGGAACATCAAAGTTGAACATGGACCAGTTTATATATACTTTGTAGATACATAGAAAGTTATACATACGCATAGGTATACGGGTATAGAATTGCAAGGAACTTTTGCCAAAGTTAGCTCTCTGTCTGGGCTTATCAGGAATAGGGTATCAAAGCCTTCGGGAACCTTGATTGTAGATGCTATCAGTAATTTCACGTTAAGCTCCCTCTGGGTGAGAACCCCTGATTGATCACTGAATAAGTTTTTCCTTTACGGGAATCAAAATGAAAAGCCACGAGTGCCATTGAACGAACGATTGCTTGGTAGAATCGAATCGATAGTTGTTGAATAGAGCTTGTCTACTGGTACTAGATACAGAAGCCGCTATTATTTAGCTAAAGAGAGAGAAGGAGAAAGGGGTGACTAGGGTGAGTAAGTAAGGGAGCAGAGAGTTAAGAACTGTAATAGTAAGTCGTTATAAGGGATTACAACGGGATACGATGGATAATTTTATTTCTCAGCTTGATTAACATTTCTATTCTCTCTCTCTCTCTCTCTCTCCCCCACACTTTCTTGTCGTCTTCCATTTTCCACTCCCACACCTTCGACCTCCATAACAGCCAGACATTTTTTTCATCCCAGAATCTTCCAACTTGAAGGTAAATTACTCGATTACACAGAGATGCGTATATTTATTAACTGGATCCTATCTCAGTCTTAATTTTTTTTTTCTTTTCGCTTCTCTCCAAACTGGCATCGAGTCATACGCATATTCCTGATTCCGTGTCTTCGTCAGGTAACGTGGATAAAACGAAGAGACGTTCAGCAGCTGCTTACTGTGGGCCTGGCGACGTACGCGAGCGACGAGCGTTTCCAGGCGATACATTTTCACCACAGCGAAGATTGGACGCTTCAAATAAAGTACGTTCAGCGTCGGGACGCTGGTCTCTACGAGTGCCAAGTATCCACCCATCCGCACACGAGTATATTTCTGCTTCTGGAGGTCGTCGGTAAGCGTTATTAACTGGTGATTAAAAGTGGATTTACGAGGGGATGTAATATCTATGTATCCAGATGCAGATTCTTATATAGAGTCATATACGCCTTTACATAGTTATGCGTATCTAAAGGAGTATGTACTAGCAGCTTATATATAACCATATACACTTATATTCACATAAGAGTAACGATGTCCAAGAGGATACTGTATCTAGGGTAAGAGATGGCTAGCAGTACTTTAACGACCTCTACCACACGACCCACTAAGTAGAAACTTTTTTGGAACCGGCAACATTGCCCAAAGAAATGAGAATCCCTGTTAGACCCTCTATAGTACCCTTAACACTCGGTAGGCGTGTCGCATCCGAGACCTTAAAATTCTCTAAGTCACGCCAATGTGATCTCAGGTCAGCGTGCCTTCTTCCCCTGATATAATAAATTGCGTTCTCTCCATCTCTCTTCCTCTCACTTTCGCTCTCTGTATAAGCAGACTATTGCTCAAGGTAATAAAGAGAGAGGGAGAGAAGAAACGCCAGCAGCGGCAATAACAAATGGCATTTTGGACAGGCAGTACCCACAGTCGGTACGTCCTCGTCGTAAGAGAGTCCAACTCCTGACCTCGAGGCCTCGATGGGGTTAACCTACGCCCTGAACAAAATTACAAGCTTCTCATGTCTCCTTCGTATTCCCACAGATGCTCGTGCCGAGATAACCGGGCCGCCGGAGAAATTCGTGCGACCCGGTAGCACCCTGCAACTTCACTGCCTCGTTAAGAAGTCCACCGAGACGTTGTCCTATCTCTTCTGGTACCATAACTTCCGTATGATAAATTATGACCTGGATCAAGGTGTGAACGTCAGTACGGATCTGAATGGACGCGAGAGTTGGTTGGAGGTACCCAGGGCATCAGGAAAACACTCGGGGAACTATACCTGCGCAGCTAGCAACGCAGAACCTGCCAGGGTACTGGTGCACATCTTCAACGGCGACAATCCAGCCGCTATGCAGCACAGCATAGCGTCCTCAGGACCAGCACTGGCGTTCCTGGTGTTATTCATCCTGCCAACGTTGCTCAGAATGACAGCGCAACCGGCTGTCTTTGTTTTACAGTGCTGAAACTCTATTCGATGCTTCAAGTTTGTGTAGATTTATTTATTTGATCATTTAATGTTTTTTTTCTCTTATCTAAAGCCTGCGTGGCCTTTCCGAAGGTCAAGGATGAAGAGGGAAGGAATAATCGTCTGGCATCTCTTGGACGTAAATGGAGGATCTTTTTTTTTGAACGCCTTTTGTGTCTCGCCTAGGACCCCGACGTGTCTCAGTTATGAAATATAGTGGGAATGCAAGAAAGATTGATCTCCAAAATTTTTCCTTTTAGATTTTTATTTGTGAAACTTGAACGTCAGGACGTCCATCAAAATTCTTCTGGGATTCAATCGTTTTTATAAGAGAGATAAATTCTGTCGAGATGATTGCAGACGTAATTATCTGATAGATAACAGCTTTTACTTTGGCTGACTTTGGTTTATCTTACGTTTCTATGTCGGGCGATACAAAACGGTATGGAGAATATGTTGGATCCAGTGACTATAGGAGGCTCAAAAAGCGGATGAAATTAATTATTATTCGTGGTGCACGATTGTGTAACTTAATAAGAATGCGTGTATATAATATACATACGTACATAAATTAAGTATATATGTATAATAAAGATATATCGTCTACAATCTATTTCAATGTTACATTTACTAATCACTGATAAAATTTTCAGCAGATGTTAATTAACGACAGATTTATCGATTTTGGAGAACTACACAAGTACATATGCCTCATCGAGCAGAGAATCTTTCTGATTGAAGGAAGAAAAGTTTGAATTTACAAATTGAAAGTAAAAAAGTTACTGCTTATATTTTCACTTGGATACGTGCTCAACTTTCTTTTTTAATTAATGGTATACCTTGGATATTACTTGGGATGAATTCTTTATAATTGGTATTGATAAGTATATCTATTTACACAAGGTAAACTGTGAGCAGAGAAATGAAGAAGCAAATAAATTAAGGTCCAGCTATTTTCTCTAACCTGTGACGGACACGCGAGGTCAGTGAAAAAATTTGAAGATATAAGAAAAAGAGAGAGAAGGGACACTCAAGTATCTTTTTTATTTACTTTTTTCTCCTTTCTGACAAGATTATAATAATAGAGGGTCCCTTGCCCTAATCTCCCTCGTCTATTTATCTGCACAGTCCAAGAAGCTGTCCCCAGAGTGACCGAAGAGCGCCGATCAATGAGAACACCGTGACCATGACAGTGGCGATTATGAGCAAGAGGATGCCCTCGTCAGACACCCTTGCCCTCATCCAATTGAGTTTGTAGCCGAGTATCTGTGCGGCTATCCCAACAACGAAACAACTGATACCTAAGAGGTTATGGCAGAATTTACTGATGACCGGCTTGACGGTTCTGCGCAGGCTGGCGGCGAAAAGAGCAGGCAATCCCAGGACGATACTGACAATCATTATGACAACGGACGCTAGGCCCGTAATTCCGTGATTGCTGTTAAAATTAACTAATTTCACAACGTAGACGATGTAGACGCCATAGATAATTGATGCTGCTCCTATTAACTGCAATATCCAATGCAGGTGACTGCTGCCACGACGCGTCAGACATATCGTCCAGACATTTTCACCAGCCAGGATGACTGTGGCTTCCGCCATCAGTAGGACATACTAATCAAAAAAAGTGTAATGAGTACCGTGCATTATTATTTTATTCTCAAGATAATTTCACTTACCCCTATCGTGCAAAATAATACATGGCGATCAAATGTATTGAATGGCTTTACTGTAAGAGATATTATGTATCCGGTCACCAGGAGTATTAATATGTGATTCACGACATTTATAGTCGTAAGAATTATATCAGAGCATTTTAACTCTGCTTTTGGCTTTGATTCCGTTAAGTTGGCAGTTGAATTTCCCGTTTCGACTTGGGGATTTGACATTTTTGTAGATTTTTGCAATGCTTGATGCTTGCGTTATGGTTTCTTTGATAGATTTTTTTTTAGTTTTTATGGGAATATTTTTGGCTGTAATCTTCTTAAGGAACAATCACTATTTTCGATTGCCACCGGACAGATTTAAAGCACAATAATCCAAGTTTCTGTACACTATTTAATTCAGGACCGCTGAGTAATGCTCAAGATAGAGGTTAATCCACAATACTAATTAAGAAAATGTCAAATATTTATATATCGTGAAAGTCTTGCGCTTTATCTGAGGATTATGATTTTTGCATGTATGGGAAGATAACGAATAAGAACTATCACTAGACACATGTAATGTCTCAGTAATTGAATGTAAAATTTAATCTACAATTTGAAAAAGGAATAATGTTTATCTCTTATCATAAGTAGATTCTGAGGACGCACTAAGTAACGTTGACGTACTCGCAATGTTACATTTTTTCATTCAATAATATGACAGTTACGTTATAAAGGAGCTTATGTGGCTTGTTCATAAAATTTGTTATGAAACCTTTATAACTGTACATCCATTGCTTTGATATTCTAACTTGACCAATATGTAAATGTCACTTTTTGTTTGCTGAGATATTACGTCATTGAATGGAATCGTATCGAGTTAAGAGTGATTGAAATTTAATTCCCAAAATGTGCCCCACTTCGGGGATCGATTTCACCCCTCAGAACCTTTTTGTTCGCCGCTAAAAAAATACGCGCCGCTGCTAAAAAAATAAGATTTCGATGAAGAATAACATAAACAAAAACGAACAAAAGTTGAAGAGGGCACGGGAAATAGTTTCCTTGTAAGATATCTTACGATTGATTTACTTTTAACGCAGTTTATCAACCATGACGGAGCTGGACAGATGTGCAGATTACTTACATCATATTTAGATCACGTAGGCTTGTGCTGCGCTGCTGCAAGGCTGTGCGTCGCTCACGAGTGTGCATGTGAAATAAAACCACGATAAAATGCAAGAAAGTTCAGTACTCCCGATATTCCATTCATTTACGACGTAAGTTCAATACCTCGGATACCTTAACAATTTTTATATTGGTTAATTAAATGATAATACTCCAGTACTTCACCTTACACGTGTTAATCGGCACGTAAAGATAGTAAATACCGATTATCATCGATAGGCCTGAGCCAACGGTGTAGAGAACTTTTCTTAAAAGTGAAAAATTCTATGAAATTTCCAGTGACAAGAGTTGATGCGTTACAGCTGGTTATTAGAAAAGGGATGAAGACTCCCCGAGGGCGGGAAATTCAAATACGGGATATAAAGAAATGTGAATAAGAACATACCTTGATAAATTGACGAGTAATATATCATAAAGAATATTCGAAGAATGTTCCTTAGGAAATGAAAAATAAACCAAGTCCCCAGGTACCCAAGCCACTGCGTCAGAAAAGGGAAGATTGTTTAAAAGATATCAAGGATCCATGGTTTAGCTCTGCACTCTTATAAAATCACAAGCCAACCGTCCCTGGCTATATATGATAAATCAGTAACTACAGCACTCTGTTCGTCTTAACAACGTTTTAATTAATATTTACCAATTGCTGTATAAGTTAGATGCATCTTCGTCATGGCTACCGACAACAAGATTAGCGTTGAGAACACATCGGCTTTACTAAGCCTATGGAATGTTGCATTGAAAGTTTTAAATTTTGGAAATCATATTTTGTTATTCACCCTTGCTGGATACCTTATTTATATTTCCTGGGGCACCGGCGTATGGTCTCTTCATGTTCTCCTGTGTTCAGTTGGAGTAAGTACAGACAGAGTGTATAAGAATTTATTAGGATTCTTTATTATTCTGCATTCTTCACTTGTATCTTTAACGTAGTACGTTCTACTGATGGGCGAGGGCATCATGGTCCTGGCTGGTGAAAACTTATGGTCCGGATTCCTTAGCAGAAGAGTAAATTCTCATATCCATTGGGTATTGCTACTGGCTGGTAGTGTATTTAGTATTGTTGGTACAGCTTACGGTTATCATGGTAATGCATTGAGAAATAGATCACATTTCTCATCAATGCATGGATTAACAGGCATCATATCCGTTGGTACATTAACTACATTTTATTCCAGCTGGTAGACCCGGTAACAAATAATCTATAAGATTTATGTTTTATCTTACAGGATTAGTAATTATTTCCGCCGCATTGGGACTTCCGGCGCTGTTCGCTGGAAAACTACGAAATATCATTAAGCCTATCATCAACAAATTTTCTCATAACCTCTTGGGTACGGCCAGCTTCGTTTTGGGAATGGTGTCTCAGTGTTATGGATACAAGACTGGTTTTATGAGGAAAATATCACCAGATATTCGCGAGGCTTGTTATTACTCCACGATAATTGTGACCATTTTGTGTTTAACCGGTGTGGCAAAATCGGGTGGACAACAGATTTTGGGAATTGCTCGACTTGTGTTCCGGCGATGAGACTGAAGCAACAGTAGAGACTTTTTTTTCATTTGTCTCTTTAAAGATTAACACTCTCTATCTTAAAGTTACTGAAGTTTAAAACAGCCGTCTAGTAATTCGCTTGGCGATACTCAGAAGTCAGTTTGATATTAATACTTCGTATTTGCGCGAGAAACCGCGTCTCCTGGCTATTATTAAATTCGGCTCTTTCTGGTTTTACGTACACACGTACTTCTATCCTGGGACCATCGGCATCTCACGCTTTCATTGTTTCTTTGTTGTAATAAAATAGATCAGTTATTCTCATTCATATATTTACAAACTGCTTCACTGCTCCGGACATTGTTACCACATTACAAACGTATGACGAGATATCTTGTACTTACTATTTATCTCAAAATATATCTGGCTACTGGGTATAGTTAGCAATAAAATGTCTGGTCCGCGATCGGTTTTCGGATAGTTTAGCAGCAGAAATGATGCGACGCAATCGTCTTTGCAATAGCGTGTAATATTTAAATTTAATAAAATAAAGGTATTAGATTACATAGTACAGAGTGATCGAAACTAACCAATTGAGCCAGAGACTCGATGGTTTTCCTCAATAAAAAAACACAGTCCCCTATGGGGCCTTGAAGGGGTTGTAGCTCCCTTGTGAAGAGGCAGGACCTCACGGAAATGGACGAGGAGGAGCCCATTTCGCTCCCTTATACTTCCTACTTTTCCTACTTTTTTCCAGTGTTCTCTTTTCTCGCTCCTCTAGAATAATATGGTCCTCGTGTATACGTTTTACGCATCTTCTTCCCTCCTTATTCCCTCAGTCCTTACCATCTCTCTTCTTCACTCTTTCTTTTTAACAATCTTCCTCTTTTCTCCTTCATCAACATCTTCCCTGTCTGCTGTCACCAAACGTTTCTACTCAATTTTCGAACCTCCTATTCTTTCCTATGTCTCCGTCACTCTCCTTCTAGTATATCCTTAAAAACTAACTTGTTAAAATGTCCTTTGGAAAAGGAAAAATTGAAACTGGTAGCACATATAACATACATGTATATTATATTGCAGTGATATATTTAGTAAATCTCTATTGGTATTGTTATTGCTAATCTTTCGCAGATTATATATGTATATTTGTACTTTATATACTGTATCATTATTGCATTTGTCGAATAAATTATCTTATAACACTTATGCACGTGAATATTCTTTTGACCTCTGCGAATATCCCAGAGTACGAGTGAGTTCTGTCTCTTTCTTACTCTCCTTCGTGCTAACTGCGTCCTTCTCCTCCTTCTCCCTCATGCTTTGACACCCCTTCGCTTTCCTTCATCGATACTACCTTCCTACAATAAAATGATTCCGGATACAATTTGAAAATTGCATCTTCGAAATTTCAATGGATCAAATCTTATTAAATTGGCATTAGTTCGAATTTTCGCCGATAAGGGGGCAGCACCTCCTGGGCATGATAGGTGGCGCCATCTCTGAGAGAATCACTGAACTTTCTCCGATAAAATTAATTCCGAATGCAATTTGAAATGACATTTGGAATCATCTTACTTTAGAAGGTAGTATTGATGAAGGAAAGCGAAGTCAGGATTTGAATAATATGGCAGAGATGGAATGGAAATAATGGCAGAGAAAATAGAGCATAGGTGAAGATGAGTGTCTTAGGATAAGCGAGGAGGAGGAGAAGAAGGATGCATAAGAGGAAGATTGTTAAAAAGAATGAATGAAGAAGAGAGATGGTAAGGACTGAGGGAACAAGGAGGGAAGAAGATGCGAAAAACGTATACACGAGGATTAGATCCAGATTATTCTAGAGGTGCGAGAAAAAAGAACACTGGAAAAAGGTAGGAAAAGTAGCATATATACCTATTTACAATGAGTATTTTTATATAGATATTTCAAAGAGTTAGTGGCGTCATCTGACAGCGTTTCCTCATAGTTTAGTGTTGCCGCATTGAGAGGCAGTCAGTGGCAGTCAATGTGAGTCAACGGCAGTTGATTTGTCTTGTACGAGGTGTATTCCTCTTTTTTATGAAAAGATGTAGTGCTCAGTGAGTGTGAGCAAGATTGAGTTATAATGAAAATGATTCACTTTCCTAACGACAAGGAAAAACTGTGAGCATATCATGCCAGTGGATATTAATCGGCTGACTGAAGGATGGCTGGAGCTCGAGAGCGATCCTGGTACGTTTGATGTATTTATGATGGGTATCATGAAACGCAGTAGCTTGTATAGGGTTTGGTAGTTTTATTAGGGGTTTTATTAGGGTTTCATTTTGCAATAATGTTATTATTGCTTGGGACAGGAGTATTTTGGGACTTCCAATTAGCTCTGAATATTTTACTTATTTTGCAGTACTTGCAGATCATTGAGGATATTGGAAAGTGAGCAATTTGTTGGATTTTTGTTTCAGGTCTCTTTACGTTGCTATTAGAGGATTTTGGCGTCAAGGGGGTACAGGTTGAGGAGATTTATGATTTGCAGAAGTCATTGGAAGGACCAGTTTATGGATTTATATTTCTCTTCCGTTGGATAGAGGAGAGACGGTCTCGACGTAAGATTGTGGAACAGGATGAAAGCTTTGTTAAGGATGAGGAGATCGTCAATAATATATTTTTTGCTCAACAAGTTAGTGAACATATATTTAGTGTTGGGTGCATGAATACATAATTTTATTTTCATTGAATGGTATAAAATGAGCAGTGTCCTGATGTAAAGTTAAATAATTCTTATGTAGGTCGTTCCGAACAGTTGCGCGACACATGCACTACTTTCTGTTCTATTAAACTGTCCAAATATCCATTTGGGTACTACTCTGTCCCGTTTGAAAATGCACACTTCTGGTATGTGTCCCGAGAACAAAGGATGGGCTATAGGAAACACTCCAGAGCTGGCATGCGCACATAATTCCCATGCCATGCCCCAAGCAAAACGCAGACAAGACAAGAACACCGGAGTGTCGACAGGAAGATTCACTGGTGAAGCTTTTCATTTCGTGAGTTATGTCCCAATCAACGGAAGACTCTTTGAACTAGATGGATTGAAGCCTTATCCAATGGATCACGGTCCTTGGAAAGAACATGAAGAGTGGACAGAACAGTTCAGAAGAGTAATCACAGATCGACTTGGCATGGCAACCGGAGAACAGCTGCAAGACATTCGATTCAATTTAATGGCCGTTGTGCCTGATCGGCGTCTAGCAATATCTCACAAGTTGACAATGTTGAAAACCAACAGACAGATAGTTCTCGAAGCCCTACAACAGCTAGTCAAGTTAAGTCACCAGGAAAGCAATGGCGATAAATTAACAACCGATTCTGAAAAACAAGAAAAAAACGACAAAATTACTGACAAGAAGCACGAAAAGCACAAGAGAGAGGAGGAAGGTGCATCAGGTAAATCAGAGGTCGAGCATACATCTTCAGTCCCTACGATAAACGTGGACTGCTGCAACGACACCGTAACCGACGCCGAAGAATCTCCGGGTCATGTAAACACATCCAGCAGTAACATGGAGAAGGTTGTGATGTGCGCACTGGATTACGCAACGCCTCTCAGGATCCAAACATCTCCAGCCCACAGTTCCTCAAGCACAGATACCTCTTCAGAGATAGGATCAGCCTTTAATTCTCCGACCCAAGGTAATCAATCAGTCGGTCACAAGTTAATCATTTGATTACATGCACTTCTGTTTGGTGGTACAGACTTTCTTCTCAGCGCAGAATATCAAGTCATTCGGACAAGTCATCCTTATAGACTTGACATCCGTAGAACGTCCCATACCCGTGAAGCATAAGTAATAATGTGAATCCGAAGTTGGGTCACCGTACTTTCCGATAGATTGACATGGATTTTTCTGAGGTACATTGCTCTCTCCTGTACCACTTTTAACATTCGGTTGACTTGTTGTCGCGGATATCGTAAGAGTAGAGTCATTGTTGGCGTTAGTTACGCATGCAGTGTACCTCTGCGTATTGCACACCCTGGTGTACTCGTTGAAGGCTGTATAAGAGGGACATGAAAATTCCATAACAAACGCAGTCTTCGGATCGCAGCTATAATACTTGGTACAATCAGTAGTATTTGGTAAACGTATACCTTTCGTACAAGGTACAACGTCCACAATTTCTGTTGATAATTGTGTGGCAATATTCTTGTACCTGTCAATGGTAGTATACTTTTTATTGCCTAGAGTATCAGTTATTGCTATAATATTGTTATCAGCTTTAGGCCCATTGATGATTATGTCAACGTCATGTTTCACCCCAGTCGCAGGAGTGTCCTCGTATTTCCTCTTAACGTTGTTTTTACTAATAGTCGCCTGTGTCGTTGCTGCTGTTGGAGTAGGTGTAGTTGTCCTCTTGGACGAAGCCTTTCTCTTAAGGTGTGATGGACGTACTGTAGTAACAGGAATGGTCGTACCTTGGAGGTTATTCTTTAGAACATAATTTTGCACCAGATAATTCATCAATGCAGAATTCTGACTATTCAGTGCGTATTGGTTTGTTTTTAAAGTATTCTCAATTGGTGATTCTGTTGTTGTGGTTATGGTTTTTCTAATAGTTGGTATGTTACTTGGAGATGGTTCTTGTCTATCCAGAGGAATACCCAGTCCTTGATATATTAATAATTTATCAATGAGACGACTGAGCCAGGTTAAGTGATTTATCAATTGTTCCTTATTGGCATCGGCTGGTGGTAAGAGTGCTGCTTGCTGTCCATTACCAAGCTGATATAGATAATTGTCTTCGCTGTGCTTAATTGCTATGGGTACACCCAAGTTCTTTATAGCTTTCTCCAGATCAATGTCGTCGCCAGTCTGTCGAGAATTGGTGCTTGGGTCTTCTATCAGTGGATAGGGTGTCATCGGAAGGGAACCACTTGAGTCCGAATCATCATTGATGAAATATGAAGAATCTATGGGTTTATCGAATCCAGAAAGATCATCCGCGTACTCTAGATAGCTTGACTGAGTAGGATCTATCAGTACTGGCATAGCATATTCTTTTGTAATCAATGGTGGATCTGTAGTTAAAGTGTCGCAGCTCCAATCATCTCCAGGGAGAACGCACATTCTGATATATGGCTGAAATATCTGAATTGGAAAATAAAATATTTGTATATGTAAAATTGTATTAAGAATTTCTTAGAAAACTTACCAGGCCATTGGTGCACTTAGCTGGAGCCCACACAAATCCTCCACTGGGTAGATTTACGCAGTTGTAAAATATAGTACAGCTAGTGGGATGTGGCTTTCTTGCTTCTGGACACTTTGAAGCCTTTGCAATGACCAGACTCAGGAACAGGATGCAGAGAGTCCATATATTCCTCATGGCTGTGTTCAGTATTGTTGTCGTTCAGTAACTAAGGTATGTCAAGCTTCTCAATGCCTTCTATATGTACTCTTGTCTACATATCTCAGACAATTAGAACATCTTCGTTGACACCTCCAGGTATACAGTTAAACGCACACCTTCATCATGAACGATACCGTTGTCGCAGTCGGTTCTCGTGTACAGATCTTGTTACTGGTATCACCTGTGACACATATTACAGCTCATGACTGGAATAACGGTTCGGCAGTCTTTAGTGGCTAGCTAAACTAAATTTGAACACTTGAAAAAACGTATACGTATAGTAAGATATTTATTTTAGCCTGGGGATGGAACTCTGGTCAAAGTAGTCCAACCTCGACGAAGGACTTCAAGAAGTTCGTCGTGATTCGTGTCGCCGGCGATGAGAAGAACGAAGCTGGCTTGAGTGAGTAAGGTTCTTGATATTATTTACAGTTTCATATTATACAGGACAATATTGATTTTTTTCCCCTATCAGCCCGTTCGCTGGGAAATATCAATATCAATGGGAAAAGACTGGTGTCCGACAGCGGCCACCTCCACAAGAAGGTTTGCCTATCTGGTGAAGTTCGGATACCACATGCCAGGGTCAAGACTAGTAATGGAGATACTGTTACGGAAGAGAAAAAAGTAGAAAAGATGGATCCCAAGCTCTGCTCCAAGTATCCTGAGCTCTTCGAACCCCATACCTTCGCGCCCAAGGATCTTCTGGCCTTGCTAAAGAACCTGGAGCACGAGATCAGCATTTGCGAGAACAGTCTCAAGGATGAGAACGACAAGAGAAACAAATACAAAGTAAATGCATACATCCAGTATGTTATTTTAATTGTCCTGACAATTTATTCTGGACCTGTAATTTGCGTTTGTGTTTTAGATTGATGACTGCAGAAGAACACACAATTATGACGAGTTCATATGCACTTTTCTCTCTATGCTGGCACAGCAGGGAAAATTGGCAGAGTTGGTGCAGCAGCATTTGACTCTGAAGAAACATACATCCGTTTCCGTGAACCGGGTACATAGGTAAGACGCGAGATTTTAATATTGTATTATTTAATTGGTCAAATTTTTCATGCTCTTCTACTTGGTAGCAGAGTCATTGATAATAATATATCAATGAGGATAATAAGAGTCGTTTTCTTCCAGATCATCGAAGAAGACAGACGCCCGTCCTAATTCTTCAAGGAGACGTCGTGGCAGGACTAAATGCAAGAAACGAAAATGAACTTGACTTTTATGTGAATAATTTGGCGTGAAACTTTGTCCTTAACGCTGTTACAGTTTTAGCATCTTACATTTTTTCTAATCACTCGCATTGATGATGCAACGCTATTGATTATCGATGATATATGCTTGTTATATTTTAATCGAAGATTCTATTGAAATCTTTTTTCTATAGAATCGTGTGAACAACAGCTTAACGTACAGTGTACGTTCAGTTTAGATTCCTGTAACATTTTTTGTGTCTACGACGGTTCGATTTTGTAATGGATCCATCGCGCCTCATTTTTACTCGCATGATCATTTTTCTTTTTTTATATATATATATAAAATACATAATTTTTCTGTAATGCAAAAATGTTTCAACGTCTCATTTTCCTCTGTTATTCGGAAGAAAACACTGTTTTGCCATTCTGTAAATTTATGATTGGCCTGCTTTAAATTTAGGGCGCAATTAAATATCATGGCTCGAATCCTCGAACTACGTGAAATGATAATTTGAGCTGATTTTATAGGTATTGAAGAATACCAAGATCACAACTTCGAGATGCAGCATCTCGGAAACGATTGGAAATTTAGCTTTTTCTTTAAAAATTTCAAGGGAGGGGGGTTCAAAGCAGATGCTAAAGTAGTCCACATATGCGATGATCTGACATATCGGTAGACGGTATTCAATGAATATTCATAAGAATAATCTGCCTGTACTTTTTTTTATTTTCAACGCGCAGATACCCTCCGAACGGAGGTTGCTTGTATCGGCATAATCGCAATTATTTCAAATTATAACATCGAGTGAACGTACGAATACGAAAGACAACGATGTCAATAAATAAATAACTTAACATTCAACTATTATATTACCTAAGTACTCGTGATGTCTGGGCAACGTATATACCGCATAATGTGCTACTGCCGTACACGTACTAATCTGTATCCTGCCTGACGATACCTTTGAAACTTATTCAAAGGATAATTAATATTTGAGATGCACGGACGGCTATAGACGGTATCCAGGAGTAAACCGAGTAAACTGATGCGCATACGTGAGCGCGAACACACAGGACACACACGCATACCCACATACATGTGTGTATGCAGGCAGCCACGTACGCAATTCTCTTTCTCTCTATATTCCTTGTAAATTCAAAGAATCTTCCTAGTGATAATAAGGGCTGAATTATTACCGATCGCAGCCCTGACTCTCATAAAATCTCAAACAGAGACACTGAGTCTTCAGTCCTTAAGTACAGGAGCACTTTGCTCTCTTTCTAGATTCCTCCTCTTAGAGGAGTTCGAACTCCTCGCACTCGTAGTGAGTATTATCTTCTAGAATATCCAGCGCTTCCGAGGAGATCGAAGCAGGTAAAGAACCCTCGCTGACTTCGACGCCCTGGTGTAGATCGTCCCCGCTACCCTCGCAAAAAAGGAACATGGGATATTCCACCTTTTGATTAGGCGGCACTAAGAACTGGAACAAATGCAAAATTTTCATTGAAATTCTGAAACAAAACTAACGTTAAAGGTTTGTATAGAATTGCATAACGACTTACAGGTACAACAGTTTTCGCAAATTCTTCAAAAGCGTTTTTATCGTGCAAGTAAAAGCCCACGCAACAGCTGGGATCCATTTTGGATACAAGCATCTTACGCGGCGAGGTACAGTGAAAGCTGGCTAGTGAAAAGTTTGGCTTCCAAACGTCGACTGTCTCCTGGCAATAATGCGGGTCTAGGTGTATCAGCTTATCTTCCTGATAGCCAATGAAGTACAGAGAGTGTCGAGGGCGACCGCCAATGATTCCGATGCACTCGTTCAGACTGAGAAGTGCCGTCAAGCAGGGTGCATAACTGGGATTGAGTTTGTCTGCACCAAGTCTTAAAGGAACAAGTAAAACTAGAGACCGCCACTCGCCATTGGGTTTTTCACAGGCAACTTTCACGTCGTCCAGGTAAACTGTAAATCGAAATCATAGTCAGGATCTTGTTGATAAGGTGTTGTTAATCAATTGGATAATCATTCAGATAGCTTACCGGCACAGTCTTGCGCAACGTATACAGCCAGATTCTCAAATTCGTCGTAGTCGGAGTATGCCTGCCTCACTGCCTGTCTTAGAAGATGCGCAACGGATGCAGGGCCGTACCAATCACCGGCACGTTTACCGGAGGCTGCTCCGAGGGAGACCAAGGTGTGAATGGATAATGGTGAATGTGGTACAGGCTTATCTCCAAACCATTTGATAATCATTCGATGCTTTTCATCTTCTACCATCTGCTGTTCTGTTTCTATCCTACAATCTGGCTTCCATCTCCAGTCTGTGAACAGATGCAAAGAAGGTTAGTGTCAGTTTTGTTTGTTTTTTTAGAGCTATTTTATCCCAAATTTGCGTTAAATCATTTCTAAGTGAACAAGTAAGAAAATAAGTGCCTCGCCCAAGAAAATGGCAGACCAGTGCTTGTGCCATCATCATCTGTCCACTACGTAGCATGCATCCCCAGCCACAATCGGTTGTAAATGTGGATCCATTTAGAATAGGAAATTCTCGTCTGTAAGTTAGCCAAAGTCTAGACGTGAAATCCCTCTTGAAGCCTTCTATTCCCTCTTCGAATTTTGTTGCATCCATGGCCAAGGAAATTTCACTTCCAGTCTTCATATCCAGTTTCAAGCTTTCGGTGAGACCGTCTGATGCTTCTGTGGATTTCTTATAACAGGAACCCAATAACCAGACAGGATATTCCTTTGAGAAATTAGTCTTCATTTTCACAGTCCATCCTGGAGTAAACCACAAGAAATGTGAAGTGGGAACCAGGGAAATATAATGAAAAAGAGTCCACGATGCATCGGTATACCATATTTAACGTTGTTCCACATAGACAATAGCTTGGTTTTGACCTTTCCATCAGCCTCTGTAGCAATGGCAGCCTCATCCAAAGGTAACTCACCCTCAGTGAGCGGTGTAATAGTTTGCATACTATTTCCATGTCCTGAATTAACAAGACTGGAGAACCAGCCAGTGCTATTGCTACTAAAACCACCTGAAACCAAGAAATCAATTCATAAAACATGAGTAATGTTGTCAGAAGACAATGAAATACACAACAAAAGATCATCTATGTCAAGTGCTCGAGATAACAAGAAAGGAATTACTAAACAGAAAACATACCATTATGACACTTCGAAAGCATGTTTGCTAAATGATAACTCCTACCATACCCCTAGAATAGCAAATTGCGTAAAATTAACGCACGAGAATGACAGCTGTATTTTCAGAGTTGAATGAGATATATTGTTCCCAAAGATAACGATACACATAAGGTGACTAACGGCTGAATGTTGTATTGCAAAAGTGTTTCTCCAAAAGGGAAGATTTTGAGGAAGGTCATAATTTCGTACGACTCTACGGTTCAATGAGTTCGTGAGATTTGGTGAACTTTCACTCACCTAACCTCTCACGTGAAGGTTGCACCTGTCCGTTCATACCCGAGATGAATTTCGTCAAGTCGTCAATTATGCTGACAGCCAATATCTCAGTGACTCACGATGAACTACATTTTTTCAGAGACGTCGAGTCCGTCTCCCATAAAAGGAAGAATCGAAAACACCAAGGAAATCTAACGCATTCCTAACTCCCAGTTCACTACTTTCATGTCAAATCGAAACCACGACGGCACCATTTTTCTTCGCCGTCGAAGCACATTTCACGCACACTCCGTAATTGAACTATACAAATAGAGATAGATAAAAGCAGACGAGGTCATTATGGTCAGTAGCTGCTTTATACATGTATATCATTTTGTACAATGCTATCCCAGGGACATATTATAATTTTGGATCGCAATTCGCCGATCGGTAGAATGCTGCTACGTTTAACGGTTTCTCTCAAGTACTGTTAACATTAATTTTGAAACGGCTCAATATATCTTAGAAATAGATAAATTAGAATTGTTCAGCAAAAAATTTACTATTTATGTATAATAATTTCAGCAGTTGGGTGGTAATGGAAATAAAAAATAATTAAAAATTTTAGAACGTAGACATAGCGAAAGACCGTTAAAAAATTTAAAGGATTTTTTCCTGATTTATTCAGTGCTACCAATGGGACGTGACCTGAAAGTATACTAGGAACAAACAATGAAATTTTCCGACAATGCTTTCCCATTGTCGTCCTAATTAAACGACCGATAAAATGGCGCATTGTTAGCCGCTCTTTCAAAACTCTCCAGGATCCCAGGACAATCTCCCATTTAATTAAGCAGCAACCAGTTATGCAAAAAGACTGATTATCAGGGTACAGTAAGTCGCCATAATAATAGGACACGAACGAATAAAATAATATGAAAAAGTGTTCGTTAACGTTAAGTATAAGAACGAAGTAAAATTCGTGTCTCACCCTGAAGCTGTTTGAATTGTATCAAGAGTCGAGACTTTTATATTTCCTTTGGAAGGATTTAAGTTTCTCAAACGTAAGAGGCAAGTGTACGTAAGACAGCAAGATACGTAAAAGGTAATGTCAATAAACCGAGTAAAAGGAAAGATCCTTCAACACTCTACTGTTATAACTATTTCAAGTTACCCTCAGGCAAGGTGTTCTAATTTCTGCAGCCTTTTTGAGGTCGTGGAAAATTCACACGGACAAGAAATAATATCATGCAAGGATAATTTTCCTTGCTTATAGAAAGCCGAGGGACGCGTATATCCACGAGGACCTTCTAAGGTATCGACGTTTTCGTAATCTGGGTTACAATTCAATTTCCAACACGTGCGTGACGACGTAAATGCACCCGATTAGAAGACACGACGTCCCAGGAGCTTTGAATTAAAGCGACTGAATGCATTATTGACTGACTGGCCAGGCGAGCCTGGTAAAAAAAAAAGAAATGCAAACTATATAGCGTGATAATCGCTTCAGACAGCCAGAAGAAGGAATTTCGTTAATGAGGTAAAAAAAGAAGGAATGCTTTTAAAATATATCAATGATACGTTTATCCAGGTTAATTCGTATAATAAGCCGAACCCACATTCCCAGTAACATCGCCATGACTCACGTAGGGCGTATGGATCCAGTCTGATAACTGATAGCCACATCGCGATAATCGATAGCCGTTAGGCTCTAATGATCTCAGCTTCGTGGCCCCCAGGACGTTGAAATAGGGTTAATGCTCGTAACCTTGAAATCTTGGAAGATGACTAAAATAATAAAACAAGGTAAAAAAAGCTACAAACGACCCAAGAGCGTTTATAAGATAAAAAAGATTCACTCTCATTTCCAGGAACAAATCGTCGTCCTGGGACACGTTGGGAGACGTGCAAAAAATTCATCTGGAATCATCCAAAGGATTAGCCGTTACACAAAACCCAGTTGAACCCCGTCAACAGAAGGATGAGGTACAAAGAAATCTTTCCCAAGAATCCCATTATCCGGTAAACTCATGGGAAATAAAGTCTATCCTATAATAAAATCAAGTACCGAAGAAGGAAGATAAGATAAGAGAAAAGCACCAGGGTCACTACAAGCTACAATGAGGATCCGTAGATTCACGACTCCTGGAAATAAGGAGTCAGTGATGCCAGTAGATGGTCTAGGTTACTATGGTACTACTTGTCTTGGCAATTGCCGTTGATGGCAGGGAAGGCAATGAAGGGTGTAGCGGAAGTGAAGCTTCCCTTCGTGCACGGCATTTAACCCATTGCTCGGCTGGAACGATGCGGTGGGTGAGGGTGGTGGCCCCCTCCCTCGCGAGTTAAGGGGAGCTTGCGGAACGAGAATGAGCGAGAGGATCAAGTAGAAGGGAGGGTGGTTGGTTCTCCGTGATCGTCGTCGTCGTCGTCGCCGACCGGCCGGCCGGCCAGTTGCGCTGTGGCGGCAACGACATCGGCACGTTCTCCTCCAACGTGTTGCCAAAACATACTTAAGGCGTTGGAAAGGAGCTATCGCAAAATCGGAGCTTGAGTATGAGCGGGAAAAAGGAATTATATATATTTGATCGTGAAGTTCTAAAGGACTGAGGTTGTACGACAACTTTTGTTCTTTTCCTTTTTTTATCTGATGATTGGAATAAATTTTTCTAAACTAGGCTCTGTCGCGATGATAACAATAAGAAATCTTTGAGAGTGGTTTTAAATTACGTGAAGTTGATGACTGTTAAGTAAACAAGGTGGGACAGCGATGAGACTGGATAATTTAAATGATGCAAAAGTCATTCAATGAATCAAAAGCTGCTGTGAGTTTATGAGAGACTAAAGTGGGAAGAGGATTGAAGAGTACTCGTGATCATTGAGAATGACGTGAGTTAAGAGTCTGAATAGAAGATTAAGTGTGCGGAGACGTAGCACTAGTTAGATGGTTGATTGACAATTATGTTAATCGAACAAGTGTGCGATCGAGCTTTAAAAGTGGATGCGAGGACAGGATTCCCAGGAAGTGAAAATTTGACATTGACTTCTTGCTCTGTTGATTCGACTGATAGGAAGTCACCACTGAAGAATGATTCTGGATGTCAGCGTTAACGATGTCAGTGAAAAATAGTCTTAGGTTTTCTGATAAAAAAAGGAAGTCAAAAGCGCCAAGAGGATTGGATTGGGTGGGTGGGTGGTAAATTTCGAGCACGAGGGTGCCGCTCGACGTGCAGAGCTGGTCTATTGATTTGTTTTTGTTATACGTAGTCCCCGCCGTCGGATGTATAAAAATGTGTCAGAATTTTTTCGGATACTGAAACCGAGTAGTCGTAAGAGATCAGCGTCGCGCCGCCGAGCAGCTTGATAGAAGTGTAAATCTCGCAGCAGGAGGTAACATCACTATAAGGAGGAGACGTTGATGCAAAAGGGGATTCCCCCGTTGGCCAAAGAGCTAAGTGCTTGCAACAAGGAAGAAAGGAAGGAAGAAGAAGCCCATATCGATTTTCCTTCACAAACTAAACGGACTTCCGGCTAAGAATTTTTTTTGTAAGAGTCACACGCGAAAGCCTTATACGAATTAATTCGGAAGCTAACGCCTCCCGCCGACTTGAAACTGAGCCGTCGCTCTTTATATACAGCATAAAAAAGTCAAAGTAACTCGACGTTTCTAGCTCTCAGGAATTCACAGCGGGTGAGCGGAGGACAATTTACAATCCATTTGCACGAGTGTCGCGTCTCGTTACTTCGAGCAAAAGGATCAGAAGGGTCAGAGGGTTCCTGCGGAGAGGCTCAATTGATATCTGGAAGGTCGTAAAGTCAAAGCATCAAAAGGAAACTGTACCGTACCTTAATGAGGCGTGAAGTAGAGAACTATATATAAATATTCTGTCTGATATAAACTGGAAGAAGATTTTTTGAAAAACAACTTAGAACGAGGATCAAAAGAGGAAGTAAAAGGCTTTCCAAAGTATATACCCTCAACCAGAGAAATCTGTCTCAATTCTCAAAGCGTAATCTAGACTTGGAAACTTGAGAATATTATTAAGGACGAAACCCTGTTCCAAGGGACTCGGCTCAATCGTTCCGCCGTCCATCAGTTTCGTCCTCCGGGACGTCTCCCAGAGAAATAATACGTTCTCGGCCTCCGACCTCGGCCGCGTTTCAAATCGATAACGCCCCTAGCTCTCGCTCGCACTCTACGCGACACGTATTACTCTCAAAAGATTAGCCGATCCATGGAAAGCGACCTCGCGAACCTTAGGGCTAGTCTCCATCTGACTTTTGGACTCATAGATAGGTATACCTTGTCTATTAACCCTCTCTGACGATACTCTATTATCCCTTAGGCGGAACCTGGACTAGTGGCGGGAAATTTGAATCTCCACAATGCTTACTACTGGACACACGTGCGTTCCTCGAGACAGGGTAACCCTAGAGGAAAAGATCTTAGACCTCTCGGATGAGCCATCACGTAATCCGAGAGCATGTCATGTATCAAGAGGCAGAGTATCAAAGTATGGTATTCGAAGAGACGACTGCACGAGACTTGGTGACAGGGAGGAGACAAGAGGAGAGATTCATTTTCTGGCGAGAGAAACGCGCGAGAGTGGAAGTGGGTCTGTATTGATTACAGACGAACGGAGTATGATGTAAATAAGAAACCGGACGAGGCAATAGTAATAAATAAAGAGAGGAGGGGAGAGTGAATTATTGGCTATTATTGGCATTTGACCTCTGGTGCAATTAGCAGCTGGAGGGAGGACACGTGAAATCCTCGGAAATCGAAAAGATAATTTAATAGCAAAACGAAATTTGATAAACGAGCACTGTAACTCCTTTACGAGAGTTTTCGCTAAGATGAAAGACTTCCTATGGGTTCACTTTATCTCAAAGCTCATCCTCCTCCTCCTCCTCTTCCTCTCGCTGAATACCATCAATTTGGTCCAGTCGAGAACACCCCAGGAGCGCGAGTCTGTCCTGATACCTGGTGACATAGTCCTGGGAGGTCTCTTTCCCGTCCACGAGAAGGGCGACTCATCTTGTGGACGTAAGATTTACAACAGAGGAGTACAGCGACTGGAAGCGATGCTCTTCGCCGTGGATCAGATCAACAAGGAAACCAGGATACTTCCGGGTATCGTCCTGGGTGTGCATATCCTGGACACCTGCAGCAGGGATACGTACGCCTTGAACCAGAGTCTGCACTTCGTGCGAGCGTCCTTGTCAAATCTGGACATCAGCGTGTTGGAGTGCGCAGACCGGTCCAGTCCTCGGGTCAAGAAATCAGCTAGTGCGGGTCCTCTCTTCGGCGTGATTGGTGGTTCCTATAGTTCCGTGTCCCTCCAGGTAGCGAACCTTCTGCGGCTGTTTCACATACCCCAGATATCGCCGGCATCCACGGCGAAGGCTCTCAGCGAGAAAACGAGGTTCGACTACTTCGCCAGGACTGTGCCACCAGATACGTTCCAATCTATCGCCCTGGTCGACGTCGTCAAGAGCGTCAACTGGTCTTACGTGTCCACGGTGTACTCGGAGGGCTCGTACGGGGAGTACGGGATCGAGGTGTTCACCAGGGAAGCCACCGAGAGACAAGTCTGCATAGCTGCCGCGGAGAAGGTGCCCAGCGCCGCCGACGACAAGGTCTTCGACGGTATCATACAGAAGCTCAGTAAGAAACCTAATGCCCGAGCGGTCGTTCTCTTCACCAGAGCAGAAGATGCCAGGAGGATCCTGGAAGCAGCACGTAGGTCCAACTTGAGCCAGACCTTCCAGTGGATAGCCAGCGACGGCTGGGGCAGGCAGAATAAGTTGGTAGAGGGTCTCGAAGAGGAGGCCGAGGGTGCCATCACCGTGGAGCTCGAGTCTAAGAATATTCCAGGGTTCGATGAGTACATGGCGTCTCTCACTCCTAGAAACAATCGACGCAACCCTTGGTTCAGTGAGTACTGGGAGGATGCGTTTTCCTGCATCCTCAAGAGCGACGTCCCGCTCGTGACCAATCGCAAGCTCAATATATGTTCGCCAAGTCTACGTCTGACTTCCTCCAGAGGATACGAACAAGAATCCAAGGTGCAGTTCGTCGTTGATGCTGTTTATGCTTTTGCTCTTGCTCTTCACAATCTTCAACAAGACATGTGCGGTCGGTCCAAGGGACTCTGCCCGTCGATGATCAACTACGACAAGGGGGCCTTCTTCAAGAACTACTTACTCAACGTCTCCTTCGTGGGTAAGCCTCGGAAGTCGGGTAGTTTGTTCTTTTTTCGCATTTAAGAAAACAAAAAGATCAATAGGTACCAGGATGAGACCTCAGGGCGTCTTGACGATGGATGAATAATTCACCAGGATCTACCCTGACGGAAATTAAATTATGTATTGGAAGAAAGGAATGAAAAAGAGAATCGGCATCTCTAGTTTTTTCATCAAATCGCTACCCTCCAGGCGTTTAAGCTTCCAGATGAGGTCGCGTCCCAATCCGGGTCACAATCCAAAAATAATTTTGTACTCTTCACTGGGATCTAGAGGATAACGTCCATTTCGTGAAAATTATCTGACGATTCATGAATTATTCAGCCGTAGCTTAGCTATTTGCCGCTGGCACGTTGATTCTTTAACAAAAATTTCTTTCTCCGATCGTCCAAGTACCGGGACACGAATTAGTTAAATTTTACTTACCACTGTCGCAGGAATAAGAGCGCAGAATAACATATTTCTTGGACCTCATCCTTAAGTTTCCGACTTGCTGTTAGAATTAAGAGCCTGAACTGACTGCTGTGTTAGGAAACTCGTCGGACCTTGAGAGAGAATAAAAATGATACAAGAAAGAAGTAGAATCAGTTAAAGGCATCTGTAATGTATAAGATTTTGATAAAAGGTTTGGCAAAGATAACGCCTCGTGATAGCGATAAGAATTAAGAATTGACAAATACCAACCATCAGCAAGCATCGTTACGAATACCCTGTAGATTACAGCTTGAATGAAACAATTTTCCAGATGCCGCCGGAAGTGAAGTGAAGTTCGACGAACACGGTGATGGCCTAGCAAGATATGAGATCCTGAACTTCCGGAAGTCAGGTCAGAACGGCACGAATGGATATCACTACAGAGTAAGCATACAAATTAGTTTTTAAAAACGAAAAAAAACAGTGATATAAATCATATAAAATATGGCAGAAGAATAAAAACAGCTACCAAGATAATTAAATCATTTTATACAGGTTGTAGGAAAGTGGTACAACTCCCTGAACATCCGCACAGAGGAACTGGTATGGAGCAAAGGTACAGAGAGTATACCGATCTCAGCGTGCTCTTTACCGTGTGCACCAGGTATGATAAAGAAGCAACAGGGTGACACTTGTTGCTGGGTCTGCGATCAGTGCGAGGAATACGAATATGTATACGACGAGAAGACATGCAAGGGCTGTGATTCAGGTTTCTGGCCGCACGCGGATAAGAAGGGCTGCTACGCGTTACCGGTTAAACATATGAGATGGAGCAGTGCATTTGTAATAGCACCAGCTATAATATCCTGCCTGGGTATAGTAGCTACCCTGGCTGTAGCAGGACTGCTCTTTAAGCACAGAGACACCCCAGTAGTGAGAGCTTCCGGTAGGGAGCTAACGATAATCCTATTGGCTGGAGTGCTTGTTTGTTACCTAAACACATTCATCCTACTGGCAAAGCCAACCACGGTCACGTGCATCCTCCAGAGGTTTGGGGTAGGCGTAAGCTTCAGCGCCGTTTACGGAGCCGTTCTAACCAAGACAAATAGGATAGCAAGGATCTTCGATTCAGCATCAAGATCCGCCAGGAGGCCGCGTTACATCAGTCCGACTTCCCAAGTATGCATAGCAGCTGCCTTGATAGCCTTCCAGATCGTCCTCACCCTGGTGTGGATGATCGTCGAACCACCTGGCACCAGGTTCTTGTACCCGGATCGCAAGCAGGTCATCCTCAAGTGTAATATCCAGGACATGAGCTTCCTCTTCTCGCAGCTTTACAATGCAACCCTCATCCTCGTCTCGACGGTTTACGCTGTAAAGACCAGGAAGATCCCAGAGAACTTCAACGAGAGCAAGTTCATCGGCTTCACCATGTACACCACTTGTATAATATGGCTGGCATTTGTACCTATTTACTTTGGTACAGGAAACTCCCACGAGACTCAGATCACTACGTTGTGCGTGGCTATTAGTCTGAGTGCATCGGTCACCCTGGTCTGTCTCTACTCGCCCAAAGTGTATATCATAGTCTTCCAGCCGGACAAGAACATCCGAGGAAAGGTGACAATGGGCGGAAGCACTTTCAAGAAGCAGGGCAGCAGTGCTGGAGCGTCTTCGCTTACGAAGTGTAAGTCTAGTAAATTAATTTGATAGCTGGAACAAAGCCAATCAAAATTAGAGAATTGAATTCACGCCAAATTTCATCCCCTTTCGCAACAGGTTGTTAGTTCCTAGCGCCAGGAATTCGCCTGTTTGAATTAAACGCTGCAAGAAGGGAAAAATGCCTCTATTCACCTGTCAAATATTGGCCCAGCCATCCATCTTTCCTTTGTTTAATTCACGTACATAGAATTTACTGCAACCTCAGTGCGACCTACATTTTCTAACTTGATCGATAGTGTTCCAGGCGTCGATCATTAATTCAAGCTTTCCACTAAAATTACGCAGACCTTTTATTCCTGCTCTATCAGCTGTCTGTCTTTTCCCTTTTCTCCTCCTCTATCCACCACCGCCCTGCAGGTCCCCTCGATCCAGCTGACACGCGTGACTGAAATGTCCATATGAATTATTGTGTCCTGTATTTCAGATACCGGATGTGATATGACCAGTGAATGCGTACCTCTGCAAAGTGCCATTACTGCGGCCGTTCAGACGTCGGTGGACATCAGTGAGATAACCGGAAGTCCAAACGCATCAACTAAGATTGTGACTGAACAAGTGGCACAACTGTAGAACTTGCCGAGTACACCTGTGTACTTGGTACAGATAAAGTGAAAGGGGATGAACAAATGATAATAAATTGTCAAGGACCTTGACAGTGAATTAGAATGATCTCAGATTGAATTACATAATTAATTGAGTTGATTAATAGTGACAGTGTGTTCTTATGCACGATGGAGTGTAAGAAGTATAATTAATATATACAAAAAAGCTATGATATTATGATATAGAAAGTAGCACGAGATATGAGTTCGTTAATCACACGCAAACAGTGTTTAATAGTGTTATACAACGTCATGAAAATCAACAGAGTGACCAATCGTCGATCGTCATTCGTTGACAGTTTTCGATGCCGTTCATCATTGTTGTTATTGTTACTGTAAGTGTCGAATCTGAAAAAAAGTATGTGCAGAACAAGCACGACTTCTAGAATTCTTCAGGATTCCCTTGTGAAATATCAGAGTTCGCCTTCGGTTCATAAATAATTGTAGTTGAATGAGAATTGACAAAAGATGCATTGCCCACTTGTGACATCAATTGGTCGAGAGGTCACTGGAAGTTTTAGGTAAAAAAAATGTGTGCAATAAAGTTGTTATTGATAATAAAAAAAAAGATTAAATAAATTATTCCAATCCGCACCCACCGACGACCTCTTCGACTCCAAAGAGGGATGAAGATTCCATCTTATGCGTCTCCATTAAATTTTCTTCTCTGTAGGATTAATGCCCACGAGTCCATTTAACGTCTACAGGCCCGACTTTATCGGTTACGTCTTTTAGCTTGGCAGCAAGTCTCTTATCAGTACTGTTGTTTTCACGCTCAATTACGCAACGCGCTAGAGTACATGCAATAACATGGCTCTCATGAATAAATACATTACCGGGCTTCACACTTCCTGCGGACATTTACAGCGGGCTGCACGCTATCGCGAGTTCCTCGCACTGGAGTTCATTGATTTTAGGCCTGAAACACGCGTAACGTTTGTATACTGTACTATATAAGTTTGTTTTGTGTAACTACATTATGGCTTTTATTCTACGACCGTGTACGACGATTCTCCTTAAGAACGTCAGATGTATTTCCATAAATTGTATCCAGTGCGCCAGGGTTGTGCCTTTCAAGTTGTCTGACATCGGCGAGGGGATCCGCGAAGTCACTGTTAAGGAATGGTAAGTGCATCTGGAAAATCGTTTAGTTTGGCATAAATTCTTTATATGAAAACAGATGCTATGAATATATTGATTACAGGTTTGTCAAACCTGGAGACAAGGTCACTCAGTTCGACGAGGTTTGTGAAGTTCAGAGTGACAAAGCTTCTGTTACCATCACAAGTCGCTATGACGGAGTTGTCAAGACTCTACACTACAACGTGGATGACTCAGCACTCGTTGGAGATCCTTTGATTGATATAGAGGTCGACGAGGATACTGGTCAGGTTGTACCCAAGGAAAAAGATGCCAGTGAGAAAACTGATCAGTCACACCAGGTTTCTGTGGCTGCCCAGAGCACGGATTCAAGGGAGGAACTCCTTGGGAAGGTGCTGGCTACTCCTGCAGTGAGGAGGATAGCTATTGAGAATAAAATAAAATTAAAGGATGTTCCGGCGACTGGTAAAAATGGTAGAGTTCTCAAGGAAGATATCGTCAGTCATATTCAAAAGGAAAATACCGGTACGAGTGCGGGTCATAAGGTCACTGACGGAAGCAGCAAAGCGGTGCCGGCGAAACGATACACAAAACACATGTGGAAAACGATGACGAAATCTCTGGTAACATCGCACATCGATTCCTATCGAATAACTCCTGATGGTAAGGTAGAAATAATTGATTATCATTACAGAGTATACCGCACTTTGTCTATAGTGACGAATGCGACGTCAGCAGTCTGATGCGTCTTCGTGATGACGTGAGGAGCGTTTTGAAGAATCAAGGAGTGACCTTGACCTACATGCCCTTCTTCATAAAGGCTGTGTCCAGGGCGCTGGAGAAGATTCCAGAATTGAACGCCTGGTTGGACGAGGAATCAGAATCGATAAAGATGATTGAGGAGCACAACATAGCCCTGGCCATGGACACTCCTGATGGTCTGGTGGTGCCGAACATAAAGAATGTTCAGGATAAGAGTATAGTCTCCATAGCAAAGGAGCTAAATAGACTCCAGGAACTTGGCAGTAAGGCGTCACTTCCGTTGAACGATCTAACGGGTGGTACCTTCTCGTTGTCAAACATCGGAGTGGTAAGAATTTCTGGAAAAGATTCAATTACAAAGCATGAATTTCAGAGTTTATTCTAAACTAGGCAAATTCAGGTAGGAGGAACTTACACGAAGCCAGTGATCCTGTCTCCGCAAGTTGTCATTGGGGCCATTGGCAGGATTCAAAAGTTGCCCAGGTTCGACGCCAATGGGAACGTGGTAGCAGCAGACATCCTCTTCGTCAGCTGGGCAGCTGATCACAGGGTTGTGGACGGCGTGACTATGGCCAAGTTCTCCAATATTTGGAAATACTACGTGGAAAATCCATTCCACATGACTCTGGGAGTATAATTTTTGTACGTCGCGCGAACTACGTTTACAACGTTCAAAGTCATTTTCTTTTTCGATTTTTTTTTTCTAGCTATAAGGTCATCCTACAATTTCAAAGTGTCGTTACAGAAATATACACAAGTCTTACGTACTTCTAAAACACTTTTATTTTGCTCGGAGTCAAAGGTATTGCTCGAGTTGACAACAAGAAGAAAGAAAAACAAAAAAAATAGTCCCAAGAAGTACACCGTCACTTTACAACCTTTTTATTGATTGCTTAAATGCTTTCTCGTTTCCTCACTCATCTTATTTATATCAACAAGTAATCCTACGTAAATACAAAGTTTTCAAAAAGTAGTCAGTCTGTTTTGGGTTAGAACAGTGCGCGAGTGCCTAATAGCAATAGTAAATGGTACAGTAATAGCAATGACAAAGTTATGACAATTGGTACTGGATAATGATGATGATCACAGTGAAAATGAGACCCAAGTACCATTAAAAGAGTACTTAAAAAGAAATATATAAAATACCGTTACAAAACACACGCGGTGCGAGGATGATAAATGTTTTTGAATATTGTTTTTGAAGTTTTGCTCCTGTTCCCTGTTTCCATTTTGTTAGCCGCCTTGCGAGCCCCATAAGGAGGATTAATTGCTAAAGATCATCAGAGACCTTACAGGAGAAAGAGAATTCAGCTGAAAATCATTCATCGCATAAAAACAGAATAACGAAAGAATAAGTGGAGAAATAAGAATAGAAGAGAGAAGAGTATCAAGGATTCTCATATCAAGTTGAGAATTTGATAAATGCAAATAGGAAGCGTATCGGTTTTCAGGCATCGATGCCTTTGTGCTTTGTGAAACGTACTTCTGTGCCCACACTTCATAATGGCTACTATTTAAATAAATATTAAAGCTAGACGTTTAAGGAAAAATGGCATGGGTAAGGGAACGCGACCAAACGAGAAGTAACGTTTCAACGCTTATATCTAACGTTAGAGTATTTGAGCAAACAAAATAAAGATATTAAAAAAAAAATATTTTCCTTTAAATGCAAAGAGGAGAAGAATTTGTGTTACAGTAATCAGTGGCAATTGTCCGACAGATAATTCTCGAAGACGCAACTTGTCACGTAATTGCAAATCACGACGCATCAACGTTACTAATAACGTTGATTGATAAAAAGGTACGGCACATAGAAGAATATCTTTCTCGTCGTTCTTTCTCTTTCTTTTGCTACGCGACAGCATATAACTACGTCATATAAACTTTATATATATATAATATATATATATTTATGTATATATACGATTAATAAATAGTGTTTTTGTTTCTGGCACATTGTCAGCTACCGCGATTAAAGGAGTGAGTATATCTTCGAAAGAAATATCAAATTTTGAAAAATAATGCGAAACCCACGATGGATCACCGTGCCCTCGTACGTTTTGGTAAACGATTGGGTTGTGGTTGAAAAAAAAAATAGAAATAAATAACATCACTGGTTCCAGATGCCTGTCGGGACCGGAAGACGACCTGTCCCACAAGCTCTTTCAGGCACAACCGCGTTCAGTTCCGCACACACCGTCAAATACTCGAATGGAATAAAAAATACGTCGATATAGTACGCTACTCAGTCTAGGATACGCTGCTCTTTGATGTGACAGTATCGCGACGATGTCATTGGTGCCTGCTAATCATCATCGATACCACCGCCCCGGTTGACCTCAGTACAGCAACTGCGTTGTCGTGATCCGCCTTCGTGAAATCGATACCATCAACCTCGAGGATCTTGTCTCCAGGTCGTAGAGTACCCTGGGCTGGACCATCTGGATTCACCTTAGTCACAATGATACCCTAAAATCACGATAATGAGCGCTTCGCGGAACAGCTGAATGGAAATAGGACTCCTACAGGGGACAGGTATTCAGTGGGACTTTTGTTCTCTTAGTACAATGACTCTTTTACCGTTTCGGCTCCTGCCACGCCGCCGGCGATACTGAAACCCAGTCCTGGATTTTTCCTAACGCGAACCGGCAACTGAAAAGCAAGTAGAACCTGTTAGTGGAGTCATTCCTTATTCAGAAATGCTTGTGTCTTTTGTTCCTTGTCTGCCTCTTGTATTTTTTTTTAGAATTCTTTTGCTTTCAATACTCACTACGTTCGCATTCTTGTGCGGTCCAAACATCCACTTGATCCTGGGTTTACTATCTGGACTCGGTGAATCACTCCAAGTAGGGATTTTTGACTTTACGTTCCGAGAGGCATTTGGAGCAGCCAGTCCTTTACTCTGGATAGAGACCGGCGTACTCCTCCCGGAATTGCTTCCACTTTGAACTTTGGCTCCTACTGGTGAACCGTTGGTATGCGAAGTTCTATTTGAGGAACTCTCACAATTCTCTTTCCCGGTGAATGTGTCCTTTGGATCGTGAAACGTATCCAGGTTGGAGGAACTCGAACCGTTGGAACCGTTTGAACCGTTGAGTATTCTCTTACTACGATCGGAGAGTCTCGGCTGCAAGGACAGTGGACTCCTGTATTTCTTGCCGGTAACGGGAGACGTAGGGATGCTTGTAGTACTTAATAACTTCAACCTGTCAAAGTCCTCCAATGAATCGATACACCTCTCTTGCGACTCGTTATCAGAAATCGAACCGTCCAAGTGTTTTCCACGTAGAATTGGAATCCTGCTTGGTTTGAAGGAACGATCGCCTTCAGGATTTGATGAATCCAGAAGGAGTTTCTCAGCAGGAGGTGACTGGGATGAATCCGTCACATCCTGAGAAAGTTTTACTCCTTTGTCCGTGATGGATGGTGGTGATCCTTGACCGTAATTGAGTTGCTGGAAGAGTGCAGCCTTCTTCGAGAACGCGGCCGCTATGTGATACGGTGGCGGAACGGGCGGTATGGCTGGTGCATCGGGAACTTTAACCTCGGCGATGACATTTTGTCCTTTGTAAGGCTCAACGAGTTTCTCAGACTCAACGATCTTCGCCATGTTAGTCTTGGAATACTCATCCGGCTTCCACGTGGAATTTACGTAGTCCGCCACAGTTGGTTGCTTCACCAGATAATCCGAGCTCGGGTTCCTGATACACTTGGCTTCCCTGATATCAGGACTCTTCTCTTTTGCTATCACTGTCTTGTTCGCTTCCTCGAAGGAGTCGTCCGAGTTTACCACCTCCACGTCAGGATCGAACGAACCATTGTTATTGTAGTACTTGGTACCGTGATGATCAGCAGGCGTTACTCCAACGTAGGGAGAATTCTGTAACCCGGTTAAATTTAAATCTTCATTGTCTAGGACATACCACGTTTTCTTTACCTTATTGCTTTGATTATGTTGCGGCAAGGTTCCTGGCGTCGACGGAACACCAAGAACAGCCGTTGCTTTGGCAACGACAGCTTCCTTTATCGTCGTTTCGCGTTCCAGGAAGCTCTGCTGACGACAGAAATAAATAAATATATAAACCTAAACAACGATTGGGTTACCACAACACATGAGTAGAAAAATACTCACTCTCTGATCGTGAGCCTGATGAGTCTGATGATGAAGATTTCGAGCATGCCTGGCAAGATTTCGTAGTTCCTTAGGGTAAGGTGTAGGTGCACGATGAAGCTGCCTAGGTAGTTCAGACTCTACCTCAGCAGCGAAACATATTCTTCTTCCAGTCCCAACAACAGAGCCTGAAATTGGGCCCACCGGTTGGTCCATTTCTACAGAAAACAAACAGTTCTTCGATTAACCCATAGTGTTCGAAGAATGATCTCATGAATTTTCCATCCATCAGTATCTACATAACATCATCTTCATATATTCTACCACGTACGTTACCATTTCATTCGAAATCCTCCTGGTCATTGTCAACTAGGTGAAAGAAAAACATTGACCGACATAAAGTATCTGAATACGCCCTAGTGACGTTATTAATATAATAATTGAATCTTAACAAAACTCTATACACTTATAAACTTACGTTCAAGATCTTGTCGTGGTTTTTGAGGTAGCATGAAACAACTCAGGACCATAATGTCTTCCTCGGAATTAAAGTCCTGCTGCAAGGGTACCAAGGGTTGACTTTGGTTGTCGCTCAGCCACAGTGCCTTCAGGTTTGTCAAATTAAGCATAGAGACAGGCAAGAACTTGATGCAATTGTTAACGAGATTGAGAACTCGTAACGATCCAAGATGACCCAGTTCAGGTGGGATGCTCGTGAGATTATTAGAGCGCAACGAGAGAAGAGACAGGGCGGTGCAGCTTCCGATTTCCGGTGGAAGGCATCGCAGGTAATTATTGTCAGCGTTCAAGCAGTGTAGCTTCCGGAGGAGACCTAATGACGATGGCAAATACTCTAGGAAATTCTTAGTAACTATAAGCTCCTCCAAGCTCGACATTTGGCCAATGTCGTCGGGCAGTGTGTTCAATTGATTGTCATCGATCTTGAGCGTTACTACTGTGCGTAAGTAGCAGAGACTATCCGGAAGTTGACAGATTTCATTGGTCGAAAAATTCATTATAGATATGTCACGCCATCCTCGAATTTCCGATGGTATCACTTGCACTGCATTCATCGTGCAATCGAAATGATTAAGTCTAACTAGCTGTTCTATGTTCACTGGTATTCTGCGGATCTCATTGCCATCGATCCAAAGTTCCGTCAGATTAGTCAGGTCACCAACTACTTCAGGCTGGAAAAATAATTTCGGGTTATCGAAAGTCCTTAAACATTACTTATCAATCTTTTGGAATATTCTTTACTTACCAATTCGGTGAAGTCGTTATTGCCTATGTCCAATCTCTGAAGGTTTACCAACCTGCTCATACTTTTTGGTAAGGTCATCATGTTGTTCTCTCGAAGCTCCAGAGTCCTTAGTGCTGACAGTCTTCCAAAATTAGCTGGCAAGTACTCGATATAAGCATCATTTATGTATAACTCTCTCAATCCAACTATATGCGTGATAGCATCAGGAAAACGTTCAAATGGATTAACACTGATATCTATAGAGCGAAGGTTCTTGCATTCCTTTATGCTATCTGGTAACTCCTTTATACCTAAAAATATGAAACAGTTAATAATATACTTATATAAAAATCAATCTTACCGCAGATAAGCAGCATACTGACTATTTTTACTGAGATCTAAATATTCCAAGTTAATCAGCGAAGCAATGGCAGGTGGTAGTGTGCTGACTTCGTTATCACTTAAAGATAGCACACGCAGTTCATGACACTGGAACAACGGCCTTGGCAAATCCTTTATCTATAAAACAGAGCATATTAGCTGTACAGGAAAAAAAATCTCTTTAACCCGACAACAATGAATTTACCCTGTTGGCATCAAGATACAATTTCTCCAGTGTTCTTTCATAAATGAACACATCAGGTGGTACGTCATAAAGATTGCAGTGATTGAGCTGCAACTCGCAGACATCTTCCTCCTGCGTTCTGAGGCATGCAGCGCACTGCCACCAAGCACTTCCCATTTCACTTACGTCTAAAAAAAGACAAAAATAAGCAAGCTAATAAAGTAAATAAATAAATAAAAATAAACAAGCTAATAAAATCCCAACAAAAACATTCCTCATCCTATCCTCTCTAAAGGAACAATGAGTCACTCAATCCCTAAATTTCAAAATTGTAAGATGACCCTATAGGATCATTAAAATCTGAATTCTCACAAGCTAATCTGCAGGTTAACCCTCTCTCGAGGATGACCTGATGAAAGATCTAATAAAGCTCACTTGGAGAAGACAGAAGATACTTACTTGTTACATTTGATATTGATTAACTATAGTCCGTAGCAGCACGCATCGCAAGTACATAGGAAAGGGTATAAACTCGTCGCTACGATAAGAGCGTAGAGAGAGGCAAGCAGGTAACGCAGGTAACATTAAGCCACACTGGTAGATGTATCCAGAGTATCAAAGTGTGCCGTAAGACGGGCCCGTGAATTATACAACCTGTAAAAAGACCGAGACACCGGTAAATGCCGAGCAACGCCGAGATAACCCGATAAAAGAATTTGCAGCTACTGGGATGAAGTCTCGCGAGTAGTCAAGAGGACAACAGTCCCATGGAGCGGGGCGATTAAAGAATATCAATTTATTGATTACCCGATTGGTTAACGGTCAAGCTGAGACAAAAGAATGAAGCGTGTATTTTATGCGAGAATAGTACTGTTTCACGTGATAAGCTACATTTGACAGGACTTTGATTGCTCGCGCTGGAGCGTTCTCCGTTCGACTTGTGAACTCCCGTAAAATACCGTATAACCGTAACTATGCCTATGCCGATAAAAATTCATGGGATCCGTAGCATGGGGTAACATGGCGGCTTAACTAGATACCATGTGCTGTGGAATGGGAGGCAATGGGAGGATGGAATGCACTGGTGTGGACCATTTGCTTGAGATGTTTCAGGAGATGTGAAGGACGAAGAAGATGGAATGAGAATTGCAGGCTGCCATCTGGCGGGAATTTTTTGAAATTTTATTGGAAATCGTCAACGCCTGATGAATGGCAATCTTTGGTTATTTTGATTTTTCTAACAATTGTGCGATGACAGTTTTGAATCTTAAGGAAGGTTATCAATGATTTGAGAATTTATTCGTGTCATTATAGGTCAAGTGCAATTCATTATCCAATGAAGTATGTGAGCTTTATCTTTACGATAAAGCAGAATGAATATTATCCACTGGCAAAAGTAGATTGTAATAAATGTTGAAGATAACATCTTAATTAAAATAGAAATTTTTCGCAAGTCTTTTGGACATTGAACAGTACTTTTTATTTGACTTAAATTTGCAATGATTTCGAGTTTGTATAAGAAAATAGTTGGCACTTCTCCACCACCTGAACCTGATGTACCTAAGATACTTTGTGTCGGTGTCAATTGTCTTGATATTGTGACAGTGTGCAAAGAATTTCCACCGGAGGACTCTGAACAGCGGTTTGTGTTATACATGAGGAATTTTGATCATACAGTTTGGATGGTTTTCTATTTAAAATTTTTATTTTATAGATGCGTAGAACAGAGGTGGCAAAGAGGAGGTAATGCATCTAACACCTGCACTGTTCTTTCTCTGCTTGGAAGCTCTTGCGAGTTTTTGGGTTCTTTGAGTTCTGATCAGCATGTCACATTTCTTGAGGATGATATGAGAAAACACAAGATAGACTTTTCACATTGTCCTATAATTGATGGTGTAGGATGTCCTGTGTCTACTGTCATCTTAAGCATTGCTACTGGATCCCGAACAATCCTTCATTTCAACCCAAATCTTCCAGAATTGACACTAAAAGATTTTGAGAAGTTGAACTTGGAAGATTATAGTTGGATACATTTTGAGGTTTGAATTTGTGAGAAGATAAAGCATAGTAATTACAGAAAATAGTACAAATTTCAATTTTAAAGAACAAAACATATTCTCAGGGTAGAAATATCAGTGAAGTGATCTCTATGATGCAGTACGTAGAGAATTATAATAATTCATTGAATACATGTCAGAGTGATGACAGTGGTAAATTAGAAACAAATCATATTCCAATCACCGTAAGCGTAGAGCTGGAGAAACCTAAACCAGAGTTGGTAGATCTTTTGCCATATGCAGATGTTGCATTCATAGCGAGAGGTTTTGCACAAAGTAAAGGATTTGACAATATGAGTGAAACATTAAGAAATATCGGCGAAGAAGCAAAGTCTGGGTTAGTCTTTTGAGAAAAAAAATTCTTAACAAATCATAAAGTTTTAATATATTTTTTAGTGCTACAATTATTTGTGCTTGGAGTGAATTGGGTGCTATGGGACGAACTCCTGATTCAATGATAGTACAATCCCCATCATTTCCACCGAATAAAATAATTGATACACTTGGGGCTGGTGATACTTTCAATGCAGCAATCCTTTATTATTTGAACACGGTGAAGACATCATTCGTTAAAAAAAGAGAGGAAGAGGAAAGTCATAAAACGAAAGAAACCTTCGAAGAATCGTCCGAGACTGATAAAAAACGAGAAATTAAACAAAACACAAATATCGAAAGTACAGAATGTAGTCGTACAGAATTTATAAATGCAAACGTGTTACAAGGAGCAATTAATTTTGCATGTCACGTAGCCGGTGCAAAAATTGGATTACGTGGCTACGACGGTTTAGAAAAGATTTTAAGAGATTTGTACAAATAAACTAAGAAACGGGATACTTTTATACCAAAACTTATAAAGATATATATTGAACACTAAAAGAATTTTCAAATATATTTTGAAACAGTGCTTCTAATAAATTTTAGTGATTCAAAATTTACTTGATTTATTACTTTTTCTTCTATCTAACAAAAGTATCACGTTATTATACGTAAACGTACCTACATCATACATTTATATTAATTGTAATTTGTTGGTTATACATACAACATTAAATTATGTTGTAATAATTATGGTAAATTTTTCGATTATCGGGATAAACAATTATTTTTGATAAAAAATTGATAAGGTAACAAATATAAGCTATAAGAGAGAAGCCTATTTACAAGTTCTGTTGTGAATATAAGAAAGAAGTCTTTATATTTTCCTCTGTCAAAATTTCATCCAAATTTTGTTATTTTTTTAAAACACGTTTTAGCATTCCGCTTCCACACCACTATCGAAAAAGTCTTGAACCAATCGTTGTACCTTGTACGGCATCAACCTATAAAAGAATTACAAATAGTAAATTTTTGGTAATCATGCGACAGATCATCAGGCTTACCCGAGCATCGAAGCAACGTAAGTCCATACAACAGGAATAGACATTTCTTTCAAATCTCTCCGTTGTGCAGAGACTATTTGAGAAACTGCCTCTTGCGGTGAAACCAGTGACATAAGGTTTGGGAACCTGGAAGAAAAAATATCAATTGTACAGGCTGAAAAAGATCAAAATTATATTCCAGTATAGCTGAATGTCGACATGCCCATTCCCACCTCGCATTCCAAAACATAGTCTGCTTGGAGAGAAATTGAAAATAATGTATATGTGTATACGTAAATATTGCGATTTCAGTGAATGAGAAGAGCGAATGAAATTCAATACTTAATAAGATAATATCGATTACCTCATCTTTGGTTTCTTACATAAACCAGTGTCTACCATGTACGGGTAGATTGTGGTAAACTTAACGTTACAGTTAGGTCCATTTTTAATTCGAACTTCTTCTGTCAAAGCATCCATGAGTCCGCGCACCGCGAATTTCGAAGCGCAATATGGTACCAGATTCTCCAGACCCACAATTCCGGCCATGGAAGAAAGAGCTACCACGTGCCCGTGATTATTATTGATCATGCTGGGCAAGAAGGCTTGTAACGTCTAGAAATAAAAAAAATAATCATTAAAACTTTTCCATCTGTTCAAACGCTATGAGTGACGTTGAAGTGATTAAGACTCACCCAGAAATGCGCCATCACATTTATATCAAATATTCGACGAATTTCTGCCGGTGTATGATCAAAAAATGTGCGACAGGGCATTATACCAGCATTGTTCATCAAAATAGTGACGTTGCCAACTTCCTTTTGGACCTGTGCGGCCACCGTGACGACCTCGTCTCGATTGGAAACATCGCATCTGAAAAATGACAATGAACGATGGTAAAATAAAGAAGAAAGAATAACGAAAAACAGAGTGTTTATTACAAATGAAATATACATACATGTATCCATGGGCAGATGCTGCACCGAGTTTCTTGATTTCTTTGACAGTATCCTCATTGGCATTCTGATTAATATCCCAACATACAACAGTCGCACCTAAGGATGCGTATTTGATAGCCAATTCTCGACCAATACCATGTCCAGCTCCAGTGATCTAAAAAAGAGACAAAGTTGAAAAATAAAAATTTTCAAACTTCACAAATGCATTGGTCACGCGCGAGAGTCACACGTGCCATAATATTGCGTATTGAAATATAATCAGATCCTATAAATTTATGTAATAACATTTCCACTTAGTTGCACAAGCAAAAAGTTTTTTCTTCTTTCATTCCAAGTAATTCTTCCTCCTCCAACATAACAATAATAATATTCGCGTCATATAGTTGTTTAATATTGCAACATCTCAACCGGTCAGTATCATCATGATAATTGGAATTCATTTCATAAATCTTTTTCCTAATGACGAATCAAAAAAGAATGAGATAATACTCAACGTCACTTATCTCGTTAATCTACGAAAATATTTCAAAAAAATGTATAGGCCTGTTTACCTTGCTTAGTATGGAAGCACGGTATTCAATGTCGCCACACAATTTCTTTGGCGTTCTCCAAAGAGACTTTTGACCTCACGTGAAAAAGATCTTGAAATTTATGAGTGTAACTTAAAAAAAAGATCCCTGAGATATTCAGATCTTTAAAAACCAATATTCAGATAATTTATTCAAACCCAGGTATACGTAGAATTGTAGGTAAACGTATTTTTTTTTTCCTTCAAATTAACAACAGCAATTATACCAACATTCTTTGCCCGGTCGTTATGTGTATTTTAATCGATGCAGTACAAAATTGCCCTAATTGTTGTTACCAACGAGAATTATTCGGACACAGCATAAAAGCTGAATGGAAATTTTTATTTCATGCGCCATCGCGTTCACGATGTTCGATCTGTCACTTTATAATGGTTGAAAAAGTATAGCGAAGTTGAGCTTTCGTGCGTTAAACGTTAATGTAAAGTTAATGGGCAAGAATTGGACGAAATTAAATTTTATCATTGCCATTACTGACCCGCAGTAATGTTCTATTAATCAAATTGATAAATTCTGCGACGGAGAAGCAGCTCGTACCGAGTGTACAGATCATTTTGAGATCCGATAGAGCAATGAATTATACTTTTAAGAAATAAAAAGAGTTTCTAAGCATTTCAAGTTTTATGGTAAATTTATATTAATGGTTTTATGTATTATGCTGGCAATAGGAATCTTACGATAAATATTTGCATACTTCTCTTACCAACACGATTTCTCCGGCAACACTTTTCTCTTGGACCGGTACCACCAACCTGTATATACCTTCGATGATGCTATAAAATATTTTGATAAACAGCAAAAGCGTTTCCGCCAGGATCAAAGCACCATCGTAAGCTTTCACCATGATCGTTTAATATTTATGCCTGAAACATAATTCATACAAAAAGCACTATGACAAGTATCTACAATCGTTTTCAGTAATATGGAAATGTATACTAATCGTCAATATTAATAGACAATTGTAAAATAAAAGTTCAATAATACAGTCACTTGCAATTTCAGGAAAATCACAAATCTGCACTTCTAACTTTGACTGTTGAGCAGTCAAGAGATAAGGATTTTCAAATGTTAGGCAAAGTTATTTTGTACGTGGTAAACGTAGCACATAGAAAGCCATAGGAACGTTATTTTTGGTATAGCAAACACAATCCAGCATATAATCGTTGACGGTTAAAAATACAACCAACCAAGATTCACGTTTTGAAATAGAATTAAAAAATAAAGTGTTCACCAACGTTTAATGTATAACAGAAATTTTCGATAAACAAAGTGAAAATTCGGGATTAACTGTAACGAATGTAAAACCACGCATAGAAAAAAAATAGCGAACTGCGCGGAGCGACCCGTAAGCGTCGGTGTACAAAGCACGACTAAGCTGCTTCTCTTCTGCGTGTAACGTAACAGAGAACATTACGAGGCTCGGGCTTCGTCTGGATACGAGTGTCGGAAAAATAAAGGTAAACATAAGCATAAGAGCTACAGACACAAGCTACCTTTTTCCTTTTTGACCTGATACCCTTGATGTAATTTCTTTACTGAAAAAAGACAAACATTTTGTTTCCTCTGTATAATCCAGTCAGGAATAATACCAGAACACGCCAGTACGTAGTTGCACAGTAAATATCGCAAAGATTACTAATGGAGTTGGAAAAAAAATAAAGATAGTAAGGCAAGAAGAACGATTAATGTTAACGATATAACCGGCATTCAAGTTTTCATTGTTTCCGACGCGAATAACATATCTAAATATGGTTTAATAAATAAGTTAGTGAACGGTCAAGGACGTGTCGCGTCCGATACATATTCTAGGTTCTACTATACTGAACTGCTGCATGCTGTCGTATACAAGTTGGTTGAGTTACACAACAACTTTCATTTTACTCCGCTGACTTTGTACGGTTTTCGCGACGTTTAATTCACAGATCAAAGAATGGCGAGACCGGTTTTCATCCGTGGACCAAAAAGAGAGAAAATTATGAACGATCAAAAGGAAATTATTCTGAAAAAAAATGCATTCTTCAATTTTGTCGTCGTTTGTAAACAGTTTTGGATGATTATCGATATTTTGTTTTTCGAAAAAAAAATAATGATCGCTTAATAATTACGATCTCTTGGAAATGTCTAAATTATATTACTTTTTCTAATAATGTTATCAAACGCATAATTGTTATTGCTTATCTTATGTATCTGTATATGTCTCAGATAAATTTTAATTTTATAAAATATAATTTTAATTCTATAAAAAATATATATGCTCTTGAAAAATTATTTTAGCAGCGGTTACAAAACATAGGAAATTATATCATATAGTGGTTTATTGATAACGATAAGATACACGTGTGATAACTATTTTTAAAAGATAACAAACTATACCCGTATAGAATAGCATGTCGAAAGAAAAAATATTCTATAGGGAACAAAAATATAATAAATATACAATAAAATTCAAGAACAATCGCAGTAGCACGAACTTTGAGTCTCCTTGAAAAAAATAATACATTGTGCATCAAGGGCGATAAAATAGTTCATTTCATAAATTTCGGATAAAAAAGAATTTTTTTTCACGGCCATAAGTAAAGTTCGATTTTCAGGGCGTAAAGTGTACTTTTTCCCTTACTGCGTGTAACGTGAAAAAGTAGACTTTACTGAAAATCGATCATTACAATGAATTTTAGTCACTGCCTACAAAAATAGCGTATGCAACTTGTGCGTGACTGTTTTTCACTCCCGTGATCGCGACAAAATTAGTCGCCGATTCCACGGGCGATTCGTCTTCAACTCTTGTGAAAAAAAAAAGTTCATTTCAGGCACTAGTTGCACAATATACTATTTAGGTCCGATGTGGCAGGCACAAAATTTGTATACGCCCATGCGCAGTCGTCGCCGGACCCGCAATTAACCACTAGGCTAGAAAGAACGAAAAGGAGCATTTTCAAGGGGAGTTGGACAAAAATATTTTTAAACGTGACACGCGAGGCTGATTCAATAACACCGTTCATTGCGATATTCGTTTTACACGAAGGAACGAAAGAAAAACAGAGAGAAGAGCTAAGAACACAAACAAGACAAATGAAAAAAAATTGCGAATGACAATCTGAAATTTTCATTAAAATAAATTCAACGTTAAACTATCATCATAAGTCTTCTTTTCTATGATTAACGATGCTCCTCTAAGTCGGGTCGCCAGTCATAACCTCTTTGTTGTTGCACTTGCGTAACAAAGTTCCTTGAATGTTCGGAAAAGGATTCGTTTCTCGCTGTACATAGCTTTGTAATATCGAACGTCAGTCGTTGAACCATCCATGGTTAGACAGCTATTAATAGTAAAATCGATAGAGGGTGGACGAAGCATTATTGTTAGATTCAGTTGAAACGGACAAGTTCTGACTGTCAGATATGCTGTCAGTGATTTTTTAAAAACATTCAACGTCACGTAGTTGCAGTGTGTGTAATTGACAATAAATATCACTCTCGATAATTGCTGTATGAAATTACATATAATTATTCGTCAGTTTTATTACACACGTATGATTATTTCATAAGCACTATTTAACGTCACGATTACTTAGTTATCTCACTGGGGCAGCGTTCAAATATGGATCGATTTGAGTTGACTTTCGAAATACATAATTTCGTACAGAGTTCACGCGAATAGCGCCTAAGATTAGGATGTAAAGATATGTCGTTCTAACGTTACTTAGTGATAGAGTCCTTTTGCAACTTCCTGGCAAAACTGTTATTCCTTGATTCTCTGAACTTGATGCTGTATTCCTAACACATGAATCACCGTCAGCGTTATTTTCCTTAACGCTTTAAATTCTAAAAACGTATCTTGAGCGTTACCTAGGATCTAACCAGTAGCGATTCGCGTTTAGGCACTGTTGCCTTCTATTTACACTAAAGAAAATTATTTTAAAAAATCAACTTTTTTGTTTAAACAGCCACTTTTTAAATTTATTTTAATAAATGAATGGGTTTTTTTTCGTCCATATAGAAGCTGTACTCGTAAATTTTACAAAAAATGTTTACTTTTGTGTTTCAAATTATTCTATGGGACGCTATTCTGCACGCCGTGGAGAAGAAATTTTCAAAGGCACTCGAGTTCATTTGTTTATAACTTTTGGTTTAATTAATAAAATTGCATGAAAAAATATTTTTTACAAGCCTTAAGATATGCACAATAAACAGTAAAAATTTCAAAACGATTCATTGTATAGTTTCTTTGTAAAAAAATCATGAAAAAGTGCTTGATATTGGCCTCCTAACGTAGGCATCTCCTTAATAACTTAGCTTTCTCGGTCAGTCAGTGTTTCTGGCCCACAAATCTTCTACCAAATAATTAAAAAGCCAGGACAAATGTCAGTTCGTTTAGTTAAATCAAAACGGTGGGATAAACATCTTGAAATTGAAAAAAAAATTCGATAATTCATTTACTGGTCGTGGGGTCTTAGAGCCCCATTTTTATCCAGGACGAATTTAACACAAGAGTGTGAGGTCGATCTTAGGACCAATGTAGTTCCTACGGCAGGACACGAGAGCTCGTGACAACTGTTATCGACGTGTATCTGAATCCTTTCTCTTCTCTAAAATATGCCTACTTCGTGCCTGCAGTAGATAAGGTAGAGCGAGCCAGGAAGTAGTGGCTGATAAAATAGTTTGGATAAACGTAAAAGCGAAGTAAGTTAGGGAGCTGCATGAATGTACCATTACAGGTGCTCGCATGGCCACCTGTCGCACGCATGCGCCCGATTTCTAACACCTTGCAATAACCCAACGCCAGTGTAAGCCAAGATGGCGAGTGTACTGACAGTTAGTGACAGTTGTCCCTCGATTATCTCGTTGTTTTCGTGCTGCTGAAACGTGAGCGATTATGTGACCAGGAGAGAAATCTGACACACATCACAACAGCATCTCTGAGTTGCTTCAAACGGTATTCTAATTTACTTAAATTTAGCTGATACACGTTCGTTTCTTGATTCTACACCCCCTGCTACCTACTGGTACTACGGGGTGACATTGTCAATGCTTTAAACATCCACTATAAATCTAAAATAGGTCTTTTACCTTAGCGAGCATCGAATCTCATTTCCTGTACGAGCCCATTATTTTTTTCTTCAATAAAAATAATCGACCAGTCAATTTCCTTGGAGGGAAAGGCAATCGGTTCTGGTGGAGCTATGTTACGTTTGTAGCGGGCATTGTTTTGCGGACTGTTAAATGGAAGTTTGTTGTGAAAGCATTGACGAAACGTGGATGCACGTAACGTATTTCCACTGGTTACTACTTCCTTTCCGTTCAACAGCTGGGGTACGACTGACAGCTGAAATAAAAGCGATATAATTCAACCGTGAAAGTTAATCGCGCGAATCGTGAGGCGATTAGGAAAATTTGAAGTTGTGATCAGCGATTGGAATTTCTTAAAAAATTCTCAATATTTATTGGTTCAGTCATATGAATATCGCAATGAGTTATATTATTGAATTGAATAAAAGTGAATAGTGTGTTAAGTGAAGGCAGTTGTGTTTACGTCGATTAATTATTATTGAAAATTCCAACTGCTGTTCAAACATAAGGCCATTGTGCAATCTTATAAATTTCTTTAAACAAACAAGTGGAAGTGTTACGGATATTACGTACTTATGCATCAAGGTCCTGTGGCGCAACGGATAACGCGTCTGACTACGGATCAGAAGATTCCAGGTTCGAATCCTGGCAGGATCGGTTCTAATTTTTTTTTTTTCATAATCCTGTATACAAACATAATTCGATCGCAACGTAAACTGGTTTATAAGGTAGTTTCCGTTTTAATGTTATATTTCGTGTGCGTTTCGAAGGCACAGCCTACTGACGCCGGTAGACTTACTATTTTCTAAGTGGCGTACGGAATCCGTAGCGTCGAAAAGTTTCACAAAATGAAAAGCAAACGAGAGACGTTGAGCTCTCCCGGAATAGTACGGATACCAAAGATACCGGGATGCCTAAGAGCGTCTGCATTTCACGTACTCGTCAAGAGCCTTGATGCACTTGGCTGCTTTGGCTGGAAAGCGTACCGATTTTAATGAAAAATTAAAAAAAAAATTGTCGAAAGACTTGCGTGACAAACCGGTCTCTGATACATAGTATATATAATTATTTTATCTTAGCAATAGTCGCTACACTGACACTGGAGTTTATTCCTCGAGAAACTGACGTTACGGAGAAACGCTTATTGCGACACATTAAAATTCTCGATGAATTACAAGGAAGTTTATTTTATTCAGTCTCACATCAAACAAGAATAATTGACCTCGCAATTAACGCCTTATACAAGTTAGCAAAAAAAACATATTTTTCGTTCATGCACTTTTTGCACCATTTTTGTCGACTTTTTGAATTTTTTTGAAAATTAAAAACGTTTCTATCATTTTTCCCAAGGCTTTAATACAATTTAAATTTTCTTTTTATGTAAAACGAGTCAGAATCTGGTGGAAAAAATTTTTCTCCGTCAATCAAATATTTTGTATATTCGTCATATTTTTTTTGATTCGACTCCTTAATTAATCCAAAAGCAAAATTTAAAATCACACGTTCTGGAACTTTGCTGCTTTAGTATTCCACTCGGTGATACGCGACTCGCACGTAAACGTCCAGCTGAACGATATAGGTTAGCTGACCGTTTATTTCGGATTTAGTACCGGTACCTTGGCAGTGTCAATCTTAATGCTGATATTACGGAAGAAGCACAAACGATCTCTCATTGTTTTCTCTTCCACAGAAACACTGTAATCCGCGTATCCAGTATCGCGAATGGCGTTCAGATTAGATTATAAAACAGTCGGCTGGCCGCCCTCGGCGGAGTTGCAATATGCCTCTGTGCGCTGTCCTCTGCATCGTAAAGCAGATTCATTAATTCTACTTAAAGCCAAAGAGTGAGTGTTAAAATTGATTTGTGACTCGCGTGCCGGATCCTTGGTGAAACTGAGCTGGAGCAAGTCGAAAACGTGAAAAACCTCGTGAACGAAGCGAGGCTTGTCCCATCGAACGGGTTTCGATTTATTTCGCAACAAAAAAAAATGCAGCGTGACGTCGTAAAAAGTTGAGGCAGGAATAATCGAAAAAAAATTACTACCGTATAAAAGATTCTGTGTAAAATTCGTCTAAATACTCCTATAAAATTTTGGACCAATCAAATATCAATAATCGACGTTTTTCACGTTCGATATTTTATAAATTTTTCGCTCATTATTTTACTTTCGGTACAAGGAATACGTAACGATAATTCCTAAGCGTGTCTTCTTCTTGCATATCCATCGGCTCCTACTCCTTATGCGGAAAAGGAGCGGCTCAGCTTCCCACCTTTTGTTACTCAGCTGGCTGATCGGAGTTTGAATCACGGCTAGAAAATTGCGACATCCTTCTTTCCGCCTGGGTTCCGCAACGCAACTAGTTACGGATCGGAAGCGTGACCGGTGCTGCATATACCGAATAACAGTACTACCTAGAACCACACTTAGATACTCATTAAATGTAATTCAGGTAGACAAGCTCGAATCGAAGGAGCGATTAATTCGTGAGAAATTACTGGACGTTACAAAGATATCGTCAGTCGCCATTTTCTAAATTATTGAATACCTTTCGACGAACGTCAAGTTCAAATGTGACTCATTCAGCAGCCATTGCTCATCCCAGGCTCATTATGTGACTCAATACAAGAAGTTTGTGTCGGGTCTTTTTCCTTTTCTATTTATATATATTTTGCACTCTCAAGTTTCATATAATTATACTGTATAGTATGTACCCATGAAAAAATACTACCGTCGATAAAACAGCGAGCAACCGTATCGACTACGAACGCCAGTGCTGACGAAAAATGGATATACCGCTATCGTTGTCCATCGTTGGCCAGTCTTTCTTAAACCAATCGAAATTTTTCGAAGGTGATCGTGACTATTCCGTCGTAGGTAGCCCCTGCTGTGTTGTCGTGGACAAAAGGAAAAAATAGTCCAGCCAATGATCGAGCACCAAGAGCAATAGAGTCAGTCGGTTGGGAGACAATGGCGGACTTAGCCAGCCGTAAAAGTCATTAGCATTCTAGGATGATCGTCATTCCCGTATCCATAGTGAACACGTAAAGTTCTTTTTCCGTTCTATTGATTTTTCCTCTAATGTATTTTCTTTTAAATTCCATTCTCGAAAGTAGCAATGTAAATTGTGATCGTGTCGACGATTCCGTTTTCTCCCTTCTGGCGCCAGACGTCAACTTCGTATCTCTCTGGCTATTTATTAGATATCAAAGGAATCCAATTTACGTAATCAAATTGAGTCGATGTCTCATACTGCAGTGGAACTTTTTTCCCTCTAGTTTTATTACCGCGCGGATTCCACAGCAATGTAGACCTACAAAATCGAATGGCTCAGATCCATATTAATTAATCCGATTCGCGACGCATCGAATAGATGGCGACACTGTTTTACTTACCGGATCGTATGTCGTTGCAGATCTATTCAAATGACGTGATGACGCTACATTGGTGGATGCACTGGTTTTGGGTTACGATACAGATAACCGGTGAGTATTAATATTTTTTTTTAGGTGGCAGTTTCTGTAGTTAGTATTTAAATAAAGCGCCTTTCGACAGGTAGCCCTCTGGATGAAACTTTATTAACTATTCATTCCTTTTTTCGTATTACAGTCATCTTGGCCAATCCTCTACCCTCGACCACTGAACAACCACGTGACGGAGCCAACAATCAAAAATACCTTCAAGGCACGACGGGGAATCCCCTATCGAGCTCAGAGGATCCCTACGTTACATCCACCTCTGCTAGACAGAACCTTAGAGTGGCCAAGGCGATTGGTGGAAATTCACAATTCAGTACGGATACTCAATCTAAAGAAACTTCTTTAAATGCTTCCGTGGAGACTTCCGGAAATGCTACTGGTCTTGAGGATTTCACTAGGAATTCTAATACGAGTTCATCCAGGACGAACTTGACCATAGACCAGAATGAAAGAACCGGAAGTCGCTTGGTACCGGCTAAGAAGGACAGTAGGATCACCTGGATATTCACGTCGAACAAGACCAGCAGGGCTAAGGTTGATGATGGAAATTCCAGCCTCTTGTCCACCACGGGCGATAATGAAGATCTTACCGTGCTACCACTTCAGGAGGAGACCACCAGGTTCAAACTGGTACTCAACAAGACCAGGAACTTACCCAGGGATGGTTTGACCGCTAAATTCAATACGTCTGAGGATGTTGAAATCGACGAGGAGATGGCTGAGCAAAGTGTCATGGCTACTGCAGCCTCTGTCCTTCAAGGTTGATTGGTCTTATATCAAAGCATCGAATATGGATATTATTTTAATATCAAAGAATAGGGGTTGTATTTATTGAATTCTTTTTTTTCTTAGCCGGTGCCAGTGAATCCACCAGACTCAGCAGGGCTCGCAGTGCTTTCACAAGTGATTTTCAACGTGATACCGAGCACAATCAACCATCTGAAAACAATAGCAGCATCAATTCTGGGTCAGGGAGTACTTCGGCGGTTGACATCGCCGCCATTACTGGATCCTGTTTAGCCACTGTGGTCCTTCTGAGTACCATGGGTAGCCTTGGTTTCATTATGTACAGGTAACCAGGTGGTACTTATGAAATCACTATGATTTCTCTAAATATTTGCACAGTTGAGTTGGCAGTGATTTTAGTTTTCTTTTTTTCCTTATTTTTTTCTTTGCACAGACGAAGGTACCTCAATCCACCTCAAACGTTAAATAGCGACAAGTGCAGCAATCCGGACAGTTCTGGTTACATAGATGACTCCACGATACGGGTGATTGTGACTCATTATTATCACGGACGTGGTTAACAGCCATGAACGATTATTTAAATTTCCTTGTGTTACGTCAAAAATAATTTCGTAGGACAACTCCGAGGAAATGTACAGCCTGGATAACGACTCGTTCCTGAATTCGCTGGAAGCGATGACAATACAGAATTATTGGACGGACAGCGTGAAGCATACGAAACTGTGACGTCCCAAACGACTCTGCACGGAGAATTCCTAATAGTTATGAAAGAAAAAAGCGCGCGAAAAAGACGTAATTTAAATCAATAAGGAAAAAATCGTACGGGTCACTCTGGCGGAATTTCTTCGAGTGAACGAAATACGAGAAGAAAGAAATTATTAACTAAGAAAAAAATCCCCAACATCGGGGAGATTCTTAAATTAGGTTTTATTCTTTTTCTTAGAGAAAAAAAAAGAAAAAAAAGTACCGTCTCCACATCGCGGAGACGTCATTCCGTGAATTAGTATTTAACAATGGATCTAGTGCAATAGTGCGACGATAGTTCGATGTACTTTATAACGGTACAATGTAATAATGGGCGGGCAAAAACTTAGAGCGATAAGTACAAAATAAGACTTTTAGAAGTTTAGAGAAATAGCATTCGAGATACGACGTACGAATGAGTGATGAAAGAAGGAAAGAAAAAAATGGAAAAATTAATTGAAAAGAATGGGAAAAAAATGTTGAAAGAGGGAGAGAATAAGGATGGAAAATAATCCAGGAGTAAATACTAGGGATGTGTTCCATAAACGACTGTATTTATGTATATCGAATTAGATACGATAATCGATTGGTGAAAACGATAATTCTTCATCTCGAATATCGCAAGAGATTTTAGGATGACGTTTTAATCTTATCAAATTCTATATATAATCAGTGACCCAATCCCTCCCTCTTTCTTTGACGATACACATGAAAATATTCCCAAGCATATTCTTCTATTTAAAATTATTCTTTTTTTTCCCAAGTCTTAAATCCACCGATTTATATGGATTCAGTTTATTATAGTCAATTAGCCTACCGTTGGTATAGCTACGTTGCAACTGGAGGAATGGTCTTCCTTTCTTGACGATAAAATAATTGGACCAAAATTAATGAAAAAAAAATACGTAGCGTAGCTTTTAACGCCTTTGAGAACATATCCAGCTGAAGCGAAAGGAGGCTCTTCCGCACGGCTCCGTTTCAAGTATTTACAATAGACTTCGATTTACAAGCTTTTTTTTACACGAGTAGGGTGCAAATATTGTAAAAAATTATCTCGGTCAATGGAAAACGGTCGATAATCGTGATATCATTGGAGTGAAATTACGATGTGGACTTTTTTTTTGTTATTGACGAGCTGACATTGGGATCTTGTGTTTTTGAAAATTTTGCACTTGTAAATTTTCTGCTATCCTTAAGTGACGCACCGCGTGAGACTTTTACGGGTCCACGTTTTCTGGTAATAAAGTTTATTTTAAAATAGACCTAGATACAGAAGACACTCCCTCGAATTACCATATTATATTTCTATACGGATTAGTATTTGGAGTGATCGTCGATTATGCGAATCCATTGTGATAGAGTATTTTTAGTCTCTAGCTTTTTCAGAGGCGTGTTTTTCTCTAGTGTTTAGACAGATACTAAACATTTAAGCCTTTGGAGCAACAGTCGCAGTCACACGGCAACTATGTTTGTTTGTTTGATAAGAGAGAGAGAGAGAATGAATTGGATAGGGCGTATATCACCGGTTCGTTTTACGATTACGGTTGTGAATAAATACACACATTTATTATTACCATTTACGTACTTTTTCGTACAATTTCCCATTGGCCCAAAATCTTTTACCACGATGAATTGAATTAAAGCAGAATTCGTGTAAAAGATTTACATTAAATACTTACAATTTCCAGAAAGAAGCAAATATTCAAATAAAAAAAGCAATTCACTTTAATTTTGAAATCGTGTCTAACGTAGCTATCTCATTTTTTGTATAACCGAGAAGAGCTACCAGTCCGTAGGGTTCTTCGTTTCACCGCGAGATGGCGGCAGCATACGGTCTTTCCGAACACACTAAAATACTCTGTGAACAATTTTTTACCAGAAACTGTAAGAGATTCTAATGCAACTGTCAGTTGAAGTAAAGTCGTCTAAGGTATTTAAAATATCAGTATAACTGAAAATAGAGAAAAGAACAAAATGACAGATGCATTATATACTAAAAGACACAAGGAAATACGGGGACTGCGGAAAGGGTCTAGGTACGTAACCGGATGCGAGTCCCCCTCATAACCCAAGATAAAGATAGCTCACCCTCTCAGTTTCTCCCTACATTTCAGATTTTAGTGTTCAGACTAAACACCGACTGGAAGGGATCCCAAGGAGGGTATGCCGAGCAATGCCGAAATCCCCAGAGAGCCCATTGATCCTCCTACCAAGATAATGATGGTCGGTACGAGATCGTGGCAGAGAATAACGATGGCAAACAGTGCGATAAGCGTGTTCCGAATTACGTCACGTCGTAATTACTTAGACTCGAAAAAGTTTTGGGAAATATGAAAATAATAAAATAAATTCAGCAGCTACGTACCTTCGGTAGACATTTCGACGAGAAGATCCGCACCCCGATCAAACTGAACGTCATTCCACCAAATTATCTCGTGCTCTTCGCGTAGGTGACAGATCGAAGAATATTCAAGATGGCGGTCACAGACCGGAAAGAAAAAAATTTTTTTAAATTTTAAAACCTATGAAGATCAGACGACGTCACGTGGCTCAGGGTGAGGAACTCAGCTACTTACTCCCGGTGCTGCACCTGTCCCTTGTGTAACGCGGAATCGGTGTTGTGATACGTGTGTAGGCAGCCGTGGCTGGATTGCGCCATTGCCAAGGAGCCAGGGACCTTTCCGTACCGCAGTTAACAGCCATGGATATACAACAACAGTAAGGCATTACGCAATCCCGGTTATCCTTCGAGACTGCGTCGAGCACGATTCCACTTTGCGATTATACCACCTTGAGATAGGAGGATCAGGGGGTCTTAGGGGTTAGGGGTATTAGAAAATACTTTTAGACTAGAAGCCGCCGGATGTACTCACAGATGACTTCTGTCTATGCTATGCATTCCTGTGCACTGATTGGGCCTGAGCCGACCAAATATAGAGTCTCTGCCTTTCAAGGTTAAGGGCTCGGAGGGAGAAGAGAGACAAAAAACTAGGAAGACACATCCGAGAACGGACGAGAAGTAAGGGACACGTGCATAGCTGAGCACCGGAGGCCTCTTGTTAACTGTAAAATATATGTAGGTAAAAGCGTGCACGTGAGGTAAAGAAATGATGAATTTTAAAAAGGAAGATTTTTCAACGTCGAACTTTATGACCGATATGCGATTCTCCTCGGTTATACGTATACGTGGTTATTGAATGAGACATTGTAGGTTAGGTTGACCGAGTAAAAGAAGATTTAATTTTGTCCATGTATTTAACGTCAGGTTTCCAGTCTACCCACGCACAATGCGTGACCAAGAGTTATGCATCCCTTTGACGTCCCTCTTTGAGCCAAGGGGGGCTCAAATCCCCCGGCATGTCCCTTAACGTTCATGGTTTGGTTGGTCAGGACCCTAACCCTCTTACGTCATCCACGTGCACGCTGAGTCACAACGTTGCTTCCCTACCTCCACGGGGTCCCATAAACATTCCCTAACCGTGTTTGTATTTTATTAACGCCTTTAAATTATTCTCGAGCCAACCCCTGCCCACGAGGAATACTGACAGGACGCCAAGGCCATTTTATGGTCGAACCTGTTTCAAGACAGACGACAAGCGTCGTGACACTTTCCGTTTGGATTCCTATGAATCGTCTTGGGCACGGACATTTTCCTTTTTTATAATGTATCTATGGAAATGAGCCTACCTATTAATTCCTTACTTCTTTCTCTTTTTTTCACAGTTTTTTAACACTTCTCCCGCGATCCAGCTGTATCGTACTTATCGGCTGGGAACGAGATTCGATCTGAATTGCATCACTGTTGCGCATGCGCGTTACGTAATGGCCGACAATGTGGCACGACGTTGTTCATATATATTACTTTATGTATGTATATAAATATATAGTTTGTAGCTGTGCTGCAGTCTCACAATCAGTATTAAATCATATACAGTATATATGTATATACTTAGTATTGCAAAGTTTTACTCAACGGGGCCATCGATACGTAATGTAATTGCTAATGGTAATTGGCGCCAATTTCAAAAGGAGACTCGACAATTTTTATGCATTACAATACCGATTAGATAATGTATATTGAAACTGTATACAATTTGTTTGACATTTTCAAACGTGTATAAACGGTTTCGAAAGTTTTTCAAATTTCAACGAAACTTACGGGTGCGAAGAAGCGTGCCCTATCCTATTGTCTATCGTATACAAATGGTATATAAATACAAGTGTTTTGACTCTGGCAGAGTTAGTTTTGTGAAATGAGTCAACGTGGCAACCTATCGGTTCTTGCTTGATACCGTTAGATATACCGTGAAAAATTCAAATAGTCTATAAATATTCGTGTAGAACATCGCCAGTGAAATTTTTATATTCCAATCGCGTTTAAAAATTTTTTTGAAGCGATACTCGAACGAAGGTAATTTTCGAATGAGAATTTGGTTATTTATTTTGAATATTTTTTTAATTCAACTTTTACCATATCAAATTAGACGGAATAAAAGACAGATAATGGCGCCGGTTAAAATTAACAAAGGGAAGAAAAAGGAATCTCGTGCACGTTGCCGATGCGATTCTTCCGACTATTCCGATTGTTCCGACTCGACGGATTTTTCGGATTCCGACTCTGATTCCTATTCCAGCGACAGTTGCGACTGTTGCAAGTGTGCGGAATACGAATGCCGTCGAATGGAAAGACGCAAAAAGGGAAAGGGCAAGGAAAAATCAAAAAGCAAAACAGCCAAGAACAGAGCACCGCGCAATAAGAAAAAAACTGTTCGTCGTGCGAGTAAGTAATTTTTAAAAATAGATTCTTTTTTTTCTTACATCTCATTTTTTACATATTCCAGAACGCGATTCTTCCTGCAGCTGTTCGTCCTGCTGCGACTACAGCAGCGATGAGTGTTACGGTGACAACTGTCAATTGGGAAAAGGTCGCAAGAAAAAAGTCTAATTTTCAAAATTTCTAAATATCGTCTCACCCCAAAAACCAAAAACGCTGGCGTTTTTAATTTTTCTCCAAAAAAATAATCTCTTGCAATAAATAACGTTCAATAAGAATTTTATAAATAAAACGAAATATTTTATGTGTCTGTGATATTTCTATTATGTAATATGTATTTTTTTACGTTTAATTTGTGCCAATAAAAAAGAATCGGATCGAAAGAAAATATTGAGTGTATAAATTTATAATAGTAACCAAAAATTATTTTAAGCAATCTGTAATAATATTTAATTTCGAATTATTATGTTACGAAAATATTATTTCTCCGTTATCAATTTCGACGGTACTTAGTCAGGATATAAACAGACATTCGAAATTGGTATTAACCTAGAAAAGGTCAAAAAGCAATTCTGAAAACGAAAATTTACAGAAAACAGTTAGTGAAACCCATAAAAGAATCCTGATGGATATTAAGGGTTCTAACCCTGGGGTTGAATAAAAGGGTCCCTACGTAATATATCACCCTTACCCGGTAGCGCAGCATCCTTAAAGCTAATTCTAAAAGGCAGAAAAAGCAGGTCCTGTATAATTGCACCGAGGGTTGTAGGAAAGGCATTTTTTTTTACTTCAAGACATAAGATTGCAAAACGATAATTAAAATTTTTTTTAATATATAAAAATCAGCCCTTACGTCACTGTCACTCTAGTGACACATTTTTCGATGAACTTTGAACTCTGAATTTAATTAAACAAAATCAATACGTCCGGACGAGACCTTAGTCGACCCAAACTCAAATATCCTTAAGGCTGAAGTTAAGCTGGCGACAAGAGCTGAGTGTTGCTTAAGACTCAGCAGCTACATGTAAACGGGATGAAAATTCAGTAAAATCCAAAATAACGCAAAGCAAAATAGACACGATGTTGGAAGTGAAAAGGGGCATGAGTATTTTGGATTTATTATTTTATGAGATAACACTGAAGAAGAGAGGAAGTCGAGCAGATTGTCACAGACTATCTGAGCCTATCTCGCATACACAGACAGTTAACAGCAGCATCCATTTAACAACCGGAAATGAAATATCTGACTAAAAAAAAAGATAAAAAATTTACCGATTATCTATTTTCACTAAAAATTCATATTTTCATTTTCACTCTACAATTCTCATACACGTTAACACGGCACAGTCACGTGGGACTATGCAACGTGCCGGCATTGGGTTCACGGTCCTACGTTGTAAACATCCCAGCCAGCAGCAGTCGATGACATAACCTCTACATATATTGGCTGCTTAGAAAAGTCCTAGATAAAAATTCACCAAAGTAGAAAAAGAATAAAAAAACCCAACAAATCAAAGAAATTGTGACGAGAGTGAAAAATATATTTCAAAATTAAGAAAAAAATTTTTTTTCCCTCTCCCTCACACGAGACAAATATCTTCCCATCCTTATTCGAAATGACGACCAGCATCCGCAAGCTGGCCCCAGCGACCAAAAGGAGATGACAGGACAGCACTTCCTCCATGGGGTGAGTTATTTTTGAATCTTTTTCCAGCCTCGTTATTTACGACGCGCAAATGTTCCAGAGGGCGCCTCCGAGTATCTCGTGTCAAAAATAATTCCTTACAGGATGAAGGAGGACGTGTGCATCGCCGCCTGCAGTTCACGTACGTGGGAGCAGGGGACTCTGTGTAATGGTACAGGGGTGGGTCGAGACGTCACGAGAGAAACTTGCGCGAGTGTCGCGTAAGAAATAAAAATAAAATTCCCCTAAAAAAACTATTCATACAATTTTTCTCTTTTTGGTCAAAAATACACCAGCATAATTCTCAATGATTATTCGTTTACAGATATATCTGAAACATAAGGATTTTGAAGCGCCATTTTTTTGTGAAAAATTTTCACGTGTATCGCACAGGACTCCGTTTACGTATTTCCATATATTGCCAGGTTACGCAGTCGTAAGTATAATTCCATTTGTATGATACGAGCGCTGACGTACGTCCACGTGGTCGAGAACACGTGTTTGCTGAGCGGGACCTTACGTAAGAATTTCCAGATCCCTATCTCTCTCTCTCTCTTTCTCTCTCTCTCTCTCTCTCTCTCTCTCTCTCTCTCTCTCTCTCTCTCTCTCTCTCTCTCTCTCTCTCTCTCTCACTGAATACCTGCTACTTCTACAGTATTGGTTTCCTTTGTTTCCCCTTCCAGTTGACCATCCCCCAGCCCTTCAGTCTACCGCAGTTCAGCAACAGCATTAGGACCCGTTTACATGGCACTGGTCCTTTATGACCCACGTAACGTCGAACTGGTTTGACAGTCAACAAGTCCCACTTGAAATTACAGATACATTGAGAAAAAATGTGGAAGCCCGTTTGGTAATAATTGCTGTGATATTGTATAACCATTAACTTGCATAATAATTAATGCAATAGACGTAGGAGACATTATCCAATATGTGTGCATCTGAAATAATTTCAATTCTCAGTATGATTTCTCATATACGTTGTGACGATTCACGGTCACAAGGCGACTCCGGCTACCGATTTTAATAACGTTCTCGATTTTTGGTTCCCTTGGGTAGCCACCCTGCTCAGAGGCTACGCTCTCGGAGAGACTCTCTCTCGAGACGGAGACGTCTCCAAGGACCGGCAGAAGCCCGGGTGAGATACCGGCGCCCTGCTGGAGATGGGCAAAGGGCTGTAGAGCGGGCGGAGACAGAGTTTTGATACGGTTAAGGATAGCGGGGAACCCCCTGATCCGAGTTAAGGATGTGGTGCCCAGGTGTCGCCCCATGTCTTGCGGAAGCGGCCGTGGAGGATCTCCAAAAGTTACGTACCGATTCGCTAAGGAACGTTCTCGATTTGGTTTAAAGGGACGAATCGAGGGAGATGGAAGAGTTATCGCCTATAAGGATCTCGATCAATCAGAATGATTAGTTCTCGAATTTGGCTATTTTGTCAAAGCAGTCTGTCTCGGGGCACCGAACGAGGTGTCACGAACTGCCTCGCGCTCCCGTGCTGTCTGTTTATAGTTTTTTTTAGCTGTTTCGATACGGTATAGAAAGTTCTGGCTCGTGTAGTTCTCGCGAAATTCAGGAAATTCTATGAATTTTCTGTGAGTGTTCCGAAAGTGCAGTGCCGTGTCCTAGTGCAGTGTCCACCCGAGTGTCTTCTGGATGCAGTTCCCGGCCTTCACGGATCAGCTGCACCGGTGAGTACTCCCAATTTATTAATTGGTGAAGGGATTTCGATTTGATAGTTCAGATTCGTTCTGTTACGTTCTCGATCCACTGCTCTCTGTCTCTCGCACTATTTCCCTGACTCTCACTCCGACCGTCTCTAGCTTGACTTGGCAGCCTGAGCGGCCGCGCATTTCCGTAACCGTCCGCTCCCGTTCGTGCATCCAGTTGCGTTTGCTGATTTACGCGATCCAAAAGATCAGCACCTACGATTGCGTTTCTCGATTTTATGCGTCCCCAAAAATCTACAGGATCCGTTAAGTTATCGTCTCTTCTGACAGGTTCCGTCAGAGCTCTCATTTTAATGGAGTTGGGCCTGTCCCACCCCAACTCCCAGTTCATACCGGCTCGTCAGTCCCCGGTGAAAAAAGAATCGGCTGGCGCCCGCCTGGCTATGTTGGTTCTCGAAGATAGTTCTACAATTTTATTTTATTATTTTTTATTTATTATTTTAGCTATCGGTGTCGAATTAAGAAAATACACGTTACAACGTTCACTGTAGAGTTTAAAGCCCGTATTCACAACTCTCTCTTAAAATCACTAACAGAGTCGCTTGTAGTTAAAAGTCACTAAGAAAAAATTTAAAAGTGCGCTATTAGCACTAAAAGCGAGTTCTGAATACGGGCTAAAGAATCTATGTTTTTCCTCTATTTAAAAGAGGCAGTAGAGATAGAGTGCCATAAAGCTAAAAACTATTGAATATAATATAAATTGGTAAAATTCGTAAATAGCATTACAGAATTTCCGATATTAATTTAAATATTCGCTAGCAGAGGTAACGTCCTTAGAAAGCAATTTTTATCAAGCAAATGTTATTAATTATCCTTCAAATCAAAATAATCGATCACATATCAGTAACAATAGATTTAATATATTTCTTCGTGAGTATTACAATCAAACGTAGCAATGGGCAAGACGCAGCACAGTGCGCCCTGCGGATTTTAGACGAACTAATAACAGACGGTTGACAACCGTTGGAGCTACTAGCTTTTCGTTAGTTTCTTCTTCAATTTGAAAAATCCAGTTCCTTCGAAGTGCTTGTTTGTTTGTGATGTGATATCTTTTGACTTGGTGCAGTTAGGATGTTACTGTCATTAGTAAACAACCTTAATCACTGGCCGATCACGATCGTCAGCGCTCGAGTTAAGCCACACAGGAATCCGTAGCGTCTCGTAAGTCAGCCTGATTATTTCCATCTAAAATGCGTCTAGAAAACTATTATACCATTCTATTAAATATTACAAATTCCTACTCTATTTTGTATACCGTGCTGTGTACAAAGTATTTCATAACCTCACTCGTAGAAATAACCAATCATCATAGCAAGTAACGCCCGGTAAATAAACGTTGTTACGTACTTTATAGGTTAACGTTGCTGAAACCAGACTTGAATTACCAAAGTAATAATAAATAACGTAACGATTAAGACCATTGCACAAATATAGTTAAGCCTGATAATAATGTCTATTAATGAAACCCAAACGGCCTGATACAATTTCTATGCATAATAGGATTTAGTATCGAACAGAGATTGCAGATCAGTACTAGAAAAAGTAAAAATTACTATTCCAATCAAGGACCAAGAATTCTCTTATGGCATCATTCGAAATACAGTCGAAAGTAAAAGTTACTATTCTGCTAAAAAAATTAATGCTCCTAAAGTACAGTGCAGTTCAACAAGTAAAACAGCACATTTCAATATAACAAACCTATTCTGATTAATGTTTGACAGGGAAATTTTTACTAAGCAAAAAACAAAAGCTACAATAGTTTATTTTTTTTATTATACTTGGACATGACAATTTGCTATAATTTTCTTTGCAGTTTAACATATTAATTAATACGATTAATTCTTTTATCTGGATTTCTTTTTACTAGACAATTATAATTTATATTTGAATTTCGAACCGACATACTCGAGCAACTGTTAGAACGTATAGGCGTCGCGACGGCAACGTGACTGGTACATTCAAGGGCACCTTTCTCATCTTCAAAGGATTCCACGCTGGATTAATCAATAAAGGATTTTTTTTTATAACTTACGGGTGTACGTGGGACGTTAGAGGAGAGGGGGATTATTTGGAGGTGACGTAACGACTCAAAAATTCTATTTGATGAATATTATGTGAACTGTTTTTTTTTAATCAATAAACCCTATATGGTAGTTCGACTACATTTTTTTTAAAATAAATCGCATAGATGCTTCTGCACGTGATATACTTTTGGCCAATGCACAGACTCCTTCCGGGGACCTACATGAGACAGTTATGGCGAAAAATGACGCTGGTAAACCTGACCTTTTACGTAACCCAGAAAGGACGTGGAATGGCGAGCTGTCGCCATTCTCGATATGTGGGTTTCTGGAGCGAACGGCTACGAGACCATGAGGATATCCGTTAACGGGATGCAATCTGAATCGTACGTGAATTCAGTACTGTGGAATCTGCATCCGATTAGTGGAATGGAATATTAGACCGATGTCATTAAGATGAAAACAGTTGGCAAAGCTGTGAGATATATCATCTATGTCTATTCAGTCACGTAGATACGATTACAGATACAATCGTATATATATATATATATATACACACACACACATATATATAAAAATTTACAGCACTTATACAAGATAACATAGTATTGAGTATCCATTGAGAATGATTAAATATTTAAGATAATTCAAATCCTACTTTATCATAGGATAAGTAGGAATCTGAAATGCATAACAGTATGCTAGTGCATATGTGCATGGTGAAACGTGTGCACGTGGCTTGAGTTACGTCACGTTTGTAGTAATTACATAACGTATCCCGTAAGTCGAGTTAACGAGTGAGTGGCATCTCGTTTGCAGGGAGGTACGCGTAGACTCTGGGGCCCCGGAGAAAAGAATTTAATGAAGGTTGACCGATGAAGTGAAAAACTTGGAGGAAAAAAAAAGAGCAGAGTCACTAGAAATATTTCAATGGTTATATCTGATATCTTGTAAGATTTCTCGTTATACAGGGTGAGCGAGTCGAAAGAGAGCAAAAAGAAATTGTAAACTCACTCCCACGCGTATGCGTAAATCATGATGCGGGTATTTATGGCTCAGTCATTTTACACGATGTCGTCATCGTAACTCGGTATAATAATCTTTCTCGATAATTATACCGGGAGGGTTAAAGAAAAATTCTAAATTCCCTTCTGATACACCGGACTGTACAAGGATGCGCTGACGGCATCAGGTATTTCTTTATATGTACGGAATGATGCATCGTGCTGGAAGTTTCTAGAAAAAAATAAAAAGTTCCCGAGACTATCGCCAGATGGCGACACGTTCGTTTATCTCGAGCGCACGGACTCGTACGTAAGTTGCGTATGTCGGAGTGGGTTGTTATCCGCGACCTGGAGAGGGCGAAATAATATTGGGACGACGTGCTGTCCGCGTCATCTTGTTTTCGACTATGAGTTAGGTCAGGTCAGGATGGAGGAGGATGAGCAAGGTCACGTAATGCGGATTGCGCTAGTACAATATTATGACTCGCTCGTACGAGCGAGAGACGTGGGGGTAGAAAGCTGAGAATCAAAATGGCCGACAAGTAGATAATCATTACCCAAGTAGCTACAGCCATTGGATTCTCAGGTAGATTGAATAACCTTGCGATAAACATTGCTCGTCTACGTGCGTCACAATTGCCCGTTTCGAAAAGAAAGGAGAACGAAAACAAAGAGCGTACGGCGCTGCGGAGAAAAACAGTCGGGTACGGGCTGGCACATTGGGCTAGGTCAGGACTACGAATTTAGAATGCGTGGTCGTCGTACTCGCTCTGCAGATAGCGAGGCCTGCGAGGAACGTGCAGTCGGAAGCGTGTTTAACAGAAATGACCTCAGCTGCGCGATAAGGCTCGACTCGGTTTTGACCACGATAACCTCGTGCATAGGTCGCGCGACGGTGGCGACACCCGGCGGCCGAATTTTGCAACTCAGGTGGATGTCGCGCGCCCTAACTAATCAACGTTAATAAGGTCTGGGATACGAATTTTTGTTATTCTCTTGGAGTAAACAACTATTTTGACTGGTCTCTGTATCACTTGATCTTTCTTTTATATATATATATATATTTTTTATTCCCCTCGCACGGACACGCAATCGCCTCGTGAGCAAACGACTCATAAAATATATATACTTGCGTTCGCTCATGTGGACAAGGACAAAGGAAAAAAATATCAGACGGTAACGCTCGTATCGTTAGGTTAGGTCAGGTCTACGAATTTAGCATATTACATCATCAGCATCGGCGACGCCGCACAGGACGCTACCCCCCACCCCGTCCACCCTCTCCACCGTTTGAACCATCATCGCTCCGCCGGCGGGACACAGACGAAAACAAACAGCACGCCCGCTGCATAGCATTAAGTGAATGTTAAACCGAGTGCTTACTTCTCGGTATCTGCGTAATACGTAATACATAATACATTCAGAGTACGGGACTGTAACTGTATGTATGTGGAGCATAGACGGAGCTCTGTCAAAGTATTCATGGTATACAACTTTGGTTATACGATGTAAATATTATAGGATATTAAAAAAGAGAAAAATATATTTATTGCCAGACAAACGTTATGTTTTTGGAAATTTTTTCGTTCTCCCTTCCTCTCGGCGAATACTTAACGAACGGCAGGAGGAGATCACGTGCGATTAGGGATTTTTGCAAATTCTTCCGTTGCGAAGACGCGCAAAAATAATTTCAATCGCGATGCCTTCTATATCTTGCATACAGGAATCTTTTCGATAAAATTCATTGGTATTTGTGAATGAGTCACGTGGGCTTTGTCAGGAGGATAACCGAGTAGATTTGAGGACGCGTGAGGTTATGCGGTACGTAGATTCAAGGAAAGTGGGTGGTGGTGGGGGTAGAAGGGGGGGCAGATAGGAGGGGCTGTCAGGGGGTAAAGAAGACAGGTGGGGAAGTGGGGGAGGATGGTGCAAGCTTGTTTTTCGTCTGGTCGTGTTTTTGATCTCTTTCACAGAAACCGATAGCGTTACACCGCCTTACGAACAAACAAGGTAAACCGCGACTACCTTATCGGTAGAGTCGATTCGCGCAAATATGACGAAATATTGATTTTTCAAAAAAATGCCCGTCAATTCACGACTCCCAATATACGCAGTCCTCTCGTAAGTGTAAATAAAAGAATTTGCGTCATTCACCAAACAAACGCGCAAGGATTTGCCTTCGTAATTGATTAATGATTCAAAAATTTCAATTGTTCACCTAGGTCACGCTCATTTTCGTTTCGCCTGTCGAGCTAGACTCATAAAAAGCGGATGTAACGCACGTAACTGCGCAAACAAGCTACAGTACGTGTAATCGAATAATCTCTCGGTAAGGTAGGTCGCTATCAGTGAATTACGTCGGCAGATCCTACATCGATAAACAAACTACGTGGAAGAGCGACAGAATTTATAAAAATATCCCAAGCGACGCACCCTGTATCACGTATACGTACGTGAAATCGTCAGACCCTTTTTTTTATCGCGTGCGTGGAATTGCGAAGTAAAAAAAAAACTGGAAATTTCTACGAACTTCGATACTCCGCGAATCTTATTACGTAAATAACCAGGCCCAAATCGATACTTCCACTCGACGATAACTGACCCCCGATAACATTTGCACTTCCCAAAATAGAATTTACCAAACGCACGCAATTGCGCGATTCGTCCTCGAGATTAATTTTCAAAGTGTCTGTGTTATTCAGAATTATCGTAGGCCGTAATTGAAATTTTGAATTTCTATCGATTACCAAGATGGAAAGAAAAGCTTCGGAGTAGCTCTCTATAAGAAATAAATATATAATAATATTGCCGAAGACACTCCGACTCGCACAGGTGGTCACGGGTGGACACAGCTGATGCGAAACGAAGGATAAAAGGACAAACGGTCAAAAGGGCAAGGTTCGATATATAACGAAGAGAGACAGAGACAGTTCGTAACCGTCTTTCCGTCAATCGGAGATGGCGCTGCTATCGCGGTCTAATCTTAAAAGTATTGAAAATACGAGCCATCGATCTATCTGTCTCTCTCTCTCTCTCTCTCTCTCTCTCTCTCTCTCTCTCTCTCTCTCTCTCTCTCTCTCTCTCTCTCTCTCCCCAT